>JAYRCH010000210.1:600000-966748 GCA_037179445.1 Phengaris alcon alcon | reverse complement strand
GAAGCACTATATTCCATCTTTCTTCACAAATTTTAGAGTTCATAAATATACATATATTTGACAATGCTATAACACTGAGTTGGACATTGTAGTGTATGACACTTATAATAATAAATATAAACACGCACAGTCGTAGGGCGTGGTATCGGTGTCGGAGTGGGGTAACTATTTATGGACTAGGTGGGAAGCTCAAGCTACCACTGGCATTCCAATTCCGACCACTGACCGAGCGGGTCTGTTATACAGCAGTCTAGAAGTGTTTTTGTTACACATCCTAATCCTAGAGACAATGCCATTGATATTCGGCTATTTTAACATAGACGTCTTAGTTGTCAATGTCAATTTAACTGTCATTAGTCCGTTCGTTTCTGGATGGTTCTCGTCCGACCGGCCGCCGGCGGCGTTCGAGCATATAGGGCGGCGTTCGAGTATATAGGTAGCTCAATGATTGTTATATACCGACATTATAATATGTTCGTTATTTACTCTGTGCGGACATTGTTAGATATTTTTGAAAATTAATAGATATAAATCTCCGACATAATACACTATGACGAGCTCTGTGGATCTGTGGTTAGCGCGTCGGCGATCAAGCCGAAGGTCGCTAGTACGAATACCGCCGAAGAAACACAAAGTTTTCTGTGTTCCTGGGTCATTGATGTCTATTAATTATGTGTATAATATAATAAAATCTTAAATATAATATATATATTATAATACATAAAATATATGTATTATAACATATCATTAAACAAACAGAGTTGGTAGCAAAGCTTGTTAATTTTAATCACTTACTGAACGAAAATCATTTCATGATATGCACATTATTATAGACGTGAAGTAATCTGCGATAATGTATGGACGCTGTCCCACGAAGTACTACAGGAACTCGAACGTATTTTACTTTCGAGATATTGTGTCATATTATGTAAACTCGATCGTACTATATTGTAAATATTATTCTACCTTTTTCGGGCATTATTAGATTTGCGAATTTCGAAAAATGCCGCTATCACACATGTATATCACATATTTAATTTCATGGTTCAGTAACATTTTATTCCTGGCTCCTTGAAAGTAAAAAATAGCCAATAGCTTTGTTTTAATTTAGTTAAGAAAAATATATTAACAATTATTGCGTACGAAATCATAATATTTTTACACACACGTATGCATGTCAATTTGGGACTTACGTGGCTAATTCCAACGGATTATTTCGATATTTCAATATACCAGCAGTGTTGTTTCAGTTTCTTTAACAACTAATCATTGGTGTCACTATATTTCTTACTCGTTATAAAATCAAACATTTTCATCATTTTGTTCGCATTTTAAACAGTACACAAATGCATACGCTATTTAACTCCAACGATCCTATTTACAATCATACACTTAAAATCTCAACTTTCGGGTTCGAGTTACAAGTGAGTTTCGATAGTAAATCAGGTTATGTCAATAATACAAATGGGTTAGAAATACCCCGGGTACAGCCTTATCTTATCAGCGCTGGGTCAACTGCCGAGGGGTTGAGGAGTTGGGGGCGTTTATAACCCCCATATTTTTACGATGCGCCTCTATTGCGTTCCGTTTTTCCTTGTCAAACAAATTTGTTTTCTTTTATTTAAAAGATAAAACGTGTATTATTATTCATGCTCTCCTAGTGTTCGTGAGAGCGAACGCCAGGAGAATAGAGATTGTGAGATATATTTTAAGGAAATTGAGGGCTATCCTTTATCAAGTTATGTTTTCCTATCCTCATAATATGAAATAAGTATGTAAAACTGACTAAAGTTTAATTTTAAAGTTAATTTATTACAAATTGTCGAAATAGAAATGAGTCCTTTTTCAAAAATTTTCAGTAAGTAAGACTGCAAAGCGGTGGCCTGATAAAAGCCACTATACAAGTATAACACTATAAAAGCCACTTCAAAAGTCTTTGAATTACCTATGAAATTGCCGTTTTGTATGAAAAAATTTAAACGAATTTTTTTCATGTATTTTTTATTTTTTATTAATCGAAGTAATCACCCATGCAATCAATGCATCTTTGCCAATGCAGTGGCAGTTTATTGATGCCCTTCTTAAAGAAATCAGCTGGACGGGAGGCAACAAATTCTTCAAAGGCATTTTGTACTGCCTCTCGGGTATTGAATTTTTTTCCCGCCAAGAAGTTATCCAAATTCTGGAAAAAGTAGTAGCCTGTAGGCGCAAGGTCTGGTGAGTAGGGCGAATGACGGAGAGCTTCCAACCAGAGTTCTTGCAACTTGGAGACCGTCTGATGTGCAGTATGAGGTCGCGCGTTGTCGTGCAGGAGCAGCGGAGACGAGCGATTGACCAATGCTGGTTGGAGATGTGCCAGCTTCTCCATCATTGTGTTCAGTTCTTCACAGCACACATCTGCAGTAATGCTCACCCTGTTTGGTAAGAAGTTGTGATGAATCACACCGGCGCTAGACCACCAAACAGTAACCATCACTTTTCTAGGGGTAAGTTTTCGTTTAGGGCATTGTTTAGGTGCTGAACCAGGATCCAACCAACTTGCTGAGCGCTTGCGGTTATCAAACAGAATCCATTTTTCATCGCAGGTAACAATGCGGTTCAAAATTCCTTCATCTTAGCTAAACAAAAACTATTTTGATTTGAAATGGCCAGTAGTGCAGAACGGCAATTTCATAGGTAAAGACCTATTATAATATTAACTAATTCTTGTATGTTCAGATTAATTACGTGCATACCCTATTCCGTCCGTCTGTCTGTCTATTACCAGCACGCGTAGTAAACACTTTAGAAATTGTTTCTTTCTATGAAAGAATTGTCTACGATTGCGTAGACAATTCTTTCGTGAATCTGTGAGTTATTAGAGTAGGTATTCTTGTGTAGACAAAACGCATTTACACGGCGATCATGCTACGCGTGTTCGCTGTATCTCATGAACCATGATAGCTAGAAAATTAAAAATTTTACAGAACATGTATTTCTGTTGCCGCTATACTGACAATACTAAACACACAATAAAAAATATATTAAAAACGAGATTTTTTAGCTGTTTTGTTCGAGACCCTGCGTGAGCGTGTCGGACTCGCACTTGGTCAGTTCCAGTGTCCATAGTCGTAGCGACATTTAACGGTTTTTCAATTTGGCCCTCTTTAAAAACAAGGACACAAACTTTTACAGCGATAATCTGACAAACTCGTGGCCGAACATACCAGGTCATGGCCATCAGATCGCACTACCAGGTCTTCGTATCGAATAACACACGAGGACAACTGATAAGCTGTTGTAACGCGCTGTCAGATCAGATGACACGCACCGCGTGTTATAAATTATCTATATTTTACATAAAAGGCGATGCCCCCACTGACTGACTGACATACAGACGCTCGCACAGCCGAAACCGCAAATAGTAGAACCATAAAATTTAATAGACGCACACTATGAAGGGATTTTGAATATTATTCAGTGTTTATAAGGCCCCGGAGGCTGTGAAATTATGGTTGAAAGTTTGTATCTTAAAAAATAAATTCACCGATTTCCGTGAAATTTAATATCAGAGCTAATACATACAAATTTTTAAAATTCGTCCCCTAAAGGGTCAAATAGGGGTCAAAAGTTACGTACTGCTTTGAATTTAGGCACGCAGATAGTTATTATGACAGCTAAATCTATCCCCCACGCGCTTAAGCCAGTTAAAAATAAATAATTAAACTTACCTTTCTAATCAAAATACTCCAATGTCTTGTACTAGTAATTACTTAATAGAAACAGGCGTTACTCTGCGGAAATCCATAGCATACAATTTAATTAATATTATGTCTAGCAATATCCCGCGAAAAAATACCCACAGCCCGCAAGCATATGCGTGAGTGCACGCAGCCAAAAATACCCATACTCCCAGCGGGCTTAGCAAGGCGATCAGAAGAAATAATTTTAAAGAAGAAATATTCCATCTAAAACAGTTCGTTGCAAAATAGTTCTCAATCCATGGTAACAAGGTCGTCAATAGAAGTCAAAATTTCTAAATAGCCATATTTTTAAAATGGCTGCCGGGAAATCTTCTGTCAAAAATCATCAAATTTTCAAGTAAATGACTGAACGTAAAGAAACTATTTGTCTTGGACCGCCATGATGTGGAGTAGCTGACATTATTGTAGGACTATGTGACATTGAAATAAGAATACGTTTCTACTTTAGCTGTCAAAAGAGGCCATTTTGTGAGCTCTCGGAAGAAGCTCTCGCTCGGGAAGAAAATGTTGTTTCTCATAACGACGATGCATCGACCTTGCTGCCTCACAATAAGAACTATTTCGCTCCGAGTGGTATTAATGTTTCTTCAATCTGTAATTCTGTCGATTATTCATTGTTTCTAGGGTGCGCATGCTAGGCCTGCTAGTATGGGTATGTTTTCACGGGATACTGCTAGATATAATATTATTTAAATAGCAGTAATTTGACCAAATTGTCTAAAAAAAATATGTGCACGCAATTTACATTTTACAATGATAGAAGTGAGAATTTAAATTGCCACGGTCTTAATATTATTAGTTTAATATTACGATTTACTTTTTAGATTCAAGTCACCACTATACAACCATCACCACCAATACTTTAGTATTTAATCTAAAAAAAACTTGTTACTTCTCATCTAAGACGTTTTTTTCAAGTGTGTAAAAAGAAAAAGTTGTCAAAGTATTACTTTAATATAAAGTACCTGGCTCGAAGCTCTAGTAGATGAAAAAAAAAAAGAATCACAAAAATATATTTTTTACCGGGGTCCGAACTCACCACATTTCGAATTTCCGAACAATGCACAAATTATACAGAAGCATACCATTATGCCAACCGGACTGACATAATACAGTCGAAATTTTTGATATATTGTTGCACGACATAAGAAAAAAAACATATATACGCTTAAAATGCAGTTTCCCAGGTTTTCCCAGTTTTCCCTAGGTAGATCGATTTTTCTCCCCCAAAACTCCTCACATACTAAATTTCATGGTAATGCAAGTATTACCATGAAATTAGTTAAGTATGTAAGGAGTTTAGCCGTAGATTACGATTATATATTTAAAACAAGATTGTCTCGTTTAAAGTATAAGATAAAATATCGTATTTTGACGTAATAATTTAATTCTAGATGTTGAATAAAAGCGACCGAATGAAATAAATGCTTTATTAAAAAAGCCTTACAAATTAACCATTTTAATAACGTAAAGAATCGCCATTCTATAGACTAAACAAACGACAGCTCAGTGCGGGGGCCGCGCGCCGCGCGCGGCTTGAGTTTTTCAAGCCAGGACTTTCGCTCACGGGGCTGGCCGCTGGTCATTTCGTTCTTTGACATAACTGACAGTATAATTTTATTTTAATTATGATAGAAGATTTGTCTGATGTGACGTTTGAAATTATTTCTGTGTCAACCTTAGGCATTCGCCGGTGCTCGAGCTGTCATTTGTAGAGAGCGTCGCCCCTGTGACTCTTTTTCGATGTACTATCAGGGAATCTAATTCTAAAGCAGAAGTTAACCATTGACAGGATTTTCTCGTAATGAAATAATATTCTGATATCAAACTGTATTGTGACTGCATGCCGTGAGCCGTCATTATAATAAAAATAAATTATGAGAACGTTCTACCTGCTTATGTATTAGATTCCCTAATAGTACAACTACAAGCAGCCCAAATAGGATAGCTTACAGCATTTCCTGCAGCAAGGATACTTTGTGCCTTTGCGGGTATCTTTGCCATCATCATCATCACTAGCACTGTACAGTGACGCGCGTCTGTAACCGTATCTTGGACACTTTTCGACAGCACGTCTTCTTTTTCCTCCCTTGAAATATGAGACGTTAAAACATTAAAATACTAGCTGTTGCCCGCGGCACCGCCCGCGTAAATACAGTATCCCACGGGAACACTGTATTTTTACGGGATTAAAAGTATCCCATGTTTTAATCCGGAGCTTAAACTACTACCATACCAAATTTCATCGAAATCCGTTCAGTAGGTTTTTCCTGAAAGAGTAACACACGTCCATCCTCACAAACTTTCACATTTATAATAGTAGTAGGATATTTAATATATATCTATGGACGCTTCACACCACGCCAATATTTTTATACTAAATTAAAGATTTTTATTATTTATATTATATACATAATTAATACACATCTATGACCTAGTAACACAGAAAACTTTTTTGTTCCTTCGGCGGGTTTTGAACCCGCGACCTCAGGCTTAGGTGCCAACGCGCTAACCACTGCGCCACAGAGGTTGTATATTCTAAATAAAGGTAGCCATAGCCATTTTATACCCCGTTTAGATCCAATACCACTACAATTATAAATGTGAAAATTTGTAAGGATGGATGTTTAAATTACTCTTTCACGAACACAAAATGGATTTTGATAAAATTTGCTATGGTAGCAGTTTAGGCTCTGGATTAACAAATAGGCTAATTTTATCCCGAAAATATACAGTGTATCCGTGGGATACTGTATTTACGCGGGCAAAAGCTAGTTTGAAAACGTAAACGTAAAGATTAATTCGATGAAATTAATGTTTGTCTGTTTCTATAATCTGCGGTAAATATCGCACATAAATTGATAGTATTGTTCTACTATTTTCTTTTTGCTTCTGGACAGAGTATGATGATGATTTTAATCATGATGATGAATTCACTCACCGTTCGCAAAACTTTCTTTCCTTTTCTATTTTTCTGTGATTCTTCTGTTAGCGCTTTAAACATTTTACTCGCTTTTTCTTGTACCAATCTTCTGTCCTTCTTGATACGTATTTGCATATCTCTCGTCAAGTGTTTCATGTAATTGTGTAGCTTACTAAGTCTTCTGGTGTCATCATCTACATCACTGGTTGTATAAACCGCATTCAATTTCTCAATATCGTCCTTCAATTCTTTCAAATCTTTAATCAATGTCATGGAATTGTTAGTTTTTTGGAGAATAGCAACACTTTCATCGATCCCCTTGGTTATATTCTTGAATATATCATCCCTTTTGTTTTCTAATTCTTTGATTTTTTCTTTTGTATTTTCTCCTTTTATTTTGGTGCTGTTCTTTAATTTGGTTATGTTTTCTTTGATTTTGCTAGCATTTTCTTCTATTATCGTGCGGATTCTTTGAAATTGTTGTACATCATCAATTGATATTTCTTTTTTATCAATATTAATATTATTTGTAATAACAAAAGTGTTTAACTTCAGGAGAACAATAATAATATTTTGTATTTTCATTGTTTCCGTATAAACTGTACCGTTTATTTTATGAGTTTGTACAATTTTTATGACGTTCGAATTTAATGGAAAATAAAATTTCCATTTTAACTTTTTATGTAAAATATCATGCACTTGCAACACCAAAGGAGTTACGAATACATTGAATGAATGAATTAATTAATGAATATGTTTTTCAATAAAAAAAATCCGCCTACATTAATAAAATAAGCAGTAGATCATAAGCCTAAATTATCCGTAACTGATTTTAAACATTCTTATAAATGAGTGAAGAATATATTCGCAAAGTAAACAAAATGTGTGTACTTTTATATGAATATTGTGTACGTCGGCTAGATGACTGAATTTTTTTATTGCATAAATGAATAGTACTCTTAAATTTGAGTAACTTCTCAGAAGAAACAGTATATCAAAAGTCAATATTTTCACAGGTACAGCAAAGTGAGTCTCGTGAAAACGCTCCATACTAAAGTCGTACCCAGCTGTGACGTCACGCCTAGGTTTTAGTGTAAAAACTATGAAGTATACAGCCGCAGGAAAATATTTGTAAATATCTCTGATTGTAACGTAGTTACATTTCTCTCCGTAAAATCAATTATTTCGGCGTTACTCGCGTCATCTATGATTTGTATGCTTAATCATTTTAGTCATTCAAAGGATTTAGCGCCATCTATCGGCGCACGCCCTTACTAAAACGGCATTAGCCTTGCTTTTAATATTTGGTTCATAGATCGATTTTGCATCAGTCTTAAATCTTAAAAAAATTATAATTTAACCTTGAATACTAATTAAAATACAGTAGAATTGCATTATTATATTACATAATATATTGATTATTAATATAATACCTTTTTATTTTGATTTGTGGACTTTTTCTTTGTTGTTTTTTAGTTGTCAAATATAAAAAAAAGAAGACGGAGAAGGGTATATAACGCACTTCGTCGGATGACGTTTTTCTTTAAGAATAAAATTTTCTATAGTCTCAAGATGTAGTCGTTATATTTCTTAATCCCATTTTTACAGTGAGTTTTTTTATATCTGTGTTGTGAAGTTTTATTTGGTAAATCACGCTTGTATTAAAACACATTATTTTTTCATGTAAATTATCACCTTGTAAAATTTGTTGACAAATTTGGTTAGACGACCACGTGCTCTCATTCTTACTCAACAGTAAGAACGGAAAGACGTTCTTACATTGTTATGATATTAGGATGTATCCATACTTTAATTGTTCTTTATATCATCTTTTATTTTGCTTACCCTTTTTATTTTGTGATGGTCACACAGCCCGTGATTTTAATTGTTGGGGGTTAAGATCACAGAACACTATTACTCCTACCGGAGAAGAATATCAACTTCCTACAACAAAAGTTTACTACTGCCATCTATTATCAGCCCCAGGCAATTATATCCGGATAAACAAAGCGCGGGTTTTTTTGAATTTGTGCGGTAAATTTAAATCTTAAAACTTTCATGGGATTTATATTTCATAAAGGCACTCATTTCAGTTGTTAGAAAAACTTAAAAGGTAAGTAGGTACTTGCAGTTTTGGAACTATTTACCTTTTTAGTTATCCTTACAACTGAAAATCCACATTTTAAATGAAAACAAATTAATATATAAATAATATTTATTAAAATTATTTAACATTTCCCATGAAGAAACAATAGTCTTACATTAAATTGCAACATAAATAATTATAGGTAACTATAAAAATATTCAAACTTCAAAAATATTATTATTCAATATTCACATAGGAGTACACTCCTCGGTGGAGACTGAAGACATATTATGTACATAATAATATATGAAACAGTGAAAGCTTTAAGCAAATGAATACCCGTTGCCTTTATTCGTTTGTACAAAAATTGATTTTTCTTAGTCAGCCATTTTCACAAAGAAACACCGAGTCAATATCTCACTACACAGTTTTGAAATAGATGCAATTTGTATTATTCGAACGGAGGAACGGAAGCTCAACTCAACGTTTTATTCACAAAATACATCAAAAAACACTAAACAACACCTCGTTCGTTATGAGCAAAACAAAACGAACGCCATTTTGTTGTTTTGACCAGTGACGTACATTTTTTTTAATAAATATGCGATCATGGTGATACCAGGTGAAGCAAATTAAGTAACCTACAATATTTGTTTTTTACAAATCTTATTTTCATTTGCATTAATCGCAGAAATAAAAATAAAATCGTAAAATAATTATATTTATCCAAAATAAAATCCAACAATTTTTCTCGTCATTAACAAATACACAAATAAATTTACAACTCGGTTTCCCACAAAAAGGGGTGTATTTTTCAATCGGTCGCACAACTCTGCCCCCGTAGGTATTTTTATCTGCCCTATAGAGTTGACCACCCCTGGTTAAGATCATGGCGGCTGTGGGACTCCAACTCCAATTTTTTTTGGATTTTCGCTTTTATGGATTTTCCAGGGACCTCCGGGTACAAGGCACCGTTTCGCATGGACTTATGGCTAGTTTTCACACATCCGGATTTCTGAGTGCCGCTAGTTTTTCCGGACTGAACTGACTAGCTTCGGACCCAGTCTGCACCGCCCCTTGGACGATCTACGTCGCGGCGAACATCCCGGCCTGAACGACAGAGAGACGCTACCGGAAGTTGGGCTCCTCGCGCCACGTGCTGACTACATTCCCGGATCCAGCTAAGTGCCCGCGTGGTTAAAGCCCCTCCGATTCCCACAGACACGAAGAGCCTAAACCAAATCTTTCCGCCCACGTCCCCTTTTTTAAATATATTTGTCACGTTGGTAATACCTAGTTTCATTTACTCTTGCCCGTACCACGATATTTGTGCGTTCAAGTTCATACTTACCATAAATATGATGTACGTAAACTAATGATGTAGGTTTTGTTTACTAATTTAGAAAAAGAAAATTAAACTTTCTTTACTACTTTTCAGATGTCTCTAAGTAAAAAAAATATAATATTTGATGTGTAGTTTAGCTACACATCAAATATTATATTTTTTGACATCCATCAAATTGAAATACCTCAATATTTCTGAATATATAAATCCAACTCAATATTTGACATGCAGTCATCATCCTCAGCTCTTGTAACTTGATATATAAAGTAGACAATCGGTTCGATCTAACGTCGACTCGATACTTACGACCGTCCTTTGAAATAAACAAGGGCTAGCGCACGCTACAACTATTATTTTATACGAATTTCGACCTCAGGGCGACTACTAATAAATTAGCTCTACGCTCTCGACTCTAATAGTCGCCCTGTGGTTGAAATTCGACCACAATTCATATTAAACTTTTAAAGGGCCCTTTTGCGTCTTACAAAAACAAAAGCGCGATGGTCGTGTTCTTGAGTTGTATCTTTGTATACTATAAAAATGAAGTCGCTTCCTTCCTGTTCGCTTAAATCTTTTAAACTATTGAATAGGCATGATCGATATTAGAAAAACATCGATGTTGCCGAAGTGACCTTAAAAACCGGCCAAGTGTGAGTCAGACTCGCGCACGTAAGGTATTTGAAATCATGTTTACTTATTATTTCGCTATTCTTTGTTTTATCTCTGTTTTCCAAATATGCGCAAGCAAGGGGCCTATTATAACAAAAAAAATGCTCTGTCAAGTTGAATATCTCGCAACATAAAACTACAACATAAATATAGTTTTAGCAACCTCCCAATGTTTCTAATATAAATATATATAATATAAATTATATTAGATACAAACTATGGGGTAGACGCGAGAAAAAAAATCGATACGGATGACGTGGTGGATTTGAATCCCGGTCAGATAATATATATTTTTGCGTGTTTTTTTTTTATTTATATCAGAACTCCGAGCAGAGCTCAGTACTAGGTAGTAATAATAATTCCTGTAATTAAAAGTTACAACTTGAAGCTAAAAATATATAGTGTGCGCCTGCATGGTATTTCCATACCAACCGCTGAAGCGTGTTCCGCCAAGTCCGCTCAGACTAAAGGATTTGGTCTAATGAGAAGCCGGTATTTCTGCAGGCTAGGATAGAATAATCTAGATACTAAACAGTGAACACTGGTACAATATTATAATATTTATAACCTTACCAAAAGCATGTTCCGTAAAGTATCAACATGCAATAGGTGTTTTTTTTTAATTACTTTAAAAGTTATTGTCCGATTTTAGTCTAAATAATTTTCCTAAGGGTCAATTCACACCGAAACGAAACGATACGGGACGCGGCGCTACATTTTAAGATAACTGTGCAAAATTGAACTTTACTAATTACACTAAAATATATATTTGTAAATATCTCCGAAATGTGTAATTCATACACTTTTAAGTTTTATCTAATAGTTACACGTATATCCTACTAATGTGAAAGTTTGTGAGGATGGATGGGTGGATGGATGTATGGATGGATGGATGTTTGTTACTCTTTTACGCAAAAACTACTGAACGGATTTCGGATGAAATTTGGTATGGTAGTAGTTTACGCAGCTTAGGCTCTGGATTAAAACACAGGCTACTTTTTATCCCGATAAAATACAGTTTAACTGTGGGATACCCGATACTATATTTACGCGGGCGGAGTCGCGGGAAAAAGCTAGGTACTTTGAATGTACGTCACAGTTAAGCTGGGACTGACTATATGCTCCGGAATCCGGAAAGCCGTAGAAAATTCTAAGCATTGAAAATGGAACTCTGCGCTAATATAATACAGTTGAAAATCGAACACGTGAGTGTCGAGTCAAATGTCAATGTCATAAATGAAAGCTCGACACTCGAAAGTTCAATTTTCAACTCTATTGTACTAGCGCAGAATTCAATTTTCAATGCTCTGAATTTTCACCGGCGTTCCGGATTCCGGAGCATATAGGTCCAGCCAGGTACGACTTTGTATGGAGCGTTTTCACGAGACTTGCGAAATTTCGTAAACAATTCGCTGTACCTTTGAAAATATTGATTTTTTATCTACTCTTTCTTCTGAGAAGTTACTCATATTTAAGAGTACTATAATTTATTGCAATAAAAAAATCAGTCGTCTAGCTAGCTGCGGCGAAGGCTGGTTCTCCTTCATAGGGAAGCCCTAGCCTGTACAATGGGTAGGGATTTGGATGAGGGCCTTCAAAAGGTAAGTGGTAAGTGACGCCAACAGGAATGGAGTTATAGGAACCCTACGCCGCTGCTAGCCGTCGCGTTTGGATATTCAGTCGATATATCGCAAAATTTAACGCTCTGAAATAACGGATACAATTGTAAAAACAAAATTATCTCTGTAATAATCGTCATAAATCTACAATGTCGTTCCCCGTCAGTCTGGCCCCAGTATTGTCAGCATGTCAATTAAAAGTAGAGAGCCGTTTGATTGAGTGCACTCGACTCAAGTCTGTAGTGTGGTACAGGGCTGTTGTTTCAAATCAAAAATACCTGTAACATAGAAATGTTGCCCTAGTACAAATATCTAAAACAAAACCTATTTAAGAACATTATTTCTAACAAATGAGCAGACGGATAGCCTATCAGTAGGCAAGTAAGGCAAGCGCTTGGCGCCTAATATCCGCAACACCAGAGGAGTTACAAGTGCTGTTGCCACTCTATATTCCTTTCGGTTCTCTTAGCGAAAAACATCGTTAGCACGCAAATTTTCTGAGAGGCCGTGGTATTCCGCAGTCTAGCAGGCCCATTCGTGTCGTAGTATAGCTTGGGTTGCCCTGGTATAAATTTCTAAACTTCCCATTAACTAAATACTAAATTTTATTCATACAAAAACAGATTTGAATTAATCCTGCAGATCGTTTGTAGCTTTAGCGTATCCGTGGAATGAGGGTGTTTGATATTTTTTCTGCCGCTAAGGGGCAGACCCAACGCACACAAAGCGTCATCTGTTTTTGTCTTACGTCACGTAAGTGGTATCAAAAACGGTCAATAAGAATTTTTGATTCTTTATATTATGTCACCAGGCGGCGCTTGGTAGCCCGACGGTCCTTGTCGTGTCAAAAAGCTGTCAGATGTCACGAATTTAAAAACCCTCATTGATTGAACGAACGTAACCGAGGGCTACGTCTAGTACAGAAATCACAGTTACAAAGTTAAACTGCAACCCAAAGGTTCAATCGGATTTAACCTGCAGTATCTACAAGTTACGCGTAACTAAGTTACGTGTAACTAAGTTACGTGTAACTCAAATTACTTGCATTAATGCTTCGGACATGACTTCAATGCTTAGTATTTGTCTAAAGGAAACCTAGGTTTAAGTTCAACGGTTGTGAACTTATGATTTCACGCTAGGGTTATACTTAGAGAAAACGGCGTTTTTGTTGTCGAAAAAACTTGCATAGCTTGAAATAAAGAGAATTTAAAAGGACATGGGAAATACTATAGAACAATATTATTAGCCATGGCGACCAAAGATTAGATGTAAGTGTAATTTTGCATCTGGATTACAATGGCATACAGTGGTGTAAGTACTGTGATATATTAACTCAATCCAACGTATATTCACATAAAATATGATTTACAATTTGTCCATTATCTCCATTTGTTCTTGAATCTGAATTAAAAATATTACGTATTGTGAATTGTGCTATCTTGTTGTATTTTGGTTTATCGAATAAAGCCGCGGTCAATAACTAGTAACAAATTTAAGCATGTATATCGTTATACTGTATTGTATGTATGCGCATTCCTTGACTATATCTGGAATGTCAGGAATGCGCAGTACGCTCATAGATTAATTACTAGGCTGCCTAGGTACTATAATATGCATGCGTCAGCTCATTTAGCAAGCAATCAAAGTCAGCCTAGTTAGTAGTTACTAATTAGTAATTAATAATAATTCGATGGTCGCATAATTTTCGTATAAATCGTAAGTAGTAAAACCAATTTTCTAATGTATTTCGCGAATAGTCGTTTTTTGTACATCGTCTGTCATTTTCCTACAAAAAAGATGACTGTCGAGAACTATTAGGTTCAATTCAGACCGAAGCATTTGTCTTAATTCCGATCTTTATCTATCAAAAATACTTCGCAAAAATTTAAAAGTACTAGGTCAGCATTACTTACACTAAGTAATCTGTGGCATAGATAGTTATACCCCATAAACTATGAACCTCTGTATAAACAAAGATCGCCCGGTAATTAAGACACAGCCTCCACTTTATCTTGGATTTTTTCATTTCCCCATCCCTCTCGCCCCCTTCTCACCCCCCGTTCACACCGCCGTCACAGAACAATGGCGAGTTAGAGTGGTTAAACTGGGGATATACGAGTATGTATATGAAAACTGAAAAGTTAGGTGTTTTAAAAATACGACGTTGTCAATAATATTAGCGTATTTTATATGTAGGGATTTTAATTTTGAATTGAATAATTAACTATTTCCTTACATAATCTGTAATAAAACATACATGCATTGCAATACATTATTTTGTTTTATATTTTATTATGTTTTTTAAGCGTCCGCATTTTTATGTTATATTAAAATAATTTTGTGTTATATAGCAAATAATCACGTTTGATGATGCTTTGACTTATTGTAAAATATTTGTTTATTTATAATTTTTAATAATTTTAAGTGCCCTGGATGTTACAACTTCTATTTTACCATATAAAACTAATCATTTAAAAAAAGTTTATTTGATAGATTAGGGCATACACTACAAGATTATACATAACAAGGGCTATTACTGAATTTCCGCTGTACCATGTTATTGACGAAAACGATTGCATGGGAAATGACGACGATTGTTCGACAATCGCATCTGAAGACTCTCGGGTAGACCTGATAATTGTCTATTTCTTGTTTATAAATGTACATTACAATAAAAAAACACAATACAAGAACAGGAAAAAAGATAAATAAGTAACAT
This sequence comes from Phengaris alcon alcon, assembly GCA_037179445.1. NCBI lineage: Eukaryota > Metazoa > Arthropoda > Insecta > Lepidoptera > Lycaenidae > Phengaris > Phengaris alcon. The sequence goes on along the minus strand of JAYRCH010000210.1, from coordinate 951,644 downwards.
AAAATGGTAAACAAGAATAATATTAAGATTTTTATTAAATAGTTTAATTTAGAGTGGAGCAAGATATTTAACTGAAAATCTTATATATACTATAGTAATAAAGAAAAAAGATTGTGTTTGTTGGTTTGCATTATAAAAGTTAAATTTGGCGCAGATAAAGAGTAGGTCATGATTTACCTATAAGAAAATTTCCTTATCATTATAATTATACTTTTTATAGCGACAAGATGTACGATTTCCGCGGTATTTTCTTTTGCGTGAAGTCGCGGGCATCTTATAGTAAAATTATTGTATTTAGCAAATTAAATGAAAATTCCAACTTTAGTATTCATAAGATTTAGAAATAAGTTGTGAAAAGCAATATTTTTTTAAAATAACACCCCCAAAATGTGCCCAAGTCCTCATTTCCGAGGTCTCCACGAACAAGGGCTATTACTCAATTTCCGCTGTACCATGCTATTGACGAAAACGATTGCATGGGAAATGACGACGATTGTTCGACAATCGCATCTGAAGACTCTCGGGTAGACCTGATAATTGTCTATTTCTTGTTTATAAAATGTACAATTGAATTTCCGACGACAAAAGTCGTCGCGGTATGCCGTGCAAAAGTTTTTCGTAGAAATTTTTGAACAACGACGCATTATTTTGTGATTATGATGTGATAGGTAACTATATTCTTTTTTAAGTATTTTTTATTGTCTTTTTACTTGACTATTGAATCTTGACAAACAAATAATCAATACTTGCCTGTGAAAGGTTCATCGTCTTCTTTTTCCATTTTTTTTTTAAATCTTTACTTTTTATAGGGAGTTTGGTACAGTTTAGACCATGTCACTCTCGTTGAGTGCCATTTAACTTAACTACTACACAGCGTAATATAGTAAATTGTAATGCTTTAGCTCTAACATTTAAGCCTCTTAAAACTAATTTGTACAAAGCAATTGCTTCATTAGATAGAGGAGTGTACAAATAGGGAAAAAAATACACCTACGTCATTAATATTTAAATCTAGATGGTAAAAGATTTGTCGTCTAGCCGCTTCGTTCCGGACACACTCCATCAATATGTGCTGGACATCTTCGACTTTATCACACTCTGAGCAATTAGGAGATGTTACCTTCTTCAATAAAAATGCAAATTTATTTCGTGGAACTCTTTTTCCATTTTATTTTGGCAACACCTTTTACAGCTTTTTTATTTTTAACTCTTTATTTAGGGGTTTTATCGCAAAGCGATTATGACACCCGAGTTCATAAACAAACGAAATTAATACACTATAAATTATACAATCAATATAAAAATAAACCAAAAAACATAATCAAATTCACCAACGCGTGATTAACAAAAGTCTGGACAGTTCCCTGACCAAATCGGACAGAGGATCTGTCAGAGGACTGTTACAGACTCCCACGTGCATCACCCTACGAGATCTTACGGCCTCGCTACAGACACATTCCATCAAAACATGATACTCGTACATCTAAATAAAAAAAGGCGAATTTTGTTTAAAAACACAAATCGGCATTTTTAACGTGTTCACTACGACGCGGCGTGTTCGAGACATGCAAGCGGTACGACGCTCTGTTTAGCACTAAAGTGAAATTGTATTCTGTGTGGCTTCACCCAGATGTACGGTGCGCTCAATCAAATATTTTCTCAACTACCCACAATATTACACGAGCAAGCCCCTGACCGCCCGCGCGCCGTCAGTCCTACGTAGAATCTCGCAGCGGTCGGATGCAATTCGCGATCGCATGACGTAATATTCGCGCAAGTGGCAACGAACTGTGAACATAATAGTGTGTGTTCTCTGACACATGACAGATAAAAGAAGAAAGAAAAGGGTTTAGTCAAAATTACAGTGACGATCTTCGAAATTGAAAATACACACACCGGCATATTTAGCGGAACATAAAATAAAGGCTTGATATCAGTATCATATAAGGTTGCTGGCTGTCAGGTCAGGCTGGCAGGTCATTTAATTTAAAAAGAAATATTTTCAAATTAAGAAAACAACTGAACATCACATTTTATCACACAAATACACCTTATCTGGAGCGAACTTCGAGTACTTCTTCCTTCTGAGTTTGATTTAAAATTTTATTGAAATACTGTTTTTTGTTAGTTTTTTTTTTAATCGCGTATCTTTTTGGAGTTGAGGACTGAATTATGCCTGACTTAGCCCCAACGGAGATTGCCAGGGACTCGAAATGCGAAGAAATGGTCAAACCTACAGAGTGATATCCAGAGATCTTCGTCGACCAGTTTCAACGATCCATCGCAGTATCCAACGGTTCAGGGAGACCGGTACTTATGTGAGAAGAGCAGGACAAGGCAGAAAAAGACGCACTTCGAGTAGGGATGATCGTTTCATTCGGCTTCGTGTACGTAGGAACCCCCGTTTGACGGCCGTCCGAGCCCGACATGAGTTAGAAGCAGTGCGGGGTGTAACCGTAAGTGAGCGTACGTTACGAAGAAGGTTCGAAGAAGCTAGTTTGGGTTCATTTGTGCCCGCCAAGGTTCCAAGGCTCGAGATAAATCATCGTAGAAACAGGTTAACTTTTGCTCAGGAACATCGACTTTGGAACGCGGACCAATGGAGTAAGGTATTGTTCAGTGATGAGTGCAGAAATCTCTTAAATCAAATTGACGGCAGACAAAAAATATACAGACGCAAAGGAGAACGATACATTCAGGCAAATTTTGAAACTACAGTTGCATACGGTGGTGGATCAATAATGGTTTGGGCGGGCATTTGTTTGGGAGCTCGCACAGACTTGGTAGTGATTGACAGAGGGAGTCTGACTGCAGACCGCTATATAAGAGAAGTTTTAGAAGAAAATGTCGTACCGTTTGCCCCATATATCGGTGACGATTTTGTTTTATGCAGGATAATGCTCGGCCGCATACCGCTCGGGTAACTCAAGCTTATCTTAATGATTTGAATATCACTGTTATGGAGTGGCCGGCGAGATCACCGGATATTAACCCAATAGAGCACGTTTGGGACTTGCTGAAAAGAAAAGTTAAGTCCTGAATTCCAGCTCCTGCCAACGTGGGTGAACTGCGAATCGCCGTAGTTGAGGAATGGCGGAGACTATCCCAGGAGACCATCGATAACATCATTCTCAGTATGCATAGACGGGTAGAAACTTTAATAAGAGCACGTGGAGGAAATACGCGATATTAATCACCATCTTTCTAATTTAATTAATTGTTATTTTAATATTAATTTTCACTTTTCACGGTTACATGAAAAGTTCAAAAATGTACCATTTTTCACAATTTTTCAGCCTTTACTCGCAAAATCTGTTCTTAATGTGATCTCACTTTAAGTAAAACAAATGAAACTTTAAATAACAAAAGAAGTGTAGTAAGTAGATTTTAAAATAAAACCATATTTTTTTAATTATGGACCTTTTTTTTGTGTTCCGCTAAATATGCCGGTGTGTTTATATAGGATTGACTTAACGTTCATTATGTGACAGCGGGCGATACGTCAATACCGAACATTTTCGATTTCTAATTTCATCATCGTAATTAGCGATGGCGTCTACACTATAGGGCAGAAAGGGTAGTGCTTTTGTGTCCTATTAATTGATTATCATATAAATGTGTATTGTATTTCTTTATTGCGTTGTATAACTTTTAAATAAGTACCATTTGAATTGGTATCATAATACCTCGCCGCTGTTGTTTTCTATTGTCTTTGGTTCTATTAAAGCGGAGTATGTCTAAATTGGCCCACTTTTGGGGTTATTTGGCGCCATTTTCATCTTGACATCTTCACACTTGCTTTCCGCTTGCTTTCATATTATAATAAATCTTCTGAAATCAAGATGGCGTAACTTTTTCTTGTATGAATTTTTTTTTCTGTTAAAATATGTGCGTCACCCTTAGTTTTGAAACCATTGTCATTACTCGTAAAATCTTCGTACTGTTTCTGACTTCCTAGTGTCGGTGGTAACTCAAAAAATTCAATTCCGTTTATTTTCATACATAATTATAGTATAACTACGGGTCTAATATCTTTCGGGAATCGTTATTGTCTCTAATTTCCTTTAAACTCTTTAAAACGGAAGATTACCGAGGAAAATTACAAAGGAAATTTGGCGTATTAATAATCTTGCACAGCATAATATATTTTCTAATATGACAGTCCGGACTCCCGCGCGTTAGAATCTTCGGCATGCAATCTGTACTAATGAAATAACTTCGGATTGAGGTTCAGGAGCGATGTTGCCAGCAAATGATATTATTTACCCGAAAACACCTAAGGCCGGGACTGTATGATCCAGAATCCGGAAGGACGTAGAAAATTCTGAGTATTGAAAATAGAACTCTGCACTAATACAATAGAGTTGAAAATCGAACACATGAGTGTCTAGTCAAATGTCAATACGATATATGACAGCTATATTCCGGAGCATATAGTTCCAGCCTAAATAGGTAAACGTTAGATGGCCTTGACGTGCGAAGCCTCACAGAAAACCGGCATGAAATAACGCTTGCGTTGTCCCTCCGAGTGTGTATCAGAGACATTTACAGTTATTAATCTGAGACGTAGCCTATTACAACATTCTCATAATGACTACAAACCAAAAAAAAAGGAGTTTTTGTTGTCTTGAAAAAAAATACACGACGTGTACGAAATGTTTTAGATGAAATAATAGGCTACTTGACTCATATTTAATTTCATACATTGAAGGAGTATTTCCTTTAGTACTTTATTTTATTTATTTATATATGGCATCGGCTTATAACCATTTGCCAGTGTCAAGTTAAAAAGGCGGGATATAGAACTTTCGTTTCAATTTTCAACACCGTATTCCAAGTCTAAAGTCTAGTCAAAGTCCAAATATACAGGGTGGCCAAAAAGTCGTGGATCAAACGAAACAGGGAGATAAAGGAGGTAATTTCCAACAAAAAATCTTTCTCCAGCATGGCTATAACTTCATTGCACGAAAAGATATGAACTATTTGTGTTTTTTCAATGAAAGTACCGAGTTTTTTTACAATTTAATCAGTAAAAAGTTAAAATGATTAAAAATAATTAAAAAAAAGCTGTTGTATTATGACTCGATTTTGTATCAATACTACAAAAAATGTATTGCAGCTCTTGGTATCAAACTTAACTAGCAATTAATGTTTTTCCGTAAATTTTGATGCGTTTCAAAAAATTACTTCTCACTTTAAGAGCACCATTTGAAAAAAAACGTATTACGGAAAGGTGACCCTGTATTATAAAAACTTGCCGGTTTAATGCTGATTAAAATGAGGTACAACACTTTACTTTTTGATCTTTAGTTTTGGTTTTATAATCTTTTTTTATATCAAGGTGCAAATTTCATAAAATGATAAATTCAAAGGAAAAATTAGATTTTTTCTCATACATATTACATAGTAATTTCAGAAGCCATTATGAAATAAAAACAACGATTGTGCCTTAGTACTTTTATTAAATACAAATTTTTACATTAAATGTTAAAAGTTCCTACCTCTGACCATAACGCACAATCTGCACCGCCTAATAAAATTTGCTCGTAATCGGCGGAATGCACCTCTGTTATTTTGAATTTGTAACTTAGCAAACTCGAGCTTTTGTCGTAGTTCTTGTTCGGTGTTATTCTCTCCATGATACACTATTTCTTTAAAATAGCCCCAAACAAAAAAGTCCATGGGATTAAGGTCGGGCGACCGGGGTGGCCATGCAATAGGTCCACCTCGACCACCTAACCGAGACCGTTTCCCGGACTACAGGGTCTTTATGCGCGTGCATAATGCGTACATGGTGGGAACCTTACCCGGGGAGCATGCTGCGAGAACAGGAATACCAGTAGTACGATTTGATAATGAAGAGCAAATACTGAGACAGTTAAGATTGGACCCTGGTATTAGCCAACGCCAAATATCACGAAATCTCGGGATCCCACGATCGACGGTGCAGCTTATCATTAAAAGAAATAAATTTCACGCTTACCATGTGCAAAGGGTGCAAGCTTTACTGCCAGCTGACTATGAACCTAGAGTGAGGTTTTGTAGAGAGATGCTTAGAAGACACAGAGAGGATCCGCAGTTCTTCAACAAAGTGTTATGGACTGATGAGTCAAATTTTAGAAGAATGGGAGTTTTTAACATCCACAATTTACATTATTACTCCAGAGTGAACCCACATATCATCAGAAATGATCGATTCCAGCATCTGTTTGGGATAAACATGTGGGGTGGAATAATTGACCAGCAGCTTGTGCTACGTGAAATGCCACCAAGGCTGAATGGTGCTATGTATTTGAATTTTTTACAAAATAATTTGAACCAAATACTGAACGAAGCTGAGATTCCTGAAGATAGAGTAGAGTGGCAGAAATGTGGCTGCAACAAGACGGCGCCCCGCCTCATTACACTAGAGCAGTTCGAGAACATTTGAACGAGCGTTTCCCTAACCGGTGGATTGGTCGAGGTCCACCTATTGCATGGCCACCCCGGTCGCCCGACCTTAATCCCATGGACTTTTTTGTTTGGGGCTATTTTAAAGAAATAGTGTATCATGGAGAGAATAACACCGAACAAGAACTACGACAAAAGCTCGAGTTTGCTAAGTTACAAATTCAAAATAACAGAGGTGCATTCCGCCGATTACGAGCAAATTTTATTAGGCGGTGCAGATTGTGCGTTATGGTCAGAGGTAGGAACTTTTAACATTTAATGTAAAAATTTGTATTTAATAAAAGTACTAAGGCACAATCGTTGTTTTTATTTCATAATGGCTTCTGAAATTACTATGTAATATGTATGAGAAAAAATCTAATTTTTCCTTTGAATTTATCATTTTATGAAATTTGCACCTTGATATGAAAAAAGATTATAAAACCAAAACTAAAGATCAAAAAGTAAAGTGTTGTACCTCATTTTAATCAGCATTAAACCGGCAAGTTTTTATAATACAGGGTCACCTTTCCGTAATACGTTTTTTTTTCAAATGGTGCTCTTAAAGTGAGAAGTAATTTTTTGAAACGCATCAATATTTACGGAAAAACATTAATTGCTCGTTAAGTTTGATACCAAGAGCTGCAATACATTTTTTGTAGTATTGATACAAAATCGAGTCATAATACAACAGCTTTTTTTTAATTATTTTTAATCATTTTAACTTTTTACTGATTAAATTGTAAAAAAACTCGGTACTTTCATTAAAAAAACAAAAATAGTTCATATCTTTTCGTGCAATGAAGTTATAGCCATGCTGGGGAAAGATTTTTTGTTGGAAATTACCTCCTTTATCTCCCTGTTTCGTTTGATCCACGACTTTTTGGCCACCCTGTATAGTCAGTACAGTCTATGAGTCATGTCAACCGATTCAGTAAAGTGGTAGAAGCTTTACTGAAAGTTTCTTGGGAGTTTTGGCGGGCAACACAAAATAGCACGTTTTTTCAAGTTGTACCACTTGCCCACATTTGTGCACGTTAACAAATATTTAATGGTTAATATTCTACCAGTATTACACATTAGGAACCGAAATAACACAAATTTTTGAAAAATATACAAAAACCACAACGTCACCCATTGAATTCCCCGGCAAAACTCTCCTTTAGTACTTGGCTTAGGAAAACATATTCTAGCGATATCATAAATTAAAAACTTAAGATTGATAAATAAAGTTGATTTAAAAATATGTATTTATGTTTTTTTAATTTCTACTGATGAAAACACCTCCAAGTAACTTCCAAACAAAACGGTCCGGACGGAAACACCGCCATTTTACTACTACGGACTGTAGCACAGATTACAAATAATATTAGTATGACGTCACAGCGCAGATAATCTATCAACCAACATGGCGAATAGTGTTATCGGCGGTTTTTAAAAAGTGTATTTTTCAAATTTTTTTTGCAGGTTTTTAGGTTTCAAAATAATGAATTTTTTTTTGTCTAATGAAACAATTATGAAGCGTTTAGGACATACACAAAAACAAGGTCAACTAGCCTATTGGGTATTTGCCTACGTGTTATTTTTTACAGCTTATTATTATTTTTATAGGTACCTATTACAACTTGATAAAAGTAAAAATAATTAAGATTTTATGTGTAGTTTTGTAATTAGGTGCATTTCAAAGTCACATGTTGGAATATTTTTTTACAACATAAGTGTAAAAAACCTACATATTACAATTAATATGGTTTACTTACATCAAATACAATTAGATTTACTAAGGTAAGTATGAACATAAACGCGCAAACTTCAGAGTTAACAGAAATATTGTGCATATGGCCATACGTTTCATATCAACTTACAGGCGTGTGACGTCACCTGCTTGTACGACTTTTGTATGGGGCGTTTTCGCAAGACTCACAAAAAAGCAACAATTCCCAGTTTCTTAGAAAATATTGACTTTGAAGTATACTACTTTTGTAATTCTTATTTTTCAGAACATTATTTATGTAATAAATAATTACGTGAACCAATGCCATTATTGCAACAAATAACGGCGATTTTCTGTAGTGTGGCCCAGTAATATATCCACTAAAACTTGAAATGATTTAGGCCGGTACTATACTGTCCGGAATCCGGTAGGCTGGGGAAAATTTAGAACACTGAAAATGGAACTGCGCTAATACAATAGAGTTGAAAATCGAAGTGTCGAGTGTAGAGCTGCCATGTATCGATCGATATACATTGACTCGAAACTCATGTGTTCGATTTTCAGCTCTATTGTATGTCCAGAGTTCTATTTTCAGTGCTCCGAATTTTCTGAGCCTTCCGGATTCCGGATCATATAGTCCCAGCCTAATCCGGAGAATTTCACTCGATTCCCTAGAACTATGGAGTTTTGCTACCAGGGCAACATAAGTTAATACAGTCAGCATTTCTCAGGTACTGTGAAATTTAGATTTGGCTATTGATTTTGTTTTATTAGTTTAATAATAGTTATTGTAGTTTAACTATAACGTAGTTTAAACGTAGCTTAAACTACGTTTAGTTTTAGGTATACTCAAACTAAAATTTGCCTCATTTAACTAACTTCCGTATAAGTTATGTATAATACTCATATATTATATTATAATTATTCTTGCTATAAGCTTATCTACTATAACTTATGACGAACCATTGGTGATTAACTTAAGACTATTTCTTAAGGCAGACAAAAGTAAAGTACAAAAAAAAATCAAAAAAATCAGTTTTTCTAATTTTTGTCCGTCTGTGTGTGTCTGTTTATTCCGGCTAATCTCTATACCGGCTCGATCGACTTTGACTGAACTTCACTGGCAGATAGCTGATGTTATATGGAGTAACTTAGGCTACTTTTATCTTAAGGTTCGGTTTAAAAAAAGGTTTCCGTTTCCAATAATTCCTCACAAACGAAGTTGCGGGGGACCAGCCAAAACAAAATAAAAATTATTGCAAAAAAATAGCTATATAGAATGAACTCGTCCACGTCTGACGAATGTGGAAGCATATTTTGAAGATTTCACTTCTATCGCGTGGAAACTGCACACAATAATATGTTTTTGATATAATTCTATTTCAGAAATGGCTGAAAAAGGTAAATAAACCAAGCTCAAATGGGCCGGCTCGACCAAATTTAAAACAACTCTCTCTCCCTGTCAAACATTTAATTCCCTCGACTGTACATCTTAAGCACTTCCGATTTACATTTCAATTTGTATTTCAAGACGCGTGGAATGAAGATTAAAAATTCCATCGCTTTGGATGGTGGATGTTTCATAAAGTACGTACATAATATGTCGTACATATATCGCATTTTACACGATGATGATGATGATGATTATTATGATGATGATGATGGTGATGATGATGATGATGAAATATTAGATGGCAAACGAGCAGATCGCCTGATGACGTTCCCGGTTGGAGCAGGTTACCTTGGGCCTCACTCGTCCAAAGACAACGAAAGCGTTATGTCGTGGCGGTTTTCCGTAAGGCTGTGGTCTCTTGTCGAGCCGGCTCATTCGTTCCGAAGCATTATCGCGATAATCGCAGTCATCAGGTGCGCTTCATAAAGTGGTACTAGGAGATCATAAATATAAAGAAAGCGAGGCAATTTAAAAATTCAAGATAATGAGAGTTTTTGGCGCCTCAATTTTTTAAATCCCCTGAAAGAATAAAAGCGTTTATTTTTCACAAGAAATATTATGGATACGCGCAAAATGGATAAAAAAGCAATGTAAACGAAATTCGCTGCTAACATTACGTATACATAATGACATACAGTTATAATTAACTCGAAAGATATGTACTACTATAGTAGTAAATGCAAAAGTTTGTGAGGATGTATCGAATTATGGATGGATGTTTGCGACTCTTTCACGAATCTACTGATCGGATTTTATCGAAATTTGACATGATACTGTAGTTTAGGCTCTGGACTAACACATGGGCTACTTTTTTAAGCCCGAAAAAGTATAGCGTTCTTGTCAGATAGGCTAAAAATATTTTGTACAACACACAAAATCTTCGACGGGTGCGGATCCGCGCGCAAAAGCTAGTGAATTATAATTTATAAAGCCCTAGCCCTACGTAGGCCGCGACTTCGTACGCGCAAAAACAAATCACGCGGGAGCCGTACATTTTGCCGCGATGAAAAGTAGCCTATGTGTTGATTCAGAGTCTAATCTACTACCGTTACAAATTTTGTAACAGTTATTTATTACGTAAAAGAGAAACAAACATTCATACGAATTATCTACATGCACACTTTCGCGTTGAAATGAAATGTAAAGGTTTTAATTTTATAATTTTAATAGTGCTCGTGGTAGTGGTAGGTAGGTTCGACTGGAGTGATACCACGGCCACTTGCTTGCGTTATTTTTGCCCACTTGGAAGTAGCTTTAAAGCTCTAATTACTAACAATCGGTGTTTCATAAGCGCACTTGTGACTTTTCTAGTATTGCAGAAGTATGTACCGATAATAATCTCTTCCTATCAGTCGATTTGTCTGTTCGTTCGACATGCTAATCAGGTTTTAAAGGCCGTCAACGCACTTGTGACAGCTCAGGTATTGCAGATATCCATTGGTGGTGGTAGTTGCCATTTACAATCAGGTGATTCGCTGCCCTGTTATATCAGTACCGCATTGTACTTGTTGAAAAGGCATGAAACGCATTTACGACTCCTCTGGCATTGCGTTAATCACTTCCTATCAGCCGATACGTCCGCGCGTTTAAAATTATAATCAGCAACCGCGTTACACTACCAGGCTATTATAAATTGACATGTAATTATTTTTATTTAAACATGGAACAGGTGGGTGTGCGAGCGAGACACGTGATGTTATTATCTCTCTCTGCACCTGAGAATGACAGGTGGCGATTTCCGTTAGGGTCATGGTAAAATAAAATAACCACATTACTGTTGTCTTGCGGGAGCATTTTTTTGTATTTAAGAACGCGTTATTCTTGACTAGGACATAACCGACGCGTGCGATGGAGTGTTAAGTTTTTTTTTTTTGTGAATATTTTATCGAGGACATGGTGTATATAGATGGATTTAAAGTTAATATAGTCGTCTAGTATTATCATAAGTTAAAAAATAGAAATACCATAGTAACCGGATAAATACCGGGGCCTCACAGAAAACCGACGTGAAATTGCGCATGCGTTGTGTTTGGAGGAGGCCATGGAGGCCCAAGGGGGTTGGGGATTTTAAGTGATTTTAAGATTTTAAACGCAAGTGCGCATCACCAGAGGGGTTACAAGTTTAACCATCAGGCGATCCGTCTGCTCGATTCCTGGTTGATTTCATAAAGACAGAATAATACATAAAACTAGATGTTAGCCGTGCGCGCAAAGGAAATCACGTAGAAACCGTACATTTTGCCACGATAAAAATCCAATGTCCTCCGAGGTTTATACTCTTTATCTGTGCCGAATTTTATCAAAATCGGCCACTGGCTTTGGGCCCTATTTAATGCAAACAAACGTACAAACAAACAAAACTTCAAACCTATTCTTTTAAATCACACGCTACTGCGTAGCGGTGCAGCTCAAAATTCGAACTGTTGCAATGAAACGAGTATCTTCTTGTGTAGTGAATAAAGTTTAATTCTGAATCGCTATCTTAAAAGTGCAACGTCTCATCCTGTTTCGGTGTGAGCTGACCCTAAGAACCTCTTCAACACAACAACAATTCACTTGTGCCCGGCTACTGAAGATCTTACGTAAACTCTAGATAAACTAAGTTTATCTCGCGCAGCGTGACAAAAAAGTTGTATACCCATATATGCTACTTACTTACCGCCGGGTCGGGAAGTAATCCGGCGAGAAGAACCGGCGTAAGAAACTCCAAGTGCCATCTTTTGGCAAAAAGATGGAAAATGAAAAGATCCATCCACAGTAGGTATTTTGTTATGGAAGTGAAATGGAGCTTTAAACTATTTTGAGTAATGAAAATTAAAAATTTTTAGTCAAGTCTTTCAATTCCTTTCTGTGTCAGCGATATCTATCAGTAGCAATGTCAATTACGAGTTGTGGAATCGATAAACGGACCACAATGGTCAGTTAAGTTATACTTAGCTGTATATAATGTCACATTTTTGTTCAGAAACAATTTATCGAACCAATAGCGCCAATGTATAGATAAACCTCAGAAACCCGGCATTACGTGGTATTTGTCGTAATAGTAAGGACTTACACGTGCCTAGGGCAATTTCTCTACTTATATATTTTTATTCAATAATATTTATAAGGAACCTCTCATATTATCAATGAAACGGTCCCACCACTATCGGTCAGCGAGTGACGTTCCATTAGCTGGCCGAGTGTTTTGTACATGCCCATTTCCGGAATAGTGCTGTGGCGGTTAGTAACTATATTCGATATCGATAAAATAATAAATATCACAATTACATCTTTACAATTATTATAAACTGTTTTTATAACTAATGTTAATAAAGTTAGTGATGTGCCGTAGTGGATATCGATATCGATAAAAATATTGCTTACTGCATAATATTTTTACACTTCCGACAGTTTTGGCTGGTACTAGTGATGTTGGTATTGATATCGATACAAATTATCACATTTATAAAAGTTTGACAGTTGATTTACATCAGTTACTTACTTGTTATATTATCAATAATAACATTTGTAGGTAATATTTTGTATCGAATTTAAGTAAAAAATTTAAATTTGCACAAATATTCTTTGCAATCTTAAGTTCTGTTTCAACTGTAGTGTCGTTTCGCACATATAAATTGCTAATTAAATAAATAAACAAAAAATATTGTTGCAAGCGTCGAATTATTTTATTTTTAAATAAATTTTAATAAACAGTGTAATAAGTTTTAAACGGAAAACAATATCGCAATATTTATTGATTTAAATAGATACTTCTAATTGTAGACACATTTTTCTTGTGTTTTAGGATTAAAAAATCAATTAATCGACAACACTAGCACGAGACTACACAGCGCTCTGTCTGATTTATTTCGCCACAACGATACGGAACCAATACGCCGCGGCTAATTGGAGATCCTCTAGTGAATTATTGCTGAGTCGGTTTTTTTTTTCAAGAGCTTTTTAAAATTGTAACTGGTATTGACAACGCTAATATTGTTTTAATATTATATATTCCTGGTAATGACGCAGTCTTCATACAATTATTAATAAGTCTGCACAGGATGTGCTCTGACTTATATTACCTGAAAGTTTGTGACGATGGATGGACGGATGTTTGTTACTCTTTCACGCAAAAACTACTCAACGGATGGGTATGGTAGTAGTTTACACTCTGGATTAAAACATAGGATATAAAACATACTTTTTATCCCGAAAAAGTACAATGTTCCCGTGGGTTAAATATTCTTAATTTGTCTCAGTTCCGGTTTTTATGTAAACGATTAAAAAACCAAAATATTTCAATGACAGTTTTAGGGTTCCGTAGTACTACAAGAAACCCTTATCGTTTCGCTGTGTCCGTCCGTCTGATCACACCTGCCAACTTTTGTAATTATGAATATAAATTGATGAAATTTAATACACTTATAGATTGGCATTTAGACTTAATTTTTAACAGCACAAAATTATAAAAAAATGTATATTTTAGGGGTGACTTGACTTATAAATGTGAAGTGGGGATGATTTTTTTTATGTGGGGGTTAATCTTCAAATTGCTCTTTTTAAATAAAATACATGACCTTATAGTATTGTGATTGTGGCGACTAATTTTCGAGAAATCGGCCACCAAAGTGGTTTACAAGTTGGCATTTCAAAAATATATGAAGTAGAATCAGATCATAACTCTTTAGAAATTATTTTTTATATTGAGCGAAATCGGACAATAGCTTTTATAGAAATTTGAAAAAATAAAACCTATTGCGCGTTAATAGTTACGGAACCCTCCTTAAACATGCTCTTATTTTTAAGAAGCTTTCAGCATAATAATCTCGTTGATAAGATCCTTAAAACAAAAGGCGGGGAAAATCCCCTTGTTTCTAATTAAGATAATAATATGGTATCTATACTAATGTAATAAAATTGAAAGATTTGTTTGTTTGTTTGCATTGAATAGGCTCCGAAACTACTGGACCGATTTTGATAAAATTTAGCACAGACATAGAGTAGACCACGGGGAAGGACATAGGCTACTTTTATCCCGGGAATTGTATTATTGCTTATCCATTTTCATTATAGCTGTAAAATGTGCAAACAAGCGAATCGTGTAGGTCAACTAAATTAATATGCAGCAGCAATCGACGCCATTTTTTATTAATGACAGCTGTCAAAAGTTTCAGTTTATCAAAACATCTTGGCGAAAGTTGGGCAAAGGAATATAGGGCACGGGCTTCCGAATCCCGACGCGCTCCGACGTCGTCCGACGCCCTCCGACGTGCCCCCGAACCACCCCGGCCGTCAGTCCATGTGTTGCCGTCGTGGCGCGAACGCGTCGCACATTTCGAAATTGGAACGCGGAATTTTTTTTCGGCGCGAAGTGTGTGTGATGGAATACCTGTGATTTTCGAATTGTGTGTGTTCTAACACCAGTTGCCTGTGCTATTTCTTTCAAAGTGACGTGTCAAACTCTAGGTAAATACTAAATATTTAGTAATAATATATAAAAATTTTAAGTATTTATTAATACTTTGATGATACTAATTTATCTGTCAATTAAGAGATACAAGTGCATTTATTTGCGTATAAAAATAACAGAGTAAGTAGGTCATGCAATTTCGGACGAATCAGAATAATAAAATAACGTAATATTTTTTATAGATTTACTAACAATAATTCTTGAAGTGATAATTATTAACGATTATATTAAAATCGGAAATAAATTGAACTATCACTTCACGAACGAATAAATTAAAATCAATTTCATTGGCGCAAGTTACTTTTGATGATGACCTCCTTTCTAGTTTATAAATTGGTAATGAAAAAAAAGTGCAGATATTTCAAGTCCTTAATTATTCGGACACCTGATATATTAAGTATATAAATAAAATCACTATCGTGTAATCTTTTAAAAAACTATTCACAAAACAATCACACAATATACCTAGTACTTACCTACTTTCGACCGCATAGGTACTTAAGATTATTAAGTATATTTTTTACTATTCGAAATTAAGTAAAATAGAATTATTTTTTATTTTTTATTTTTGTACGATGAACCAAATAAAAATCAGTGTTAAATATTTCAATGAACTAATAAAATATACAAAATATGTTTTAAATCATAACAAAAAAAAAACTGTTTTTAACACACTACGAATTATGTGTTTCTAAGAAATCGAATCTAGTAAAATTTTGTTCACGCTAGATTCAAATATAGAACATGAATCATCTATGAAAACAGTATTCGGGTGTTCCACAATGTTATACAGAAATAAACGATGCGATTTCTAAATTGAAGATAGAAAAAGAAGAAAAATATTTGACGACTAGACGTTGCCCGTGAATTCGTACGCGCAAAAGATCTCGCGGGAACCGTACTTTTCCCCGATACAGCCTACGTCCTTCCCTGCGGTTTACTCTAAATCTGTGCCAAATTTCATCAAAATCGCTTCAGTAGTTTCGGAGCCTATTCAATGCAAACAGACAAACAAATATTTCCTCTTTTTAATATAAGCACAGCTTTCTTATCTCCACAGCGACTCGCACACCACAGAGATTACAAAACTAAGAACATAATATTCTCACCTCTTAGATAACCTAACCAAAATCATGTCGGGACATGTCTAGGGAGGGTTCCGTAACTATCAACGCGCAATAGGTTTCCTTTGAACAACATACAAAGTTATTGTCCAATTTCGCTTAAAATATTTTTTCTAAACAGTTTTTAGCCAGAACTATCAGCTTGGAAACTTACAAGTTTCTCTCTCATATAGTTTAGAAATGCCAGGAGGGGGAACTAGTTAGTTTTCAATACAGGGAAGGTTTCATACATGACTTTTTTACGAAGTAGACAATTTTAGAGTAATCGGCCCCCACCCCCCCGGCATTTAAACTATCAGAGATAAGTAAGAGTAAGTTTACATGCTGATAGATCGTGCTAAAAACTCTGTAGGAAAATTATTTTGAGCGAAATCGGAGAATAACTTTTGAAGTAATTTAAAGAAAACCTATTATTGCGCGTTGATTGTAACGGCTCCTTCCCATTTGGCAACCCTTATTAAATTTTGATAAAAATCTTTCTTAAATAGTACAGACGGGTCAAAAAACCATTAAAATTTAAAATTAAAAGCGTTCTTAGCTTTGTTGTAAAAATGTACTGATATAATATACGAACGCTATGTATAGTGCATAATGTTTTAAAAAACTCTAAGAGTGAAAACGTTAGTGAGAATATCAGTGTTAATATTTCTGAAATAAATCATGATGGAACTGGATGTTATGAAGTTTGAAGGAAAACTATAACAGCTTATATAACATTGTTAGTTCAGGAGTTATAGAGGCCTAACTGGTAAAATGAGCTTCCTTTGGAAAACTTTGTACAAAAATAACGAAATAATAAATTGACTACGGAACCCTATACTATGCGTGGCCTGAGACGTACTTGGCAGGTTTTCATTAAGATATAGCCCGCGACTTCGTGCGCACACAAGGAAATTGCGCGGAAACCGTAAAAAGTAGCCTATGTATTCGCCGTTGTATACTTTATATCTGTGTCGACTTTTATCCAAATCGGTCCAGTAGTTTCGGAGCCAATTCAAACAAACAAACAAACAAACAAATATTTCCTCTTTATTATTAGCATAGAGTTATAGACTAAGCATCTGAAATAATTTTTGTAAATTGCTTATCATAAATATTTAATAATACTAGATGTATAAATACTTACCTACATACCATACCTATTACGATGCAGAATACCTTCCACGTTTGAAGATCAATGAAAATGACTGCACCTTACAATATAACTACATTGTTCAATCGATATATACTAAATAAAAAAATATATAAAGGTAACGAACGACAAGCCGATTTTTATTAAAAATTTAATAAGGTCTGCGAGATGGGAATGTCGCCAAATGGGAAGGAGCCATTGTAACGGAATCTTACATGTCACTTGGTTAGGTTTTTGTACAATAAAAACGCATTTACTAGGAGCGCATAAAAGCAACGATTCCTTTTTAACACAGTTTTTAACTAATTAGTTAATTAGAGATAGCTACCAGGATTACATGAAACGACAAAAGTAATCTAATTAGATACATAATCCAATATACAAACAGAAATTGATATTGCCTCAAATAATCAATGTTAACTGAAAATACTTTTCAATTATATAAATAACTCTTGATCCGTCCTAATAATAATTATAAAATGTTAAGTTTGTGAGGATGGATGGATGGATGTTAGTGACTCATTCACGCCAAAACGACTGAACGGATTTTGATAAAATATGGTATGGTAGTAGTTTAGGCTCTGGACTATCAGATAGGCTACGTTCGTAAGTTAGATGTGTCTGTCTAATTGTGTGTCCAAAAGGTCCGATTTAATGCTGACATGATCGGGAGTGTTCTTAGCTATAATTCATCACCATCAGCTCCCTCACTGCTTGACAATCCGGGGGTTATTTAAAATTTAATATATTGTGTAACTATGTTACATACGTTGTTTAAGTTTCTTATCCCGATAAAGTATAGTGCTCCCGTGGGATACTGCATCTACGCGGGCGGAGCCGCGGGCAAAACCTAACCAAAACCCGTTATGTATGTTTGCTACTCTTTCACGCAATAACTCCTGGACGGATTTCGATGAAATTTGGTATGGTAGTAGTTTCGGCTCTGGATTAAAACATAGGCTATACTGTACTTTATATCCCGGAAAAGTACAGTATTCCCGTGGGATACTATATTTACGCGGGCGGAGCGAGAAAAAGCTAGTTGGTATATAATAACGCTTTTACATAAGAAAAGGGATTAATGAAACGTATTTATAACTCCTCTCCCCTTGCAGGTGTCTTGAAGGTGGTTACAATCAGGCGGTTGATCTGCTCGTTTTCCGGTCTTAATCCACACAACAAACACAACAAAAATATATTACACGTACAAAGTTCAGTCAGATGTTAAAATGTAAAAAAAAAAAAAAACTCCACGGATAAATATAAACAGAAAAGCACAAAGTCAAAAGCGAAAATTATTTTGAACGTAAATGCTGAAATTACCTAGTTTAAAAAAAACCCGCAACTTTTATTACGTATGCTTAATGAAGAGGAAAAATGTTCGAAATATTTAGATATTTTCAAATGGGGAGTCAATATTTAAATAACATGTAGGTACTGGAGAACCACTCACTTAATGTCCTAGGGGATAATCCTACTACTATTATGAATGTGAAAGTTTGTGAGGATGTATGTTTGTGACTCTTTCACGCTAAAACTACTGAACAGATTTTGATGAAATTGGCTATGGTAGCAGATTAAGCTCTGGAATAATACATAATATGCTACTTTTTATCCCGATATAGTACTGAGACCTCGTGGGATACGGTATGTACGCAGGCGGGGCCGCGGGCAAAAGCTAGTTTTTCATACATCTTCTGCCATTGACATAGAAAAATGACGATTGCCAATAGACATTAAGAATGTGGTTGTACTGTAGCCAATATAGTTAGGCACGGTCGAGGAAATTGAATGCTTAGAAGTTTGACGTAAGCACTTCTGAATTTCATGATTTAAAATGTACAATTTACCCGGAGTTGCGCGACCGACGTCACCCCGACCGCGATACTATAATACGAACATAACCTCCGTGGTCCAGTGGCTTAGAGCTTGGCTCGCGACTCGGAGGTCGTGGGGTTCGATTCCCGCGTCGAAATAACAAAAAAAATTGTCCAAGTTTGGTTAGGACAATGCAGGCTGATGATCACCTGTCTGACGAGGGAGATGATCCATGCGTCGGATGGGCGCGTAAACAGTCGGACCTGCGCCTGATCTGTCGCCAGTCGTGTCGGTGATCCGCCCCGCTGGGTTGCGAGAGTAAAGGAAGGGAGAGTGCTCTTGTGTACTGGGCACACACTTGGCCACTATAAAATTAAATTTTGCGTAGTAAATATTATTATAACGTCGAAATGTCAAGGAAATCGAAAGTGTTGCGTTATTATATCAGACTATTTGCTTTAAGAATGCAGTGAATCATGCGTACAAATGTCAAAATGGCTTACTAATTGGGTAATGTGTAGACGGCTAAGCGTCAGTCCACACCGAGACGTGATGGGGCGACTTAAGCTAGCGGTTCAAAATTGAACTTTATTTACTACTAGATGTTTCCGCAACAACGCAAAAGTAAATCCCGCGGAAATCGTACATTTTCCCGCGATAAAAACCTATGTCCTTCTCCGTGGTCTACACTATATCCGTACCAAATTTCATCAAAATCGGCCCAGTAGTTTCGGAGGCTTTTCAATGCAAATAAACAAACAAACTTTTCCTCTATATAATATTAGTATTTCGTATAGACAATTTTGCACCTTGTGGTACGCCATTAAATATTAACTAGTATTTTTGCTAAAAGATCTCCTACGTTCTTATGTACCCCTGGTCATGGCAATGAGATTCAAGGTGGTTATAACGGAAACGAGCTTATCACCTGATGATAAGCGATTGCCGCCCATAGATAAATAGCAGAAAAGTTACAAGTGCGTTGAAGCGTGTCGCTTGACATATTTTAAATAAAAATTATTGCGTGTATATTTTTAGTGCTCATACAATACCGAAATAAAATCCGACCCGAATCTCTTTGTAAATGAAAATGTTTCATACATACAGTTTGTTTTTTTGTGTTTTATTTAACGAATATTTTTATATCTAGGTCAAAACGTGCTCTAGTCTATAATTATTGGAAACATACAAATAAATATTGTAAAAAGCAAGTCTAGTGACTGTCTATCCGCTACATTGTATTTCTACAAAATGTTTGTCATTAAAATCCGTTGAGGGGTTTTTGAGTAAAAGACCGTTTCATTTATAATGTTTAAGTAAGATTTTTCATTGCCATCTTGTAATAAAAACAAAATTAACTTATTTCAATTTTCATAACAGTTTTTCGCGCTAAATTTCATTCGCCATATTGGATTTCAAGGTAAATATAAAATTTATGTATCCTAAGAATTATTTCAAAAGATATCTATCTCTATATAAATAAAGGCTAGTTTCCGAACCGGTGGTAGGCATCATGCAGGACAATTGTATAAGAGTTATATTATAACCTCCGTATAGGTTAATAGAAAAATAAAAAATTTGAGTTTGAAAAATGTATTACCGAAATGTTTGTAAGCGCATAGCTTCCAAACGTTCGTTGTCGTCTGGAGAAGGTATATGAAAAAAAGCAAATATTTAAAAATCTCCGAAAAGTGAGTGTGCGAATCAGACTGTGAGTCTAAAAATATGGCGGTACGAAGTTCGCCGGTTCAGCTGGTTTAATTATATTATTTGATATAGAGTATAAAGATAGCTTCGGCTAGACTGTTCCGATTCCACCTGATACCACGGTTTCATAGAAAACCGGCGTGAATAAAGCTAAAGTTATGTTTCACTGTTAAATATACAGTAGGCCTAAGGCGTAGTGGTTTAAAATGCAATGTGTCCCTTTGCCTCGTATTACATAAAAGTATTATCAAAACTAATATTTTCTTTTGATAGTAAGATCTAGTATTACGCGTCCCATCAGGTGATCTATAAGCTTGTTATCGTTGAATACCTATTATCGTTGAAAGCGATTTTCAATTTACTTCATGGATGTCCAATGACGTCACGTTTTCATATAGCCTCTGTGCTTTGCGATAGCCCTTCATGGTTTATTGGAGCCTGGTAGCATTAATTTTTATTTTCATAGAAATAAGCTGTCAAACGAGCAAACGAATCACCAAATGGTAGGATATTGCCGTAGTTCGTGTAGCAACACTTGAGGAGTAAAAAATGCGTTACTATCTACAATACCAGAGGAGTTACAAGTTCGTTGCGGTGTTACGAGCTCCCGCTTGCATCTCCGGTACCCTGAAACTAAAAGCAGGCGAAACGCAACATAAGCGTTATTTCACGTGCCGGTTTTCTGTGAAGCCGTGGTGTGGTATCCATGGAACCGGCACATTCGTGGCGCCCATAGTTTGTAAGTGACGTTCAGTGCAACTCATTTATGTCCAGAAACCATTTTTAATTATTTATATATGTCATCGGCTTATAACTATTTGCCAGTGTCAAGTTAAAATGGCGGGTAATAGAACTTTCGTTTCAATTTTCAACACCGTATTCCTAAATCGTAAGTTAATAGTCTAAAGTGTACTCAAAGTCCAAATAAATAGTCAGTGCAGTCCATGAGTCATCTCAGTCGATTCAGTAAAGTGGTAGAAGCTTTACTGAAAGTTCCTAGGGAGTTTTGGCGGAAACACTTTCCGTTTCAATTTTCAACACCGTATTCCTAAAACGTAAGTTAATAGTCTAAAGTGTACTCAAAGTCCAAATAAATAGTCAGTGCAGTCCATGAGTGATCTCAGTCGATTCAGTAAAGTGGTAGAAGCTTTACTGAAAGTTCCTAGGGAGTTTTGGCGGAGTTAATAGTCTAAAGTGTACTCAAAGTCCAAATAAATAGTCAGTGCAGTCCATGAGTGATCTCAGTCGATTCAGTAAAGTGGTAGAAGCTTTACTGAAAGTTCCTAGGGAGTTTTGGCGGAAACACAAAATAGCACGTTTTTTGAAGTTGTACCACTTTCCCACACTTGTGCACGTTAACGAATATTTAATAGTTAATATTCTACCAATATTACAAATTAAGAACCGGAATAACACAAATTTTTGAAAGATATACAAAAACCACAACGTCACCCATTGAATTCCCCGGCAAAACTCCTCCAGCAACCGTTGTTTTTCTTGGCAATGACAGAAGATGTGTGGAAAACGATGATTCTCGTGAGACATTAAGAACGTGCTTGTACTGTAGGTCCGTTCATTTAATTTATTTATATTAGGTCTTTACCTATGAAATTGCCGTTTTGTATGAAAAAATTGAAACGAATTTTTTTCATGTATTTTTTATTTGTATTAATCGAAGTAGGTAATCACCCATGCAATCAATGCATCTTTGCCAACGCAGTGGCAGTTTATTGATGGCCTTCTTAAAGAAATCAGCTGGACGGGAGGCAACAAATTATTCAAAGGCATTTTGTACTGCCTCTCGGGTATTGAATTTTTTTCCCGCCAAGAAGTTACCCAAATTCTGGAAAAAGTAGTAGTCTGTAGGCGCAAGGTCTGGTGAGTAGGGCGGATGACGGAGAGCTTTCAACCCCAGTTCTTGCAACTTGGAGACCGTCTGCTGTGCAGTATGAGGTCGCGCGTTGTCGTGCAGGAGCAGCGGAGACGAGCGATTGACCAATGCTGGTTGGAGATGTGCCAGCTTCTCCATCATTGTGTTCAGTTCTTCATAGTACACATCTGCAGTAATGCTCACCCCGTTTGGTAAGAAGCTGTGATGAATCACACCTGCGCTAGACCACCAAACAGTGACCATCACTTTTCTAGGGGTAGGTTTTCGTTTAGAGCATTGTTTAGGTGCTGATCCAGGATCCAACCAACTTGCTGAGCACTTGCGGTTATCAAACATAATCCATTTTTCATCGCAGGTAACAATGCGGTTCAAAATTCCTTCACTTGTGTGTCTGTTGAGCTCAACAGAAGTTTATAAATTAGGTCACACTGTGACACAGTGTGTCACACTATTTATGTCACATTTCGGTATTTGTGACATAGCGTCAAATGTATTTTGGTACATTCGATCATGGGTATTTTAGCCTCACTAGAACCTATGATTATTTAGATAACTAGCTTTTGACCGCGATTCCGGCCGCTTAAGTTCAGTATGTACTATCCCACGGGACCACTGTAGTTTTTCGGGACAATAAGTAGCCACAGTATTTAAACACATATTATACTTTTTATCCCGAAAAAGTACAAACCAGACACATTTCATAAAAAAATCGTTTAGTAGTTTTTGCGTGAATTAGTAACAAGTATCCATCCATTCATCCAACATCACAAACTTTCACATTTATTAAGTATTAGGATAGTTATCTACATCTTATTTTTATTATTCAGTCCTCTGTCTCTTACTAAATAGCTCATGTTTATTAATAATAATAACCTTGTAATATACTTTTGCATCACAAATCGTAATAAACAACAAAAGTCAACAATAGAATTGTGTGCAATACATTATTAACAATAACTTATCAATATTGTTTAATGTTAAGCAGATGTACATACCTCTGATATTGGTCGTGTTACTTTCCCGACGGCAAAGAATATAATATATTACTTACGCGAACGCCGAACGTAAGGACTCGTCATTCCGCCGATTTACACGAATGACGCTGAGTGTGCGCGGCGGCTCGTGGGTGGGCGAATCGGAGGCGGGCGGGGCAAGAGTTTTTCTTTCGTCTTTCGTCTTCTTTCGTCCAGGACTTTCGTTCACGGGGCTGGCCGCTAGTCGTTTCGTGCGTTTGACATAATTGACAGTATAATTTTATAATATCTATGATAGATTTGTCTGACGCGACGTTTGAAACTATTTCGGTGTCAACCTTAGGCTTACGTCAACATGGCTGACATTCGCCGGTGCTCGAGCTGTCATTTGTAGAGAGTGTCGCCCCTGTGAGACGACGACGAGAAACTGATTTTACCGCGTCATTATAATGCGAACAAATAGGTATCTTACCTAGTGTCGAATGTATGATCCGGAATCCGGCGGACCCGGGAAAATTAAGAGCACTGAAAATAGAACTCTGCGCCAATACAATAGAGTTGAAAGTCGAAGGGTCGAGTGTCGAGCTGTCATATGATCATATATTCCGGATCATATAGTCCCAGACTTATTGTGGCCATTTCCCTGCAGGACAGCCACCTGATCAAACGTTCAGCTCAATGACTTGGCTTGTTGTTCTTCGTCCATTTAATTAGATACCCAAGTTTAATAATGAACTGCTAAAGCATCCAATTAGCTGACAAATTTAAACCAGATGGCTGCGACATAATATAATATAATAGTAGCTGTTGTAAGCGAGCTTTGCTCGGAGTTCCGATAAATTAAAAAAATAATCACAAAAATATTTATCTGTACGGGATTTGAACCCACGCTAGATCGATTAATCTCCCCCAAAAATCCCTGCAATACTTGCAGTCGTACTCGAGAAACTGATTATATATATGAAACCTCATTGCTTTTCTTCGATATACTTTCTAGACTTGACAATGAATGTCAACTGTCAAGAGAATGAGACTTATATTTAATTTGTTATGAATAATTTGTTTGAAAATATTATTTAATTTGTGAAATATTAGCATTCAATGTTGTTTCTTTACTTGTAAAGCAACACATTATCTTTTATTTCCATATTGTTAAACAATCTTATTATATATCTCGGTTTCTCTCGCTACAAACATAGGTTGAATCATTCATTTGAACCATTGAATATTTTTCAGAGAATGAGCACCTGACCAACACACACGACCAATTTCAGATGAACATTTAATGTCAAACGGTTAGCCGTTCATTATTCTCTATAACCGTACCTAGCTAAAATGAGATATTATTAGATCTCTATTCAGAGAGGAATATTATAAAATTCAACCTAATTTTGCACCTTGTGAAAGGTACGCTCTTTGTTCTAGCTGCATGGACACGCCATTCTAGTCTTTTAATTTTATTATTTTTCTAAGGCCCACTTGCGCTGATCTGGGTTGAAGTTAACCCTGGGTTAAAATATCATGCCTTCTCTTGCATAATTACGAAAAACGAGAGAGATAACATGATGTTTAACCCAGGTTTAACTTTAACCCATGTCTGCGCAAGTGGGCCTTAGGTTAAAAAATACCGGTTGTCTGTAAAGTCGGTTTACTGACGATAGTTGAACGTGACAACGTCAACAACAACAACAACAAACGCTGGTACTTGGTAACGGTACGTGGTAACGATAACGCATAAGTCATGTTTTTTCGTGCGTGCAGCCGGCTCCATAGATTTATAAGACGTTATCACGTCAAAAAGTCTCCTATGTCCATATGTATCCCTAGTAACAAAAATTAAATTATTGTTTTTTTTTAATGGAAACGAGCTGCCGATCGCTAATAGTAAGTGATTACCGCTACCCGCAACACTAGAGGAGTTACATGTGTGTTACCAGTTCCATAATACTATTATTTTAGCTTTATATTACAATTATTGAAAAAATTAAGACTCATCTTTGTATTATAAAGAAACCGGCCAAGTGCGATGCAGACTCGCGCATGACGGTTCCGTACAAAACGTAAAAAACACGTTTATTGTATGAGAGTCCCCCTAAAATATTTATTTCACTCTGTTTTTAGTATTTGTTGTTATAGCGGCAACAGAAATACATGATCTGTGAAAATTTTTAGAGAACCATGATTGGTTTATGTAGATACAGCCTGGTGACAGACGGACAGACAGCGGAGTCTCACTAATAGGGTCCCGTTTTTACCCCTCGGGCACGGAACACTGAATAAGTTAATTTTTAACCCCCGCTGAAAAAGAGTGATGTGTAATTCTCTTATTTTAAATGTTATTTGAATTTCTCGCTCTCGTAACTTTTCTGTCTTGCGTAAAAGTTTTTTCATTAAAATTGTAATATTCATTATCGCCTATGACATGTAAGAAATTTTGAATTTCAAGGAAACTTTTTAGAAAAGGTCTGGATGCTTTGCCAGAATTTGAAATACTTTTTATCAATGGAAACTTGACAGTTAATGTTTATATAATACATGTACTACACTAACAGAAATGCTGCAGATTGTTGTGATGCGATGTTGTGGCCCCTGAATATCTAGATCAGTGGTTCCACAGACTCTTTACTAACTTTACTTTTTCGAAATCTACAGTGATGAGGCACAAGGACAAATTTTATTTAGAAAACGTCCCATTCGGAGTGCTAAAAAGAAATATAGTATATTTCCTTGTGTTGTAGGTATATATATTAAATCTTCAAATATATCAATTATAACACTAATAATTATTATTGTTTTAACAGTCGTAATATAATCAAAATTAAACACTTATTTATAACGTAATGTAACTTCTACAATGGTAATTACAAATAAAATATAATTTTAATGAGATGGATGTACTTGATATATTGACAGCAAATTATCAATATTTGGCTTGAGTTTTGTAAGGAATAGCCGCAAATCTCCCCGTTCTGTGATATTCAATCTGTTCTAGATGATCTCTAAATGGGTATTTAAAAAAAGTTTTGGCTTATTTAAAACTATTTTTACGTTAAAAATCCTGCTAGCCTACTACTAATATTATAAACTAGCTGTTGCCCGCGGCTCCGCCATCCATCCATCCATTCATACAAACTCACATTTATAATATTAGTAGGATGTGAAAGTTTGTGAGGATGGATGGATGTATCGACAATGGATATTATAGGGATGTTTGTTACTCTTTTTACGCAAAAAATACTGAACGGATTTCGATGAAATTTGGTCTGGTAGTAGTTAGACACAGAATTAACACATAGGCTACTTTTTATACCGAAAAAGTATAGTGTTCCCGTGTGTATTTGCGCGGACGGAAGCTAGTATTGAAAACGACATTGGGCGTTTTTACCCCACTGTTTTTAAGTGGCGACCACAAATATATTGTACAATTTCCATTCGCTAATATTACATTTCCAGTAATCGTTTTAATTCGAACAATGGAGAAGTGCAGTCAATAAATTGTTAATCATTATCTATGAATATTCGTTGAAATGAGTTAAAATGTCACAGTATACCACACCTATCCACTAGCCACGCATATCTACAGTTCAACCCCTACATTTTCTACCCCTGTTCTTAACACGCTTTTATTAGCTCGGGTTGTATGTATCTATGTATGTAACGGAATCTTTGAGCTAAATTTTCACCGGTTTCTAGACGTCTGATCAACTTGAAACTTTGCACACGTCTTAAGGGCCGATGACAATGCAATAACCCGATAATTTTATTAAAAAAAAAAAAAATTCGATTAATTTTTTTTTTCAGATTAACTCGTAAGAGATTAATATGTTGTCTAAATTAAATGTGAAAATTCAGTTTAAAAAACTAAAAAAACACGCTTTTATTGCTGATCGAACTAAAAAATGGAAAATAAATAATAGTTTAAAAAAACTAAAAAAACACGCTTTTATTGCTGACCGAACTAAAAAGTTGAAAATAATTTTTAATTACAAAGAGTTTATGTTACAATAGTAGGAAGTCAAACAATCAATCGTGAGTAATTAACTCGAAATAAAATTATAATAAAATTTAAGTTATTAACAGAATAATTCAATTCAGAGTAAAAAGCGTGGGGTGCATTTTCCTATATTTTCATGACTCTCCTCTCATAGATAGTTGCCAATAGAATAGTTCTAATAATTAATATATCAAGCACCCCACGCTTTTTACTCTGAATTGAATTATTTTTAGTTAGGTATAACATTTCAGTTAATTTCTGTTCTATACCAATCCATTTTAGTTTAGCTATTAAATTATTTTTAAACCTAAAACCTGAAGACGGGGGTAATCTAGGCGTTGAACGTGGAATAAGCCGCCTGTAGTGTATGTGGGTTTGTATTATCTCGTGCGTTTACGTCACAGATGACAGTGAGATTAGACGTCAGTTAGAGGTCATGGATCCGTTGGAACTGGCGGGTGTGACGCACTGCTGACGAGCCAATACCTGGGGTATTACACACAGGTACACCGTCCTTACAAGTTACGTCTACTAGGGAAACATAGAAAGAAAGTATCGCATCTAAAACATAACAATATATGGTATATTGTTATGTTACCTGGCTACCTATGGTCAACTATTATCATTATTGAAAGGCGTTGACATAAAAGAAGGGGACTGTAACAAATGAAGTCTACTTACGAAACGTCAACGTAATACAACTTCTCGTAATTAACTCACACTTTCATTTTACTTTTATTGAATTATGAATGAATCGTCTTGATATCATATAATGATTTTTGGAGTTTGGACCAATCAAAACTGGTGTACCATTTTCTAGTTTTAACATATCGGATGCATTTATGCATTTAACATTTAACATTTAACATACTGGATCGTAACTGTATTATTGCAGGATTTATTTGGCAGAATCGACTTTCTGATCATACGTTTGGATTCCTCAGTCATTATCTATCTATTAATCCAAATGTCATACACCAATGTTTTCAATTTTATCCCAAGACTGTTTAAAAAGCGATGTAACTTGGCTGGGAGCCAAAGATGTGACCTTACTACTTCCAGCGCTGGACAGAAATATATTTGATGCATTTGCAGTATAAGCCGTCGCGGGATATCTGGCTCATGTGGTGGTGAAAAATTCGCTGCAGGAACAAACCGACGGCGCCGACGTAATTTATCGGAACTAAAAATGGCAAAAAAAAAAACTGTTTTCGAGGTTCTATAAAGATACCACGCTTTAAAAATTAAAAAAAAATTGTAATTTCCTCTGCGTTCTTTTATCGTAACATCTCAGTCTGCCTGGCCATTACTAACCTAACTACCTTGTTGGTTTGTGTTTATGAGAATATTATTCTGCAGTTTTAACATCAACTGACTGATCGTAACTGTATTATTGCAGGATTTAATTAGCAGAATCGACCTTCTGAATATATACTTGGTATACCAAAACCAAGTAGGTACCATTTTTGTTTATGCAGTTCCCTGTAAATGATAGGAAGTGCCAGTTACGAATAAAAAAAAACAAGTTAATTTACGTGCTATACAATCGTAATTCAAATTTCGCGAAGACTATTTTCATTTTTGTTTTTTTTTTATTTGATGCACTTATTTTGTAATCCTAACGCAAGATCTAATCATTAATGACAAACATTTATGCGAAAAATAAACCTTAAATTGCTCTCCTGAAAAGTTGCTTTTTTCAGTCCCGATATATTACGTAGGCGCCGTTGAAACGTTGTTTGCTGGCGTGGGGACGTGTGGCTCGCCACGCTTTTAACGCCATCACGCTCGCATATTGTGTTTTAAATCAAAGATAAAATTTAGTATAAAAACGGATTATGGAAAATGTTATGCTGGGACTATATATTGCGGAATCCGGAAGACCGTAGAAAAATCCGAGCATTGAAAATAGAACTCTGCGCTAATACAATAGAGTTCGATCGAAAATCGATCACCTGTGTGTCAAGTCAAATGTCAATGTCATATATGACAGATCGAGACTCGACACTCCCATTTTCAACTTTATTGTAGCTAATACAATAAAGTTCAATTTTCAGTGCTCTGAATTTTCACCGGCGTTCCGGATTCCGGAGCATATAGTCCCAGCCGTTCTATTCAATGTTAGACAATATGCTAATAAACAATCTAGAATCCATTTTCTTGTATCTTAAAAAGTAACGAAGATACAAACAATTTAAATTTACAACATGAAAGAGAGCGATATATCGGCCTGTGACGTCATGAGTTGCTCCCGCCATACATTTGTCATTAAAAATGTATGGCGCGAGCAGCTTGTGACGTAACAAATCGTTTTGCTAGAAGGAGAATGGCAATATTTTTTATTTGCTTTTAATTTTTAAACGCGTCAACATAAATACGTTTATTTCCTTTAGATTTATGTTTCTCTATTCGACAATTTTAAAACCTGATATTTTGTGAAAATGTGTTATTCCACACTAGGCAATATCCCTATTGCTGGGGTTACACTTACGACAAACGCCACATATTATCGCGATGACGTTAGTACTTAGCGTAGCCATTACTTAAGTGTAACCCGACTAAAACAACTGCTGTATAAAGATGAAGGACGTATCGATTTCTCACACTAAACCAGAAAACCGACGTGACATTAATCCATTGTGTTTCTTTAAAGACGAGTTAGTTTTGAGTTTGAGCTGAGTGGTTTCAAGATTGCTGGTGTCCGTGGGTGGCAGCAATCGTTTACTATCGGGCGATACGTCTGCTCGTTTGCCGATATTATTAGTACATGCCACCTGAAGGTCGATTCTGCGATTAAATCCGGCAATAATACGGTTACGATCCCGTCTCGATATGTTAAAACTGCCAAATGGTAAACGTCAAATCAACTTCAAATATAGGTCCGAACTATAAAAATCTGTTTATAATTTCAAGACGATTCATTTATAATTCAATAAAATAAAAATGAAAGTGCAACTTAATTCAGAGAATTGGGGTTCCGGGTTCGAACCTGCACGCCTTAGCAACTTACCAACTATTAGGCCAAAGGCAGTCGTTGTGCGTTTGTAAACAAAAGTATGAAGTCCGACCAAATTGTGTTATTGTATTTCTTGCACGGTGAATAAGCAAGTGACATTTAAATTGGGAGCATTTTGTGTTCTATTGTTCTTTTTAGGGTTCCGCACCAAAGGGTAAAATGGGACACTATTACTAATACTTCGCTTTCCGTTCGTCTGTTCGTCACCAGGCTTGTATCTAACGAACTGTGATAGATAGACAGTTGAAATTTTCACAGACGATGTATTTCTGTTGCCGCTATAACAACAAATATTAAAAAACAGACTAACATAAATACCTCTTCCCCTTCCCCTTTATAGATAATTGTACGGAACCCTTCGTGCGCGAGTCCGACTCGCACTTGGCCGATTTTTGTTCATGCTTACATTAAATTGGATCTGAACAGACTAAAACAACTCGTACTTGATATCTCCTCGATGTTGATGATATCCTTATACCTTGACTTGTTGAAATATTAAACAATAATTGGTTTTGTGATGGATTACGCGGGGCTTTAGTGGGAGGCTGATATTACAGGATTACAGCTATATTAACGCAATTGCTTACTATCAGAACGTACAGTCGAGGAAATTAAATGTTTGCATACTCTGTACAGACACAGAGTGGAAAATATATAAATTAGTGATTTAGCCCGCGTTAATACCGTATCTCAGGGGAACATTGTATTTGAACACTTTTTCGGGTTGTGAAGCAGTCCAGGATATGTTAATCCAGAGTTTAAACTACTACCATACCGAATTTCATCAAAATCCGTTTCCGTTTTTGCGTGAAAGAGAAACAAACATCCATCCATACATCCTCACAACTTTTAGTTCACAAAAAACAAAACAGAGTATACATTTAGTGAAACAATAAAAAATAAGTACTCGGGAGAAAGGAAATAAGTTTAAAAAAATCCATCGGATTCCCATTTATAAGGATTATACACGATTACTGGAAACTAATTCCAGAAGAAAAAACTCGGTTAAATGACGCAGTTAAACTAACTATTATAGTTAACTAGATTACAGAAACTAACGAGCAGACTCGTGTTATTGTAAGTGATTAAAATGTAGTAATCTAAAATCGATATATATTATGGTGACACTTTCGCGTTTTATTCATGGTCATACGCAACACTACAGGTGTTAATAACACTCGCATGCCTTCCAGGTTGCATGCACAACCCTCCCAGGGTTAAAAACTTAGGTTTAACCCTCATCTTCCTTAACACGAACCGCAAATCGCAATGCGTTATTTCACACTGGTTTTCTGTGAGGCCTTGTTACCTTTCTGGTTTCTTTTGCCATGGTTCACTGCTATATGGTGATGAAGATAAAGAAGAGCATGAGAAGTGATGATGATGTCCGATAATTTCTCCGTAACCGCGTCGAATAAGCGATGACGTACCAACACTATTTCTGCGCGTTCTCTGGCGCCGATTCAAATATAACCCAACCGATTCATGATAGCCTAGTAATATATAACTATCGTTGGTGAGTTTAAGCAGCGGACAAAATGTACGGTTTACGATGTTTTTTTTTCAATATGGCGGTAAAGCATTAAACATTGCCAGTGTCAAGTTAAAAAAGACGGGGAAAAAATCCAAATCCTGAAATCCAAAGTCTAGTCGAAGTCCAAATAAATTGTCAATGCAGTCAATGAGTCAAGTCAGTCGATTCAGTAAAGTGGTTAGAAGCTTTACTGAAAGTTCCTGTGGAGTTTTGATGAGAACACAAAATAGCACGCTTTTTGAAGTTGGACCACTTGCACACACCTGTACAAGTTAACGAATAAATAATGGTTAATATTCTAAATAGTTAAAATTCTTATAAATATTCTACTACTGGAATGGAACATATTCTACCAATATTACAGATTAGGACCGAAACGATAAAAATTTATGGACGAAGTAGCTTTTGCCCGCGGCTCCGCCCGCGTAAATACATTATCCCACGGAGACACTGTAATTTTCGGGATGAAAAGTACCCTATGTGTTAATCCAGAGCTTAAACTACTACCATACCAAAATCCGTTCAGTACTTTTTGCGTGAAAGAGTAACAAAGATCCATCCATCCTCACAAACTGTCACATTTATAATAGTAGTAGGATTTCAACTGACATTTACGCGTTTAAACTTAAACTAGCTTTATTAAAGGGGGTGTGGCTTAAGTTAGTCTTACTTGTAACTCCTCTGGTGTTGCGTGTGTTTACGGGTAATTGTATTTCATCAGGCGATTCGTCTGCTCGTGAGCCGGTTTAAAAACTAACAAGTATGGTGAATGCTTAGCGTCAGTTCCCACCCCCTTTATTCGCTACACAAGAAGATACACGTTTAATTGCACGAGTTCGAATACTTACTCTTTCCGTAAAAACCGTTTGCTCTCGTCAGGAACTGCAAATTCACGATCACCAAAAAACATTAACAATAATTTGTTTGCAAATGGTCTTTCACGACTCCTAGTATTATATTATTTTGTAAAAGAACCAGGATAACAACAGACAGAGAAATTTGAAACAAAACATTCCTCCAGTTTTCATAATCGGTTTTAGGCTGTTGTACAAATTTACTAATTTTAGGCTCAAGCGAGCGCTTAGGGGTGTTTAGGTGCTTTAGGGGTGGTTAGGAGTCGTGGTATAATCCAGGTGTCGATGTTTATTGCGATAATAACACTTATTTATGTGTAGCAAAAGGATTATAATTGCGTGCCTGTTGAAGAGTAGGGTGACAATGCTGGAGAAATAAGGACAATAATAAGAGCTTGTTGTAAGTTTAAGAATTAACTGCTTTCAAGTGTTTTTGGGATTTTTATTTTTAATTGCATAAATAATATGAAAGGATAAAATATAAAAAGGGCATTCCTACTACAATTATAAACGTGAAAGTTTGTGAGGATGTATGGAGGATGGATGTTTGTGAGTCTCTCACGCAGAAACTACAAAACAGATCTTGATGGAACTTGAATGTTAATAATTATTTGAGTTTTTAAATTAATTTAAATTTTAGACATGTATTTATAGACCGTATTAAAATATTGTTCTAACGAATTTTTTTGACTGTATTTTTGTTGTTTATTATTATTATGATTTTACATTTTACTATTTGATGATTTTAATTGCATATAATAATTTTTATTTAGATAAATTACATTTCTATACCATGACAACGTAGCATTTTACTAAATTGAACTTGTATTTTATATATTAAATAATTTTATTACATGTTAACATATTCACACACCGCTGTTATGGTAGGGTGTGTAAGAACTGATGTACCTATTGTATCCTGGTGGATACAATAGGTAAATCAGTTATTACACAATGGTTTGTTAACCACATTCTGTGAAATAAATTATGTTTATGCTCAGGATTAACACATAGGAAACTTTTTTTCGCGGCAAAATGTACGGGTTCCTGTGAGATTTTGAGAGTACAAAGTCGCAGGCAATATCTAGTAAATATGTATACCTAATTTTGTGTTTTGTAATACAAAATAAATATTGTGTTGTTATGTATAGATTCAGTTAATAATTTTTATATCAATGAAACCTTCATTACCTACTTAATTGCCTTAAAATCACAATTTTTATAAAAAACTATAACCCGACTACG
Source organism: Phengaris alcon alcon (assembly GCA_037179445.1). Taxonomy (NCBI): domain Eukaryota; kingdom Metazoa; phylum Arthropoda; class Insecta; order Lepidoptera; family Lycaenidae; genus Phengaris; species Phengaris alcon. Next base: position 917,307 of record JAYRCH010000210.1, on the reverse strand, counting down.
TTAATTATATATTATAGCCTATGTTACCCGGGCTATTATTACTCCAGTACTCCAATGCATATGAAATATCATACAAATATGTCCAAGGAATAAAAAGTCTTAACAAACTCATTAACACATATTCCACTGTCTGTTCTTAGTATTTGTTGTTGTGGCCGCAACAGAAATACATCATGTGTGAAAATTTCAACTGTCTAGCTATCACGGTTCATAAGATACAGCCTAGTGACAGAGAGACGGACAGATATCTGGACAGACGGACATCAAATCTCAGTAATAGGACCCGTTTTTACCCTTAGGGTACGGAACCCTCAAAAGCATGTCCTCCAAATTGCCTAAAACCATTGCCGCCCTACACGTAAGGCGTCACATAACACATAGTTATAGTGTCTCTGTTATTTATAATCGACATAATTGCGACCGTGTGAACGCGGCTTAACGCGTTATTGTGTGTGCGGCCTAATAAAGACGCGTGTTTTATTAAGATAGGTGGGAATCAAGAGCTATACCGTTTTAACGAATAGCTTGTTTTAGTACATATAGCTTAGATTCTAAGCCTTAGAAGATCAAGTGAGATTCGTAAAAAAAACAGAGGCAGGAACTTAAAAAGCGTTTGAGAGTTCTGTAGGTCGATTCTGTTAATTTAATTCGGCAATTATGCGGTTACTATCCAGTTCCGATATATTGAAACTGCAGAATATTATTATCATAAACGTCAAAACAAACGTCAAACCCGTTTTGATTGGTCTGTGGGAATAGTGGAAGCCCCAAAGGGAGATCTCCGACCGAGCGAGGTGCTATTCTCGGCCAGACCGAAGTTTTGTGACGTTTGGACCAATCAGGAGCCGTTAGACGCTGCTTTAACGTTAGCGGGAGTTCCGGTTTGACAGTTTTAGCTTTAGCTTTAGCTTTAGTTTTAGCTTTAGTTTTAGTTTTAGTTTCGGGATTAGATTGTAATTGTATTATTGCAGGTTTTATTTAGCAGAGTTGACCCTCTGGTGTTCTGGTGTAAAACTGCGTACGACCGAGGAAGTTTAATATAGCAGGTTCTTTTCTGCCTAAACGTCTTTACATAGCGAATCTTGTGCCCAAATTTCCTGTAATCGATTTAAGATAACGAAATATTGCTGAGTAACGGCCCGTTTCAATAACCTACTTATCTACCAATAACTATTTGTAAGAAATGACAAATTTGTATCGCAAAAAAACGGTAAAATTGGTAGATAGGTTACTGAAACCGGCCATAGATAGCAAATTGACTGTTATATTGAGGTGCCAGGTGATATGCGTTCCCGATAAATATTGTTTGTATGCTATAAGTCATAATTCTTAGATACCATGAAGTCCAGAAAAAATAATATGATTTGCATATATAATATAAAGAATTTAACATAAGAATAGCAATGCGAGACATAGGGATAATATATTTTGACGACTTACCCCGTTTCACCCCATAACCGAATTTTGGCATTAACATACGGTTCACGCTTAGCCGCGCGCGAAGAAGACGCACCTGCTAGTGTTTTTATGGATCCCTGGTACAAGATAGTAGCGATTTGATGTTATTTAGAACAAATTTTTTTTTTTTTGAAATTATATCACACCGGTTTAGGTGACGGTGGCCGGTTTCATTGAAACCATGCCAGTTGTTAAGCAGGAGTAATGTTATAGTGCCCAAGTGTTTGCGCAGTACGTGGGACGGAAAACCGACACAACTGGCGGGAGATCAGGCGAAGGTCCGAATTTTTACATGCCCATCCCATGAATCATCTTGTCAGACAATCAGGTGATCGGCCTTGCTTTGTCCTAACCAACCTTGGGAACAACATTTTTGTTGTTGTTCCAATGCGGGAATCGAACCCACGACCTCCGAGTCGAGAGCCAAGCTCTAACCACTAGACCACGGAGGCTGTTAGTACGAGCTAATAGCACCGTGCATTACTAGAGGAGTTACAGGTGCGTATTTGGTCGTTTAAAGCTTATAACTCGGCGAAATAAGACAGGCTCACGCCAGTTCCGTAGCTCGGTCTATCCTATTCGTGCTGAAGCATGGTGCACGTGAAAATGTGTGACGAAGTAACGCGTCGCCACTGAAATGTTTTCCATCTACATACGTATTCTAACGTCATGGTACTAGGATCACATAAAACGCTACATGCCATTGCCTAACGCATAGGCTCAAACAGTTAATATCTGTCGCTCAAACCGCTTATGGTTTTCAGTCACTTTTTTACCGAATCAGCAAATTTACATATTTATTCCTTACAAATAAAAAGGTAAACTGTTTTACGATTTTGATAAAATGATGAAAATTTTTCTTTGTTTGCTATGCTGAGCCGATTATCATGAAACCGTGATGGGTAAAATATATGCTAAAAACTCTTTAGGAAAATTATTTTGTACGAAATCGGGCAGTAACATTCGAAGTTATTTGAAAAAAAAAAATACGCGTTTATAGTTACGGAACCCTCGTTAGACATCTCCTGACAATGTCTTGGCTAGGTTTTTTTAGTAGTAGGGTAAAATATACTCATACATATTTCTATCGTCCAGCCTGCAAATCCAGCAGCCTGTCAAAAGTGTCAATTGGCCGTCAATAGTGGATATCGTTTTTTATTTTCCCTACTAAATCGCTTCAATTGGACACACTATTTGAGCGTTTTTAAATTCATGACAGCTTTTTGACGCGACAAGGACCGTCAGGATACCAAGCGCAGCCTGGTGACAGAAAAAGATTCGAAAATTCTTATTGACCGTTTTTGATGCCACTTACGCCACCAGGTGACGCTTAGTGTGAGTTGGGTCTGCCCCCTAGCGGCAGAAAAAATATCAACAACCCTCGTTCGCTGCAATTTATTAATTTACTAGCATTAATTACCCGCTGCTTCGCCCGCGTCAAATTCGGTTTTAAACTTACATCCCCTATTTCACCCACCTAGGGGTGAATTTTAGAAAACGCGGAAATACGTAATTCATTATTTTTTCCGTACTCAATTCATACGAAATATCATGCAAATATGTCCAAGGAATAAAAAGTTTCATACAAACTTTTTTCAATTATTTTTCCCCATTGGCGGTTGAATTTTGAAAATTCCTTCCTTAGTGGATGCCTACGTCATAATATGAGAAATACGTAGGTACGCAAAGTTTCAAATTTCTAGCCATAAGGGCTTGGCCTGTGCGTTGATACATTAACCGACAGCTTTGCCTTTTATATATATATTAGATTAAATAAAGATTAATTAATCTGAGGATAACACCACATCATTATCATACGAACAAATGATCATGGTGATAAAACTGATAACCATTTTCCCAGACCGTACCTATGTAACCTGTGGTAACGGGCGTTTCCAGCCCATTAGATCTTGTAACACAGTGGATGGATGGACAGGTAAGTTCATCTATGGTCATTGGACATCCTTATTAATGTTATAAACGCGAAAGTTTCTAACTATGGATGTTTGTTACTCTTTCACGCAACAACCACTGAACAGATTTAGATGAAATTTTGTATGGTGCTTTACACTCTGGATAAACACATGGGCACAGGCAGCAAAATGTACCGTTCCCGCGGGATCTCTTTTTACGCGTACGAAGTCGCGGCCTACATCTAGTACTTTTATAATTATTAAAGCGCTTTATTACAATTTAAAACTGTAATAACTGATAGCAAAATGTAGATGCCTCTCCTTAATATAGATTTATAAGTTGAAAACACAATCAAATATGAACTTTATCACCCGGTCATAAAGCTACTATTCATTACGTAATGAATTGTAGGTAATAGTCATTATATAATTAAAAACGCAATCAAAATTGGATTCTATCACCTGGTAATAAAGTACATTAAGCACGCAATGAATCTTTATAATTGCCGAAGAATTTTCCCGAAAATGGCAACATTGTAATTAGTAAAATGATTGATTAGACCAATTTAATGATTTCACTACGTTTGTAATGAAAATTCGCAAGCTTAAGATGGAAACGCAGTTGTGACTCCTCTGGTGTCGACGATTCGATTATTATCTCCTAAAAAAAAATTAAAAAATATCTCCCTCACACCGATTTTGGTGACGGTGGCCGGTCTCATTGAAACCAGGCCAGTTACGCGGGAGTAATTGTATAGTGCCCAAGTGTGTGCGCAGTACACAATATCTCTCGCTCTTCCTTTACTCTCATAACCCAATGGGAACAACGAAACATGTCGTTTTCAAGTCTGCTTAGGACAATCGACATGTAAAAACTCCAGGGAGCTTAGCCAAGGTCTTGATTAAAATCACGAAGTTCGAAATCGAATATTTATGGTATTGACGTATATGGCGGTATGTGGCTTAGCGAACATTATGTCAAACCTTAAAATTTTAATTTAAAAAAAATTTAAACCTTAATATTTTTGTCTACCAACTTTGTCATCGTAATAAGCGATGGCATCTTGGCTAAGCCCTCTGATGTCTTCGCATCCGAAAATCTATTTCGAGACTCTTGTGCACTTAGAACTCTAGTTATAGACTTCACCTTACAAGTCCACTCAAAAACTATCAACCTGTATATTTGTTGAACGAGTGATCCTAGATAAATAAAACCACAGTAAATAAAAACGGCCAATTGCGAGTCGTATTCGCGCACGAAGGGTTCCGTACAAAACGGCAAAATCTGTCTAGCTATCACGCCACATGAGGTACAGCTTGGTAACAGACAGACGGACAACGGAGGCTTAATAATGAGGGTCTCGTTTTTACTATAAAATATTCAGTTTGACTTCCTCTACAAAGCTAATACAATTTTTTTTCGTTGGCCGGCTACTTCACATCTGGGCCCAAACTTGTATGGAGCGTGATTCATCTCCTTTACGATGAAACGACTATCTTGAAAGACATACCGTGGTTTATTAGGATTACAATCGATATTTAAACTCATAAATTACCAGGATATCATAAGCCTCTACGCAGCTGATACTGATGTACGCTGCATATTTAGTATAAATAGATGTGTTGCCAGCAACTATTTTGGTAGAATTTATAACTCACATAACCTACATACACCCACTGCAGGCCTTGAATAGGGTAATTTCCGTGCATTGAGGGTCAAGATTATGCAGTGTACACACTAATGGAAAACGCCGATTTTGTGACGTTAAACGTTAGTGTCGCCACAGTTACTAATAAAAAAAAAACCCTCATTTCTAGGGTTCCGTACGCAAAGGCTAAAAACGGGACCTCGCTGTCCGTGTGGCCGTCCGTCTGTCACCAGGCTGTATCTCGTGAGCCGTGATAGCTACACAGTTGAAATTTTCACAAACGATGTATTTATGTTGCCGCTTTAACAAAAAATACTAAAAACGCTGTTTTTAACCCCCGACGTAAGCAGAGGGGTGTTGATAAGTTTGACGTGTCTGTGTGTTTGTGTGTGTATCTGTCGGTGGCATCGTAGCTCCCAAACGGATGAACCGATTTTGATATAGTTTTTTTTTATTTGAAAGCTGACATGATCGAGAGTGTTTTGAGCTATAATTCGTCATCATCAGCTCTCTCATGCTTGACAATTCGGATATTACTTAAAATTTTGTTTTATGCTCGTTATGAATACAAAGATTTTCTATATAATATAAATAAAATAAGCCGCCAGTATTGTTATTGCTTGTATATATGTTTAAATCAATCTGCGCCTGTATATAATCCAGACATTCTAAAAGGACATGGGCGGGACATTTTACTATGGTGCAATCAGCCATAGCCACCTAAGATGGTTAGATGTAAGCGTAATTACACCTGAATTACACCTGAATTACACCTGAATTACACCTGAATTACAATGGTCGCATATCTGCGGGGGTGGCGCAAATACTGTGATATTTTAACTCATTTAATATTTATATTATAAAAAAAATATTAACAATTCATGGATTATTTCTTGTCCGTGGTTCGAATTAAAACAATTTCGCAAAGTTAAATGTATAATTTACAATCTAATAGTATTTTTGTTTGTGGTCGGCACTTTGTTTAAACGGGTAAAAAATGTCCAATGTCTTTTCACACCTTCATCCCCAACACGTGATGGGGTTTTTTTAATCCCAAAATTCCCATAACCCCAACATTAACGTACAATTACCAGGCGCACAAAAAATTACAAGAGCATTGTTGTGATCTCGCCCGTTCACACCTGTTCACATTAAAAGGGCTGAATTTAAACGGTATAAATCCTTGTGCCTTAATAGACGTCAACTGTGATGGATCATCTTGAATATTATGCTGCCCTGGTAAAAGATGGTGTTGAGAAGACACGACTGCTCGCGTTTTATGTAGAAGTGGAAGCTACTTGCAAGACTTTGAAAAAAAAACAAATAAAAAAGCGTTAAATATTTAATAATTTAAATGATTGTTATACAATAGAAAGTAGAATCATAACGTAGACAATGCCATTATTATAATTGCACAAAAATTAACAAATGTTTTGAATCTGGCAATATTAAATTTGTGGTATTAACGCCTAAATGTTTGTGTTTGTTCTAGTACTAGATTATTCAACAGGTTTTTAGGGTTACACAAAGAGTAAAAACGGGATTACTAAGATATTATATATTACTAAGATTTATACCCTATTACTAAGACTCCGTCCGTCTTTCCGTCTGTCCGTATGTCTGTCACCAAGCTGTAACTCATGAACTGTGGCAGCTAGACAGTGAAAATTTTCACAGATAATGTGTTTCTGCTGCCGCCATAACAACAAATACTAGACACAAAATAAAATACATATTGAAGGGGCTGCCGTACAAAAAACTAGAATGTTTCGCTATTTTGATCGATATTAATGCCAATGTTCGATATTAGTACTTATATAGAGAATGGTACGGAACACTTCGTGCGTGAGTCCGACTCGAACTTAGCCGGTTTTTATTAATAACTAGATGTTGCCACTTTCCTGCAAGTTCATTCCCGCAGAAATAAGTAAATCGCGCGGAAATATCACATTTTGCAGCAAAAACCTAGCCTAACTCCTTCCAAAAATTCCAATCTAGACAAATATGCGTGATTGCGTAAGAAACGGACAGAAATCGTTACTTTCGCAAATACATAGTAATAATAATCCGATTAATTTAAAGTATTAGAATAATAATGGCGTTTCCTTGTTAAAGGTACCGGACTATGTTATGCTGAATGTGTTATGGTGTGAGTGACAAGATGGCGCTCAACATTCTGACAGTTGTGACGTTGGCTGTCATCGCCTGTCAGCTCGTCGCCGGCGAGAAAGGTGAGTGATCTTCATGTTGTATGATACCCTGGTGTTTAGACTTAGTGCATCATACAGTATAATATTAAAGAGTAGTATTAGTATTATTATATTTTATAATATTTTATTAATATTATATTATAATATTTAATATTTTTATTTTATTTAAGACAAATGACTTGTACATACGATAGGTGAAATTCCAAATTATGTCATCCTCGCTAGTGAGAGAGGCGAGTGATCTTCAGGTATTACATATATGTAACCCTGGGGGCGTATTACAAGCTCTTAATTCCAGTCAGTTTACGCCATGAAAAAAACTGACTTGCATTTTCGTATTACGATCACTTATTGTCAGCCAGTCAGCAGTCATGTGACACTTGACATACTTCTGCATTGAAACTTGCGTGGTATTTTCGTATTATGACAAAACATTTGACATTAGCTGGCTTGTTTTTACGTCAAAACTGTCTTTACAAATCCATTCAGTTTACGCCATAATTAATTAGCTTTTATTGACTTGTTTTGCGTTCTCTTTTAATATTTTATGTGTATTTTATTAACGTAAAATATGGCTAAAATAATTGCGAATATTGATTTATTTTTAAGACGTAGGTTTTATTCATAGGTTCATAGAAAATAAACATGTGTGACGACTGACGAGTTAGAAATATTTGAATTTCTAGAAATAATGCTTCACACGAGAAGCACCAAAATCACCAAGCAATTCACCATTCCTAATAATTTCAATCAACAATAATTATTAAGATCATCCTACTAATATTATAAATGTGAAAGTTTGTGAGGATGGATGTATGGATGGATGGATGTTTGTTACTCTTTCACGCAAAAACTACTTAACTAATTTCGATGAAATTTGGTATGGTAGTAGTTTAGGCTCTGGATTAACATAGGCTATTTTTTATCATGAAAAAGTACAGTAGGTGTTCCCGAGGGATACTATATTTACGCGGGCGGAGCCCAGCAACAGCTTGTAATTTATAAAAGAATTTGCACTTTTCAAATAATCTACAGTCCGGTCAGATTAGTGTTACCACACCGGATTCTTTAAATTTGCCGCCATTTTTAAGATTCATCATTCGCTGGCCATAATCTAGCTATAAAGTAGTTAAATTGGCAAAACGACAGCTATTTTATTAACATAGACCATTCTTTTTTGGGTAGCCTTTAAAATTTTCTTTTTATAACTAATATTATAACTGTACATATTCTATTAATAGTTAAAAATATATTACTTTTAAAATGCCGTTCCAAATATCGCCCCACGCATTATTGCATCAACCAAATATCGCATATTTTTATATAGTACAAGTCAATCTTACAGTACAAGTTTTCCGTTCGTAATTAACTCTGTACCTACTAAGGGCATGCCATAAAAAAAAATACTGTAATTACGTGGAATTTGACGTTTCCGTACGTCACCTTCATGCTCGTCTAAACCAGTCAGCGACAACCAAACCAGGATGAATCCAGTCAGAATGAAATGACGTTGTAATACGAAAAAGAACTAGGGCCGTATATTGAATTGCCTGGAAACAAGCTGGTTTTATAAAATATCATAATACGGCCCCTGGTCCCTGTGGTCGAAATTAGCCCATAATAATGAGGGTGTTTGATATTTTCTCTGCCGCTAGGGAGCAGATCTAACCCACACAAAGGGTCATCTGGTGGCGTGAGCGGTATAGAAAACGGTCAATAATATTTTTTTATAATTTTTCTGTCACCAGGCGGCGCTTGGTAGCCCGACGGTCCCTGTCGTCTCAAAATGTTGTCAGATGTCACGAATTTAAAAACCCTTTTTATTCATTTATATAATTTTAAGTTTCAACTTTATTAGGGATCTTTGGCCTCTAAGACAGAAAAAAAATTAAAATGTTATGACAGAATCACACACGTCAACAAAATTGTATGTATCAAGCGCACGGCAGTGTGGGTTTATAATATGAGGTAGTGTGTGTTTATAATCTGAGGTAGTGCCTGTTTTTGATATTTTTATTAATTTTATGTTTTTATAAGCATTCAACTTGAGCATTCATTCGAATTTATTCAGCCGTTCCAGCGTGAAGCAACAAAAATCCACTGTCATTTTTAAATTTTAATCTTTTAACATCAAAATTATGGCTCCAAATATCAATATCAAACGCAGCACTTGCCATTAGCAAAAAAGCTCGTTTCCTTGAAAAGTTTGAGAAAAGAAAATGAAATATTATGAAAAGCGAAAAACACAATTCTTTGTTACCGAAGTTTTTCGCGAAAACTTTGCTCGAAATGATTTTCCGCTTGATGGATGAGTGGACCCGTGGAAATGTAGCCCACGTTTGAATGTACACTCTGTTCAGAACGAATTTAATCCAAACGTAAATAAAAATATGAAATTATACTAACTTATACAAATATTTCAAAACTAAAAGATAGGCTTTGATTTAAGACGTAGGTACATTGGACAGATCAAATCTTCATACAAGTAAAAGTTACGCCAACTTATTTTCACCATACCTCAAATGTCAAAATGGCCTCAAACAACTCCTAAAGTAGGGCCGGGCCATTTAAGTGGGGACAGTTTTTGCCTCATAATGCCACTTCTCTAATAAACTTAACATCTATTGAATATAAGGTGCCATTGTATTTCTTTATTTCACTGTTACACAATAGACGTTGCCCATAATGAAATGTAAGCTTATGAAGTTTAAGTCGCGGCCAACATATATTATATATACTGCGGGCGACAGTAGCATATTTATATATTGAAATTTATCTCACGCTGAAATATAAGCCCATGTTAAAACTTGAAATGTATGGAGCTTCACTCTCGATACAGTGATTGACAGTAATTTTGCGTTTACAATATTCAAATGAACTCCTACATAATTATGTCTCCCTGGTGATTGGTGTACCGTTTCGTTATTTTACATCTGTAATAAATTTATATTGAAAACACATGGTGTGCCCGATAACAGGACCATACTAAGGAAAAATGCCGTTAAATGTCGCACCTTTAGATGTTGCACTAATGTATAGCAAGGTAAAATAAGTGTTTAGCAGTTTGGTCGTCCTCACAATAATTTGTTGCAATGACTCGGTGTCCGTGTGTACACTGTACAGTCGGAAAATACTTCGTAAAAACAACCAATTTTGTTCGTCAAACTAAATATTCAATTTGCATGACTGTAGTCTGTACACGACATAACGCGTCTATAATGTGAGAAAAGTGAGCTCTTGATATTTCAATCCAGGGGTCGTAAATTATCTGTCGCGCGTCAAATTGTCAACTGTCCGAAGGCCTTGACTCTTGACTGACTTGACTTGACTAACACTAATTCATCATTCAAATTGCACTTCTTTGGTTAGACACATATTAATTTTCCTTTATAACAATATTTTTACATATAATTCTAAAGCTACTAGTTATATTCAACACGAGATCAATTTATGATCATCATAAAACTTTGCAAGAAACGAATTAAACAAAACAAAAATGGCGGCGCAAGACATAATAATATTCCGTTCGACCAATCAGCGCGCGAGGTGCGTTCCTTTGCATGTCATTTCACAATAAGACGGATTCTTTGCGATATATAAATGTAACGAAAAATTATTCGTTTGATTGTAAGTAGTATGTTCGGGTTCACAATCTTCCAACAGTTTACAATCTCGCTAGTTTATATGTATGTATAGTTACAATCTAACGGTATTTACAATTTCATGGTGACATAAAAAAATATAAAACTTACCACACCGATTTCTGGGACGGTGGCCGGTTTCAGAAACCAGGCCAGTTACGCAGGAGTCATTTTATAGTGCTCAAGTGTGTGCGCAGTGCACAGGAGTACAGCACATAACATTTATCCTTTACTCTCATACCCAGTGATATCGGTTATCCCAGAGGACGGATAACCGACGCGACTGGCGAGAGATCAGGCGCAGGTCCGACTTTTTACATGCCCATCCGACGCATGGATCATCATCTCTCTCGTCAGAGAATCGGGTAAACAACAACCGGACAACCGGAAACAACATTTTTTGTTGTTCCAATGCGGGAATCGAACCCACCTCCGAGTCGAGAGCCAAGCTCTAACCACTAGACCACGGTGACATAGACAAACGGCGCAACAGTAGTAAAAACTGTAATGTTGTAGTTACATTTCAATATAAATTCGTTGCTCTGTGTGCTCTCTGCCAAACGAAAAAGCTTGGTATATTCTATCGTGTTTCGTACAAAAGGAGGAATTGTTTAAAACGTATGAATCGCTCGGTATACATATAATTGGAAAACTGTCTGTAGCCGAGTTACGGATCGTAGTGGAGCTTTTTGCTCGTGTCGCCGACAGTAGCAAATATGAACGCGAAAACTGTGAACTTGAAACGATTTTTAGGATAAATTATTACGTAAAGGCAAAATGAATTCAGGTGTAAAGTAAATTACATTAAAAGTTACTTATGAATGAAGTATTAGATATTAATTATTGAATTTTTGATTACATAATATTTGATATTTAAATACAAAAGCGTAAAATTTGACAGTTTTATTTTAGCCCGATAAATAATTATTACAAATGCGTTGATAGGAATTTATTCCAAGTTCAACCCCTAGTTTTCTACCCTCGTCCTTATTTTTAGGCAGTTTTAGGTTTAAAAAAATCTAGGGGCTCAAATGGAATAAACCTTGATAAGTACCCACCGTAAGTTCTACACCTAGGTAGGTACAAATTCAATTAAAGGAGGATGGGCAGTAACATATGAACGCTGATCCTACCTAATAACGAACATACCGTATGTCATTGGAAAGGGTATTTTGTGTACAATATTGTCTTCTTTTACTACGTGTATGTATTTAAGTAGTGGTGTTTTTGTGTAACACGCCAAAAACATTAGGATTTTTCTTCACTCTTACCATGAGCAAACTTTACATTATCTTAGGACTTAGTGTATACATACTCAAGTATAATACCGTAAACAGTATTTGCGGAAAAAAGGGCAATTAGTGAGCTAGGATCAAATGCAAACCCGTGTATCCAAAAAATTCTAATATTTCGTAAACCTAAATTGACCCTATTTATGACAAACACAAGCAATGTTCGTTAAAAGTTTTTAGTTTTCCATATAGTTCATTGAGATGATTCAAATTTGCTATGACGCCAAGACCCAAATCTTCGCCTATTAAGAGAAATTGAGTATTAAATTATACCATACATTTCTTCAGAATATCAAGCAATTTATTTTAATACGTAGCCTTAAGTTTACCGCATTGTATTACTTTCCAGACTTTATTCCTTATTAGCAACACTGTCGAATTGGTTAATTATACAAGGTGTATTTTTTTTTTTCAAAATTAGTCTGTTAACTTTTTCACGCTCTCCTGTCAAAGTTATGTGAAGTATGCTCAAACAAAAAGACATAAAAACCGTTTTTTTTTTGGCGTCTACACAAAAAAATCCCATATACCCACGCTTTTATGGCCATACAAAGAAATGAAGTGTATAGAGATCTTTCTAATCATTTTAATCTATCTCTCTATCTCTCTATATTAACTTATTGACGTACTGTTGGTGCTTGGTGGAAATTCAATGTATTTATGTAAAATTATTGTAAAAACCTAAATAAAGTGGAAAATTGTGGTGTGTTATCATTTCTAATGGCACATATGTGTATTGAGTAGGTGGACCGGATTACCCGGGCTCCTTCACCGTCGTCATACCCGCTTAGGACCTGGCTTCGGAAACAAAATGTATGGAATTTGACATAAGGCAAGCGACATGTCACTTATGTCGAATCCCATACATTTTTTATTCCTAATATCGCCGTCGAAATTATCGAAACCGTCTTGACTGATTAAGGCCCTGTAATGAAATTCTCGAGTGTAGCTGAAAAGTTTTTCGACTATTCTTGTGATAATTAAGTGTTGTGAAATTGTAAGTGGCTCTTAACGACCGAAAACTTCGTCTGCAAGATTCAAATACTCGAGGACTAACAGAACGCCTTTGTAGAGAATAAATTAAAGTCAATATTATGTAACATTGTTTATAGCGATTTAAATATTACTTGCTATTATGAATGAAATATGAAAATTAAATTATATTCTGTGGCATAATTATAATATTAAGGGCTTGTTTCACTATCTTCTAATAAGTGACGAATAGCTTATTCGGAAGTTTTGTCGCTGCTTTTGGGTTTAAACACGCTAAAGGAAATAATAATAATAATAATATATCAACAGATATAATATCGAGAGCAAAAAGGTTAATAATCTATATATTATTAATGTATATGAAAGAAGATACGTAACTGACTTATAGACGCTCGCGCCGCCGTAACCGCTAACGGTAGAAGTGTAAAATTTAGACAGTTGTTTAAATTTGTAATGCAGACGCAACTAAGAAGTGGTATTTTGAAAAATTGTACCCTAAAAGGGGTGAAATAGGGTCTTAAATATATTTAGTTAAATACTTATTTTATGGTTTGCAAGAATTCACCCTCTGAGGATGGAAAATATGTATTGAAATTATGTATGAAAAGTATTTTAAATCTGTTCCGATTTTCATGTAATTTAATATCCGAGGTAATAAATACAAATTATTATTGAAGAATTTTATAGTGTTTTTGAATCCGACCCCTAAAAGTTGAAATGGCGGTCCAAAGCTTGTATGGTTTATCGAAATTAGCCCCGCAGTCCGCACGCGGGTGCAAGGACGGAGTCGCGCGCTATAGATATATATATATATAGTTCATAAGCACAGGGGCGACACTCTACAAATGACAGCGCGAGCGCCAGCTAATGTCAGCCATGAAATGAAATGAAATGAAATGAAAATATACTTTATTGTGCACAATCAACAGTTACACACACACACACATATATACAATATAAACTATACACAGAACAAGACGAAAGTCACAAAGGCGGCCTTATTACTAAACAGCAATTTCTTCCAGACAACCTTTGAAAGAAAGGATTAAATTGCTGGAGAAGGGTACTGTGCTAAAATATAATATCTAAAAATTATAAATATAGAGTATAAATTAAAATAAAATACGTAAATAAAAATAAAATATTAATACATACATACATAATATTATAAGAACTAATTAATATTTAAAATATTATATATACAATGTTAAACAATAAATATAAACAATAATTACATATCATGGATAAAAAGGTAACACACGTAACTACTTTCGACACATACTAAGGTAGTAGTCTTTAAGGGCAGATTTAAAAGTGTTTAATGTTTTACATTGTCTAATTCTAGTAGGGAGAGAGTTCCATAGCAGGATAGATTGTACGGAGTAGGACGAGTGGAAATACTTGGTGTGGTGGATAGGAATATCGAGAAGGAGATTTGTGGATGATCGTAGCTCTTGTCTGTCGGAGAGACGGAAACTAAAAGTTTCTTTTAGGTATTGAGACCTGTTGGGATCGAATAAAATGGAGTACAGGAGCGAAAGTACACGAGCATGCGGCGAAAGCGAATTGGTAACCACTTGAGCTTGTGACGGTACTCGGATATGTGTTCAAAGCGCAAGCCAAAGATGAACCTGATAGACAGATTTTGAAGGCGCTCAAGTTTGTTAACTTGGCCATGTTGACGTAAGCCTAAGGTTGACAGCGAAATAGTTTCAAACGTCGCGTCAGACAAATCTATCATATGTATTATGAAATTATATTGTCAATTATGTCAAACGCACTCGCACGAAACGACCAGCGGCCAGCCCCGTGAGCCGTAGTCCAGGCTGGGAAAAAGTTCCTCCCCGCCCGCCTCCGCATTCGCGCAGCCGCGAGCTGCCATTCGTCTAAATCGGTGGAATGACGATTCCTTACGTTAGTAATATATATTCTTTGTCATAGGTTTCTGTCTCAACTTCACAGTTTATGTGGTCCCATGTATGAACTGCAGATTGAATTTTATCGGAATGGAAAAAAATATTTGACGATACCATCACAAGATTTTGTCAATTTTCGTTATTTTTCGGCGCTGTTTGTCCGAGCAGTTTCCACTCGGTTTTCATTTTGTTAGTCTCTGTGACAAATTAATGCTCGCTGTCCTTTTCTAATATTAAGTTATGTGTGCGGGGGAAAAGGATAGAAGCTCCTTTATATACAAGTTTTATAATAATTATACAGATAACACACACACGGATATAAATGTCGTAATAAACATTCAAATATTTCATTAATTTTGTAATTGTAGCCCTAAAAATTGAAAAATAAAAATTCAGGAATTAAAATATTTATTACTACCTTTTTTCCGTGGCTCCGCCCGCTTGAATACGGTATCGCGCGGGAACACAGTACTTTTTCTTGATAAAAAGTGGCCTATGTGTTAATCCAGAGTCTAAATACCATACCAAATTTCATCAAAATCCGTTCAGTATTTTTGTCGTAAAAAGAGTTAACAAACATCCCTACATCCTCACTAACTTTCACATTTATAATATATCAGGACTTTGAACATAAAAATAGTTTTAAAACTTTATTAATTTTAAGTAAGCCAAAACTGTTTTTAAATACCCATTTAGATTTTAGATATGCTGGGCCCACACTGAGCATAGATATCGCGACAATCTGCAGCAGTACTTCTGTATGTTTCAATCCAGAGCTTAAACTACTACCATATCAAATTTCATCTAAATCCGTAGTATTTCGTATTTCATCAGTAGTTTCTGCGTAAAAGAGTAACAAACATCCGTCCATCCATCGATCCTCACAAATTTTCACATTTACAATGGTTGTAGAATTTAGTGTGGGGGGAGGATGAAGGATATAATGATAGGGTCACACTGAGGGAAAACACCGCCGTTAAACACAGTAAAACACAGTCTCATTAAAACAAACATACAAAAACTTCTTTATTATATTAGTATAGATTATATTATTAATCGCTAACCGTATTATAACCTTTTTTAGGTTTAGTAAAAACCCTACCTAGTACCTAAACCAAGATATCCTGTAGACGCAATAACATCTCTAGTCCTTTAGACCTAGGTCCTGGGCTATAACGATAAAGAACCCTAGCCTGAATCCAGATAGTCCTGAATAAGATAACGACCAGGACAACAGAGGCACGGAGGCGGTATAACTTTTACATTATGTACAGCACGTCCAGAGTTATTTTACCTCCGACAGGACCTTTATGCCGACGACATAAGGACCAATGTAATAGATACTCCGAGGTAAACTCTAAAAGGACTAAAGTCCAATGGAGTCGAGTCACGTCGCTAGGAATTCAAAACAATATCACGAAAAACAATGACTACTTATTTATGTACATTTCATGCCCAATGCCCATCATCAAAAGGGAATTTTGATTTATGCGGGCCGTTTTTAGAGGAAATACTGCGGGCACACTTTAAAGGCAAATATTTCATTTTTGCGGGCCGTTTTTAGAGGAAATACTGCGGGCACACTTTAAAGGCAAAGATTTCATTTCTGCGGGTCGTTTTTAGAGGAAATACTGCGGGCACACTTTAAAGGCAAAGATTTCAGTTTTGCGGGCCGTTTTTAGAGGAAATACTGCGGGCACACTTTAAAGGCAAATATTCAATTTTTGCGGGCCGTTTTACACTTTAAAGGCAAAGATTTAATTTTTGCAGGCCGTTTTTAGAGGAAATACTGCGGGCACACTTTAAAGGCAAATATTTCATTTTTGCGGGCCGTTTTTAGAGGAAATACTGCGGGCACACTTTAAAGGCAAATATTCAATTTTTGCGGGCCGTTTTTAGAGGAAATACTGCGGGCACACTTTAAAGGCAAAGATTTCATTTTTGCGGGCCGTTTTTATAGGTAATACTGCGGGCACACTTTAAAGGCAAAGATTTCATTATTGGGGGGCCTCTTAGAGGAAATACTGCGGGCACACTTTAAATGCAAAGATTTCAAACTGAAGATAGACGTACATTTAACAGAACAAATCTTCAACCAAAAAAATGTTACTCTATTTTCTTTTCACCATACCTCAAATGTCAAAATAGCCCCAAGCAACTCTAAAAGTAAGGCCATTTAAGTGGGGACGGTTTTTTGCCTCAACATGCCTCGTCTATATGTATATATACGTCTATGCTTTAAAGGCTTCATAATAATGAACCTACACTGAGATTTTAACATAAATGGACGTCCTGGCATAGAACAGAAAATATACACCTACGTACAGAGAAACAGCTTTCATAGAACGGCCCAGAATTAAAAATTTTGACGTCCCCTTCAACGCCCCGGTTTTTCCACGCAATCGTGGACACACCGTATGCTTGTAGTAGTACAATCAAATCGAAAGCTAACTATGTAGCTGTTTACCTGGTCCTCTTTCTTTAATCTGTGCTCCTGGTAACCGAATACCGATATGTACGCGGTCTTAGATTTAACTATTGTAATATAATTTATTTATGTATATTATAATATTACACGTGTAGCAAAAACGTTCAGTACAGTTTAACGAGAATTCGCAAACGGAGGAGTATGATATTTGGCACTGTTAAGCTTAATGTGGAGGAAGGTGGGCAGAAAGCTAATATTTAAAAAAAAATGCTTAGAAATACATACAATTAATGAAAGTAACACGCTACTCCAGATTATTAACACACACTATCGCGCGTTTGATAGATATCATTTTGTTACACGTTGACTGTTCAGTCGAATTTGTGCATAATAAGTCAAAAATGTTTATTAAAAATAGGTATTTTTATACACTTTCTGAACGTCGGTCTACACGATGCCTCCCACCGGTTCGGGAACTACTAGCTGGCCCGGCGAGTAGAACCGGCGTAAGAAACTCGCGCGGGGCCATCTTTTATCAAAAAGATGGAAAATTGTTCTTTTAAAAATATAAAAAAGGCATATAAAACAATGTTATGACTAAAACTACATAACAATAGTGCAATAATATATGTAATTTAGAAGTAGCCTTGCAGAGAGTCACCTCATTCCCAAGGTGTGCTATCATTCATAAAATCATTAACTTTATAATAGGCTTTAGCACACAAACGTTCTTTAACTACATTTTTAAATTGATTGATTGAAAAGTTTTGAACGCTTTCTGGGATCTTATTGTATAGGCGTATACACTGGCCTTTAAACGAATTCTTTACTTTACTAAATCTAGTCACTGATACATCAAGCTTATGCTTATTTCGGGTATTTATATTGTGGTTGTCATTATCTTTGATATTCATATTTTAAAAGTAAAAGTAACGACAAGCCTATGCCTATGTTTAGATTTGAGTATTAATATGGCTCTGTAACAGAAAAAATGTAGAAGTCTCAATAATATAATTTTATAGCAATTCAAGTCGTTATCATTTGGGTCGACCTTTTAGAAGGCAACATTGACGTTTGTCGATCTGCCACACACAACTTTTGACAAATTTTTTCAATCTAAGAGGCAAAATAACTCTTATAAAGTTCAAACTCTAAAACTATATGAACGATAATGGTCGAATTCGGACCACAGCGCGATCACTAGAAACTATAAATAGCACGGTAACAATATAATACTTTAAAGTCATAATAGCATTTCCCATTTGCGTGGCCCTGCAATAAAGAAAATATACCACATATGTGTTATTACTTCGTCATAATTTTATGATCACAGTTAGTTGCAAATTCTTGTTTAATTTTTAACGTCATTGTATTATTATTTACTATATACCTACGTGTTTTCATATGGCCCGATAAATATTTGTAAGAAACGTCAAATTTGTATCGCAAAAAACCGCCAAATGATAAGATATCGTATGTAAACTTTGTTTGTCTCAGTCCCAATCTTTACACGTTATCAAGGCAAATATTATTGCATTAACGGGCTGACGTCAAGTGCCAGCTGTCACTTTGACATTTGGCGACCATATTTAATTTTCGGCGGCCATCTTGAATTTTTTCCCCCGCTCCGCGTGTAATCGCGCGTAATATTACGGCGTGATTCGTGATGTATTTAAATAATCTACATTTAATGGATGTGGAATGGTGGGAAATGCAATTTGTGGAAATGACTACCCAATTTTCCGTGCCGTAAGTGTAGGGGGGAATTTATGTATTGTGTCTATGTTTGACACGCGCCTTTGATTGTGTGAGTAGTTAAAAAAAACCCTATTAAAATTAATAGGGTTTTTTTAACCTACATATTATACATTCCCTCATAGGGGAAAATTCAGAGCATTGAAAATGGAACTCTGCGCTAATAAACTTAAAAAAACTTAGGCCTTTTCGTCCAGTATTGGCTGATTTATACAGTATTCTCCGAGCGAAGTAACCGCTCATGAGATACTGTCGTGCCTGGAACAGTTGCTTTTTAAATGCCGTATGGTTGTCCAACCACATCCGGCATTCTCACAACACAGTCAGCCTAGTCCAGAGGAATGACTGGACGTCTGGGGCCAACCATGTGCGGGTTTCCTCACGACGTTTTCCTTCACCGTTGGAGCGACCGTATAATGTACTTGAGATCTGAAAAAGTCATATTGGTACACGCCACAATCTGGGAATCGAACCTGTGCTAATAAAATAGAGCTCTAAATCGAACCCTTATGTGTCGAGTCAAATTTCAATGTCATATATGATAGCTCGACACTCGGCACATCGGTTTTCGACTCTATTTATAAATATTTTGTATTAGCTCAGCGTTCTATTTACAGTGCTCTGAATTGTCTCGGGCCCTCCGGATTCCGGATCATATAGTCCCAGCCTAAAAGTGACGAAAAACGATTCCTAGTATATCTGATTATAATAGAAGTTAATAAAGAAAATATTTTCAACGATTACTCCGCCATCTGTGGACCGATTTTCAAAATTCTTTTTTTGATATATAGAGTATAATCCCAAATTGGTCCTTTTGATATGAAAGTGGTGACCTGCTAATGTGATCCATGAGGAATCGAGGAAACTCCTCGAAGTTTATATGGACACATATAGGGATTTTGATTTTTTCTGAAGGAACACAAGCATATGCTACCAAAAAATAAGATTTTGCACTAAAGTATACACTAATAAATATAAAAGCACTGAACAGAACTCCTCAGTCATTAAAGATAGGTACGCGTTTGGAAATTTCGACATTGTTTAAAGAACTGCAAGCATATGACATTATGTAACTTACAGTAATCAACTTTGAGTAAAAGAAGACTTTGAGTACTTGGCCATAAATAGGGTAGGTAAATAATTAATAAAATATACAAAAAAGTATGAAACATTTTTTTTTTAATTCGGCTATATTTTGAACTATTTCTCTACTCAATCTTATTAATTTTGAAGGCGGTATCAGCCCTAGCTATCCTACAATATTTTATAGAACTCACGTTCAAATTTGCTGGCACCGACTTCAAATGGGTTGAGATAAATGGACAAAGATCCACAGGTACCAAAATTGAGATGGGGGTCCCACAAGGATTCATTTTAGGACCCTTTCTTTTTCTGGTCTATATAAATGACCTACCATACCTTATTAACGGAAAAAACGGGATAGTCTTATTTGCCGATGACACGTCGCTTACTTTTAATAAAATTAATTAGTTTTGAGCCAAAACTCAGGCTATGACGAAGTAAATAATGCTCTCTCAAAAATAGTACACTGGTTCAGTGTTAATAATCTTTTGTTAAATACCAAAAAAACTAAAGTTCATGCTGCCAAATGTAAGGAAAACTGAAACCAATGTACTATTGAATGGAAAAGGTATGGAACTAGTAGATACAGCTATCTTTTTAGGTATAACTTTAGACGCAAAACTACAGTGGGGCCCTCATATTGGTGGGTTGGCCGACAGACTCAGTTCAGCAGCAATTGCAGTAAGTCAGATAAGACAATTTTCAGACGAAAACACAGCAAGACTTGTATATTTTAGTTACTTTCACAGTATGTCCTATGGCATTCTACTGTGGGGAAATGCTGCCGATATAAATACTATATTTGTGCTGCAGAAGCGAGCTGTTCGGGCAATCTATACTTTTAATAAAAATCGGTTGTCTGTAAAGTCGGTTTACTGACGATAGTTGAAAGTGACAACGTCATAAGAAAATACTGATGGATCGCTCACTCAAGTAGGAGAGAGACAGATTCCGCGCTCTCGCTTGCACTTCAAGCCTTAAATAGAACGCCTCAGAGCGAGGTAACGCCGCATGAGTCATGTTTTTTCGTGCGTGCAGCCGGCTCCATCGAATTATAAGACGTTATCACGTCAAAAAGTATGAAATAAATCTTTTTTTTTTCATACTTTTTTGTGTATTTTTATTAATTTTACCTACCCTATTTATATACCCTACTTGCCCGTAGCAAGTACTCAAAGTCTACTAAAATTAATAGACTTTTAAGTAACATTCTTAGTGGCCGAATACTGGAACGATAGTTAAATTAAGTGACGCTCAAGTCACATGCTGTCCTTGTCATTTCGGCTAGCAGAGACAGCGATAGCCTGTGAAATGGAGGGATCTTAATTTTGTGTCGCGTAGTATTCGGCCGTACGACCCAGAATTAATGCTTGCATAGGCTACTTTTTTAATACGTCCCGTGGGATGGTTTTAATTGCTGCAGTTACGGGTTACTAGGAACACATAAACATGAAACAATGATCTCTGGCGCACCGCCAACAGCTAAGCAGCCGGAAAATGGCGACTTGAAATCACAACACCAAGTAAATTACACAATTTATGCCAGAAACTGGCTGTTACACGCGACTTTTGTTATAAGCTCCTCAAGTTTATGCGTTTTGATACACTCCACTTATGAATTTAGCTTTCACCACCAAAATTGCTATACTCTGTTCAGACAAGTTTAAATCGAATTTAATCTAAACAGCCTCCGTGGTCCAGAGCTTGTCTCTCGACTCGGAGGTCGTGGGTTTCGATTCCTGCGTTGGAACAACAAAAAATGTTGTTTCCATGTTTGGTTAGAACTATGCAAGTTGATCACCTGATTGTCTGACAAGAAAGATCACTAATACAAAACTTATAAAGCTATAAAAAGAAATACAAATCTCCTAGGTCGTCGTCCCCAGGCAGAGTACCTAGAAGGCAGAGAGTTTCCTCGCTGGATTGCGATGCTCACTCTTTGGGCCAGATAGGTGCCGGCTCTGGGGCCTCGGGAGTCGGGTGGCCTCGACGAATTTTTTCGAAATTTCTCTGAAAAGTTTGTGCGCACCCGGACCCCATGTACTCGGGTTTCGACCTCAAATATGAGATCGCCGCTAAGGTTCTCTAGTGTGGGAGCTTTTACATTTTGTCTGTCTGTCTGTCTGTCTGTCTGTTTGTTACGGCTAATCTGTATAACGGCCGGACCGATTTTTACCAGACTTTTTATTGGCATATAGCTGATGTTATAAGGAGTAACTTAGGCTAATTTTATCTTTTTTTCCGTTTAAAAAAAAAATAGACAATCTGTCAGTATTTCTATACTTATGAGGACAAAACGCTATTCCTCCGCGATGCGGCTGTCCTGCTACGCGCACAGCTCTGTTGCTTATGGAAATCGATAGTGTGTACACTTATCAGTTAGCACCTACGAATGAATTTTATAAATAATAAGAATTAACAATTTAAAGGAATCCCCGAATTGACAAGCAGTGAGCGAGCTGACGATGACGAATTATAGCTAAGAACTATCTCGATCACATCAGCTTTCAAACAACAAAAAATCGCACCACTCGCTTAGGATCTACGACGCCACGGACAGACACACAGACAGACAGACACGTTAAACTTATAACTCCCCTATTTTTGCGTCGCGGGTTAAATACTGGACGTTGCCTGCGACTTTGTACGCGCAAAAAGAAATCCCGCAGGAACCGTGCATTTTGCTATGACAAAATGTGTTAATCCGTAGACCAAACTACCATACCAAATCTCGTCAAAATCCGTTCAGAAGTTATTGTGTGAAAGTGTAACAAACAAACACACATTCACACTTACGCATTTTTAATATTAGTAGGAATGGTCTTATCGGATGATAACTAAGTGCCGAATACGCAAACGCTTCTCACGGCCCGTTTCAATAACCTATCTTACTCCCACAATTTGTTAAAAACGGCGCCATTCAATAGTTCGACGGTTTTTTGCGATACAAGTTTCACGTTTCCAACAAGTAAGCGGCTTTTAGACTACGCTATAATATAGTTACTATACTATATAGCTCATAGCACAACAATATCGCGCACCATACATTGTTATGAACACGTTCACACTGTACTGTATTTTATATTATTGCCTTACTACGAGTGTACGCTTTAATATGATGCGATACGCTGAGCTATCGCGCGCCGCTCTCGTTCTCCTCCCTCACCCCCGGCCGTCCCGCAAGCGAAGCGAGCGACACAACGATGTCGCTTGCTATAAACCACAAATGCTTGCGATAATATCGCGTAATGTGACCGCCATGCTACATAGTATAGCATTAGGTCCTTCTTTGCTATAAAATATAGCACAATAGTATAGCGTTGTCTGAAATGAGCTATAGTTATTGGTAGATAGGTTATTGAAAGGAGCCGTTAGAGTAAGAGGCTCTCAATAGCTGTCCTTCATAAGGAATTCGAGTTTTTTTCTAGCCGACTACGGCGAAGCCCAAAGGTAGGGTAATTATTTTAGCAGTATATGTATGTATGATTGTTACACCGTAGCGCCTAAACTACTGGTCCGATTTTAATAAATGAGGTGTCAATAGATTCGTTATAACAGCCCCGGGTAACATAGGCTATGTAATTTACGTAGTCGGGTTATATTTTTAATAAAAATTGTAGTTGTTAAATTACAAAGATTTTCAAATACAAAGTAGCTAATACAATATTTTCTATATCGGGAATGCTGACTGTGGGTCGTTACATTTTATTACACTCAAGATGGGGGAAAGTATAATTTTATTTAAACGATTTCCAAGCATTTATTGGCTCGATTCGTGATATAAAATTGTGTGTTCTTTTCTCGGTGACGTTTGTTTCGCCGATTTTTCGTGGCTTAGAGCTAAAAATTCGCGGGAGAGCCACTCTTCCGCACGGATGGCGTGGCACGAGACATACAAGGCCTCACATGAAACCGGCGTGAATAACACTCGTGTGTTTCGTCGCGTAGGTGTCGGCCCCGAAGGCCCAAGGGTGTGTTGGAAGCTTAAGACCAGGAAATCACTTGTAACTCCTCTGATGTTACGGATGTCTGTGGGCAGCGGTATCAGGTGAACAGCCTGCTTGTTTGCCAAAACTTAACGTTTACATATAAACGACGTATGTAACGACGTACATACACATGTTAAATTTAAACTGAGGAGGCTCCTGGCACGCTGACTGTACTAGGAGCCCATAAATCTCCGGTGTTCTAACCGCAATTTATTAGACAGCGCGACAGTGCATCGTCTCGGAGAGCCAAGTATTTGGTTAACACTTTTCTTATTAATACTTGGGTCTCGTTTGTCTTATAATAAAAATGGTTTCGTTTTAATAATGATTGGGACTGGGAAAAATGACTTTCACACACACTTTCGAAGACGGGGCAAACGAGTAAAGGATCTTCTAATGTTGAGCGATTACCGTCACCCGTGGTCCACCGAAAGAGTTACAAATGCGTTGCCGGCGAAACGCAAGGGACTCCTAAACTCTGTACACCTTAACTCTACAAGCCTAACTTCATAAAATCTAAACCTTAGTAATGTTAGAGTTTGGTAGAGTCAGAAGCTTGGTTTCACATGAGACCTGAACCTCAATTTTCGTATTTAAGTATTGAGAAGACTTTCATTTTACTTAGATTGTATTAAAAGTGAAGCGACTTGTTATCATAAGTTGATTTTGTGACGTTTGGACCAATCAGGAGGCGTTAGACGCTGCTTTCACGTTTGCGGGAACACCGGTTTGACAGTTTTAGCGTGTCAGGACTTGACTTGTATTATTACAGGTTTTATTTAGCAGAATTGACTCTCTGATAGCTTTTTGACAGTGCGAGACATATTATGGTATCGTCTTTATCGTCTTGCCATCACTTTACATGAAAATGTTTTTGGTGGCATAATATGTATTATAAAAGATCACAATTTTTGATAAAAACAAAAAGTACGCTATTTTTGTTTTACACAATAATTTATATTATTTTAACAATAGCTTAAAATATTTTAACAAGTTTACAAACAAAATTAATTAATTTACGTTGTTTTTATGTAAATTTTGTCACTGTTATAATATTCGTGGGATTCTAACTGTTTTTAAAATGATAATTTATAGAATACACCTACCTAGCTACGTTGTAATTTTGTTAATTTTTTAAATCTTTACTTAAATAATATTATAAATGCGAAAGTAACTCTGCAGTGGCGAAGGGTGGTTTTACTTCAGAGGGAAGACCTAGTCGCTAGACGTGAGTTGTGCAAGTCTTTTGAATGGAAATTTAACACCATATTATGTGTGATGGTCATGGTGGTTACAAGCGTGTAGAGTTTTGTCGTGGCCGAGAGAAATTGTAAATACTTTGGTAACTAACTATTCCTATAGTTATATTATATACGGTATTCTTATACCTAAAATTAGGTATATTTCAAAATACTAAATAGGTTCTTAATAATAAAATGTTTTTCTGTGTATTAATTAACTATTGTAAGATAATCATAATACTAAAATACTTCCACGGTACTACCGCCTATTAAATAATAGTATATAATATTATGATCGTCTATTAAAATGATAACTACAAATTACAATTGATAGTAGGTACGTATCCAACTTTCCGCTTACCGTTAAAGTAAATTTATTCAAACGTTTTATCACCAACAACAAACACAACACAAGTACTATGTAGTCTCACATTCAATATTCACATATAAGTACATAAACACGTATTAGTGGAAACTCCAAGACGAACTATATTTATCACTTCTCACTGCTCAATATATTTTCAAAAATAATAGTTGAACAATAATAATTATTAACGCAATAAGTCGTAATAACATGATTTTACATCCAAGGACGTGCCGGTGTGGTACGGCCGAGCTACTTTTAAAAATTCATTCGTCTCATGATGCACGTGATATTATCTAATAACGGCTCCTCATTGGTGAAAGCTACAAAATAGCGGGTTAATGTCATAGAAAAATAGCCATTAATTACTTCGGACAAACGGACAAATCATATTAATAATATTGTTCTTTATTTGGCCAGCTGGCTATTAAAAACAAGTTTGAATTTCAACTTTATTTCTAATGGGATAAGGTTCCCATGATCTCCCACCATAACTCCGAATATATCGAGTTTTTAAGAGATATGTGATTCATTCGCGTCAAAGTTGCAACGTGCAGCGCATAGATGTCGCCTGATGATGAACCCTGGGTTAAAATATATAATGTTATCTTTCTTGTTCTTTGTATTTATGAAGGCATGATATTTTAACTCGGGTTATCTTTAATCCAAATCTGTGCAAATGGGCCTTAAGGGTTAAACTTTAAAAACAGGCAAATTCTGAGAGATGTGGATAAAAAGAGGGTGAAATTCTTTAGTTTCATAATTTTACACTTAATCTCAAAATCCTGGCTTTCGCGTCATCATGATAAATCATCTACTAGGCTCGCATAAGATAGCGCAATTGGTTTCTTCACACGCTGTTGAACCTATACATTATACACTTGTACTGGGGCAGTAATCTCTTGAGATTGATGGTACCCTGTTGGGATTGATGGGCGGCAGTTAGTTATTCGGTTAAATAACTCCGTTATTTATCGGTTAACTAAACTAACACAAAATTAGTGATGATAACGAAGACACTTGAACACACTTTAACTTATAATATTTTAACTGGAAGATTATAAAGAACAATGATATTACAGAAGTATTGCTGTTTGGGTGCAAAATAATAACATGATAATTCTACTTAAAATTGTATTTTTTATGTTAAAAGTGTTATTTTGATTTTTGATTCTGGATTAAGAGGAACATAATTTTTGTGCGGCATACACACACATAGTAGAAAATATATAATATACTAACGTACATAGAAACATGTTTCATAGAACGATCCACATCGATCCAAATTTGAAAATTTTGCCGTCCATACTGTGTGTCGACGACGACGTAGTGGCCACACCGTATGCTTGTAATTGTGCAATCAAATTCAAAACTATTTAGCTGTTTATCTGTTCCTCTTTAATGTGTGGCAGCGTCATCCTGTCCCATCGGACAATTATACGTCATATTTTGCGCTAAACAACGTCACGGACGGCTAAGATACTATAAAAAAAATCGGTTGTCTGTAAAGTCGGTTTACTGACGATAGTTGAACGTGACAACGGCATAAGAAATGGAACGCCTCAGGGCGAGGTAACGCCGCATGAGTCATGTTTAGCGAGGTAACGCCGGTAACGGCATGAGTCATGTTTTTTCGTGCGTGCAGCCGGCTCCATCGAATTATAAGACGTTGTTACGTCAATATTCTATCTTAAGATGCCTGGATATATTTCAATTTACAGTAGATACGTAATATGGAAATATATAGTATCTTAGCCGTCCGTGATAGTTCATTCAAACTGTACAGCAAGCAATACTTTATCTTAATATAAAATATAAAAGTATCTTCGCCGTTTGTGATGCCCATAATACGTGAAGAAAAAAAAACTGTATGCGAGAATTGTGCGCACGGATGAGTGTAAAACGCACAATTAAAGTTTATGTGCAGGAAGGACTGCCGAAAGCTAATATATTGAAATAAATAATTCTTAGAAATACATAAAATTAATAAAAATAACAACACACACTATCTCTGACTATATTCTGTTTGTCAATCTGTCACAACATTTACATTTTTTACATCTAAGATGCTAGAGAGCCTTCATAAAGTTCAAACTTAAAAAATTATATGCATTATTATTGGCCAATTTCGACCACATGGCGGACCTCTAATATAATTTTATAAACCAGTAAAAATTAATAATAATAACCCAATACACATTTCGGTGAGTGGGCCGGTTTCATTGAATCCAGGCCAGCTACGCAGGATTTATTTTATAGTGGCCAAGTGTGTGCGCAGTACACAAGAGCCCAACCTCTTCCTTTACTCTCGAAACCCAGCGGGACGGATAACCGACACGACAGGCGAGAGATCAGGCGCAGGTCCGACTTTTTACACGCCCACCCGACGCATGGGACCATCTTTCTTGTCAGAAAATTAGGCGATCCGCCTGTACTGTCCTAATAAAATTTGGAAAAGAACATTTTTTTGTTGCTCCAATGTGTGAATCGAACCCACGACCACCGAGTCGACAGCCAAGCCTAAACCACTAGACCACGGAGTCGGTAAAAAGCACTATACTATAGAAAACGATAGCGTGCTTTCTGAAATCTAAAACGTTTAAGCCCAAAAATATCCATGACAATGGTTCAAAAAACCATTCCAGCCCCGCCGATGGACCCCCCCTGCTTTGAAATATTAACCTTTCATTGTTTCACATACGACACATTCGTTTTGTATGTATTATATAGAGGGTTGTACGAAAAATTTAGCGTCATTCGAAATGACGAACAAACAATATTTGGACATTGCTCTCACAACTACGTTCTTGTAAATCCGTATAACATGCGGAACCCGTGAATTTTGCTGCGATAATATATAGCCTATGTCTTTCCCCGAGGTTCCATTTATCCTTACTCACTTTAGGTTATTGAGTACGTATTTTGTATTTTGAAATATATCTAATTTTAGTAAAATTAGGTATAGGAATACCGTATATTAACTATAATAATAGTTAGTTACCTAAGTATTTCCAATTTCTCTCGGACACGACAGGACTCCACACGCTTGTAACCACCATGACCATCATACATAATATGGTGCTAAATTTCCTTTCAGAAAAACCTTGCACAACTCACGTCTACCGACTAGGGATTCCCTCTGAAGTGGAATCACCCTTCGACACTGATAAATTATGTAATCGTAATGTCCCATGTACCAACCCTTTTAGCCACTTATAGAAATGTCATAAGGATGTATTATTTCCAATTTTATAGGACAAGCAATTTTCTATTAAACGTAAAATATGTGCGTATAAATGTAGGCAAAAGAAAGTGAAAGATATGGCGTGTCATAACTTTGATTTTGACAAAGACTTTGAAATATATAACGTCTTGGTAGTTGGTATATTTTATTTTTATACGATCTACCATTCGAAGTTGAATTAGCTTTGTAGATAATTAGAATAAATGCTATCGCAGGTACACTTTCAACTAAAAATCTTACTAATATTGTCAATGCGGAATTTTGATGGATGGACGTTTGTTACTCTTTCGCGCAAAAACTACTGAACGGATTTTTATGAAATTTGGCATGGTAGTAGTTTATGCTCTGGAATAACACATGGGCTACTTTTTATCCCGAAAAAGTACATTGTTCCCATGGTATACTGTATACTGATACTTGGCGGAGCCGCGGGCAAAATCTAGTAAATAATACAATTATTATACATTACCATAATACAATTATACACTACCATAAAATAATATTCACATAGACAACATCAACATACGACAATAGAACAAAATTGTTTGACCGACCATTTTGATCAAATACAGTCTTTAAAATGCAGCAACGAAGTAAGCTTGATATCACCGCCATGTCTACGTGTTATCTAACTCTTCACCTGCGCCCCGCAGCGCGAGGGTTATGATGACTAATGGTGTCGTAGTTTATGGCGTTAAGTGCGTTTTATACGTTTTTCTCCTCCACAGACGTAAGGATATGCGACTTGGCAGTTGGCACTGCGTAACTAGGGTCATGACCCTTAGGGTACATGTACCCTAAGGGTCAGTTCACACTGAAACGAAACGCGACGCGGCGCTGCATTTTCAAGATAGCTATTCAAATTTGAACTTGAACAAAAAGATACACTGCACGTGCGCTGTGCAACTTGACATTCGAACTCTTGCAACGAAACATTTATCTTTTTGTTGTAAATTTAAATAAAAAGGACAATTAAATTTTCTCATACTAATTGTTCCTACATATCAAACTTTGATTTTCGTTCCGCCCACGTAAATACAGTATCCCACGGGAATACTGTACTTTTTCGTGATAAAATCTAGCCTTTGTGTTAATCCAGTGCTTAAACTTCTACCATACCAAATTTCATCAAAATCCGTTCAGTAGCTTTTGCGTGAAGGGGCAACAAACATCCATCCATCCGTCCATACATCCATACTCATAAACTTTCACATTTATAATAGTAATAAGATAGTAAGAATAGTTTTTGCCCGCGGCTCCGCTCTAAATACAGAATCCCATAGGAACACTGTGCTTTTTCGGGATTTTAGAAATCCAGATCTTAAAATTTAGTAGTTTTTGGAAAGTGAAAGAGTAACAAACATCGATCCATCCTGAAAAACTTTCAGATTTATAACAGTATGTAGAATAGTAGCAGAATTAAATTTTCCTATAACGCCATTTCTACATTATAACTACAGTTCTACCTAACTCTACACTCCTCTCCCCATCTATAGCTATCAGTATAACGGCCTTCGACGACTTTTTCCAAATCGCGTAACGTCGCCGCGCGATCAGCAATACGGTGTGCCACGTTAGGGGAAACTAGAGTTTGCATTGCAAACATTTTAGGGGAGTGTAAGTTTGTACTTAATGAGTGTAAGTTATGTCGTTGAATCAGTATTCAAATGTATTCGTGACAAAACTGTTGGTCGAATTTCGAGTGAATAAATATAATGTGACAGATATTGTGTGTAGGGGCTACTCAGACATTTGAGTAGCCGTTAAAGTATGAGAGCTTAAAGAGCGTCAAACACGTACACGTATCGCCTGATGGTAATTCACAACGAATGGTTAATTCACACCGAAACGAAACAAATACGCGACATATCGCTGCATTTTTAAGATAGCTATTCAAAATTGACCTTTATTCTTTGCAAAAGAAGGTACACGTTTCATTGTAAGAGTTCGAATGTCAAGTCGCTCCTCGCACATGCACAGCGCATGTGCAGGGTATGACTGATGTCATATGAAACGTGCATTTTCTTGTGTAGTGAATAAAGTTCAATTTTAAATGCAGCGGCGCGTAGCGTCGCGTATCGTCGCTTTGTGAACCGACCCTAATCGATTGCTGTGATTGTACCCGCAACACCATAGGAATCATATATATATATATATATATATATATATATATATATATATATATATATATAGTATCTATTATAAATTTAGATGATGGATGGATGCATGAATGGATGTTTGTTACTCTTTCGCGCAAAAACTACCGAACTGATTTTGATTTAGTTATTAAAGGTATAGTTATTGTTAAGGGTTTGGATTAAAACATAGGCTACTTTGTATCCTGAAAAATTCCAATATTCCCGTGGGATACTGTATTTACGCGGGCGGAGCCACGGACAAAAGCTAGTCTTAATAATATGTTATAATTTCAGATTTACTTTCATTATGTATACCTCGGCAATCGTCAAAATCAAAGTCAAAAATGTTTATTCAAAATTGGTATTTTTATACACTTTCTGAACTCGTCATGAGTGTTTCCATTGAAATGACGGACAGACGATTCCCGATCTTCGTTGGAATGTACAGAGGAGTACATTCCGCGTCAAGGGTCCCCAAAAGAAGGTTACAACCAACAGTAAGTTGCTACACAAGAAAAGTGTGCCGATGCACGGCGTTTGTTAAAGTTGGTATATTGCTGAGTTTTCGTATGATATAACGATACGTCCCCGCGGCGCACTGTCACACCGTTATGTTATAAAATTATGTTTCGATGTTGATAAGTTCTGCTAAAAACTCTTTAGGATTTTTTTATCGAAATGGGACAGTAACCTTTCAAGTAATTAGAAAAAACCTATATCAAGTTTATAGGTAACGGAACCCTCCTTACACATGTCCTGACTCGCTCTTGGTTAGGTTACTTATATTTCCCTGAGAGAAATACTTCCAACAATATATTTTTTTAAACGTGCGACTTACATAGATTAATATAATTATAAATACAATAATGAATATAATACAATTTTGCATATATAAATCGTATAATATATCAAAATGACGTATTTTATATGTTTTCATTGTTTAAGTGGAGTTAAGTCGGTTTTTTCTGCACTTTATGTAAAGTTATTTATTAGAAAAGTGACCATGGATGGTGTTGTTTGTTTTATTTAATGTACTTTTAAACAACATATGACCGTAGGTAAAAGGTATATAATTTTATGATATATGTTACAGATACTTGAATAAAAAAATAAAGATATTCAAACGGCAGGAAAATAAAATGTACAAGCAACTGTTCCAATTTCGTATAAAAGTGAATATTATATATTTTACACATTACACATCGATAACTGTGACAATATTATTATTTATTAACCCCCTTACTAATAAAACTATTTGCATAGCGGATAACTTAAACAACGTTGCTGTCTTTGTCTGATGCGTTTGAAATGTCACTTGATAGAATAATAATGAGATAAGGCAATGCGAGGTAACGCTGGTACTTGGTACTTGGTAACGGTACTTGGTAACGATATCGGGTAACAGGTAACGCATGAGTCATGTTTTTTCGTGCGTGCAGCCGGCTCCATAGATTTATAAGACGTTATCACGTCAAAAACATACCAATGTTGTTTAAGTTATCCGTTGTGTAAATACTTTTATTAGTAAGGGGGTAAAAGTTTCCCGCGACATTGTATGCAAAATTTGCAAGTAAAATTTCGCGAGAACCGAAAGAAGAAAAAGAAAATAAACAATATTGAAACATTTCAGTAACCCCCGAGTTGTATTAGCTAGTTGATGATGATAAATTATAGCCAAGAACAGTCGATTATGTCAGCTTTCAATAAAAAAAGTAGATCAAATACTGTTTATCTGTTTGGGAGCTATGATATACCACGGACAAACAGACATACAATTCAAACTTGTCATACCCCTCTGTTTTTTAAGCGGGTTAAAAATAGCCTATGTCCATCCCTGTGGACTACTCTAAGTATACCTATCGATGCCGAATTTTATCAAAATCGGTCCAGTAGTTTCGGAGCCTATTCAATGCAAACAAACAAACAAGCAAGCAAATCTGTTCTCTCCTCAATATCGTAATAAACAAAACTTAATTCACTTGTAATCATTTCTATGAACCTGGCAGCTTTGATCGCAAACTCTATAAAGATCATTTTCGAGTACAAAGGGAACTTTTATATTGTCACTCTTGTGAAGTTGAATAGATTTAAAACTTGGGAGAAGAATAAAAATCAAGTTAGAAAATTTCGATTACTGTTATAAGATTCCAAGAAAATTTTACCTTTCGAGAACTTTCGAATATGGTTTTGCTATCGTATGTTGTATATTCTTGTTGATGTCTGCGTCTGTCTCCTAAATATATAAGCGGCCGGCTCCGTCTGCGTAAATACCGTATCCCACGGGAACACTGTACTTTTTCGGGATAAAAATAGTTAACTCAAACTCAAAAACTTTTATTTCCATACATATAGGTTATAAAATAACACTTGTAGAATTGTCCTACATGATGCCTGCCACCGGATTGGAAACTAACCCGGCGAGAAAAACCGGCGGGCGTAAGAAACTCGCGCGGGGCTACCTTTTATTAAAAAGATGGGAAAATTGCTCTTTCCTTGCAGGCATCTTATACACAAGGTGTGCGATCGATAATGAAATAATTGACCTTATAATAAAGCTTTAGCACACAAACGTTTTTGACGTGATAACGTCTTATAAATCGATGGAGCCGGCTGCACGCACGAAAAAACATGACGTCATGCGTTACCTGTTACTCGTTACCAAGTACTTTACCCCATTATTGTTATTGTTGTTGTTATTGTTGTTGTTGTTGTTGTTGTTGTCACGTTCAACTATCGTCAGTAAACCGACTTTACAGGCAAGAATTTTAACATTTTCTGGGATTCTATTGTATCGGCGTATAATACCTGTAAATTATTTACATAATTTGCTTAGCCTATTCACAGGTATATCTAACTTATTTTCCAGTATTCCTACAATGATTGTCGCTTTTCTGCGTGAAAGAGTATCGTTATCGAATGAAAATTTGCATAGGCGCTGTCATGATGATGTCATTCGATGATGAATACACAAATTTTTGCAAGTTGTTCGTACATTTTCGCTGTAAGGTCATGAGAGATTTTCGTGCTATTCCCATTTGATGACGACACGAGATAATATAAACATTTTTTTTTGAAAATTGTTCGGGCTTGCCGCTTGGGCAATATATTTTATGTTACGCTACGGTGTGAGCGGCGGCGCTCGTTACAAGACGGCACGTTGTCTGAGCAATTTGTTATGTTAAAATAAACGGTATGATATAGGGTTCCTTAACTCGATGACGTCATAACACATATGTCTTATAAACGAAACCGCCACTGCCAGATACGGCTCAAACGAACGACATAAGCTCAAGCGTCCAGATAACATGGGGATTAGGGATTTATTTAATTTAATCATAAGAACTTGTAACATTAGAAACTGGATGATCAGAAACATAAATATCAAAAACTAATTTTTCGAAGAAATATACACTATCAATTTATGTTTATAGAAACTGTAAAACATTTGTTTGAAACTATTAATTTTTTATATATATATTTTTTATTATTATTGTTTGACATATCACCGTGCACAAAATCTTTCGCAAAACGCGCAATCCTTTCGTAACACCGTAAAATTTATCCAGTAATTTTAACTGAAATTAAAATTTTCACCAGGCCATTATAAACGTAGTAGAGATAGCTCTTACCGCAGAAACCTTATCGGTGACGTCAATTTACCACTCCACCAGTCCTGCGACCCTGGTCCTTTATGGACCTCGAAACGACATTTTGATTTATTAACCTGGTGTAAAGGGTTTATTGGAACCATCTTTGAACCACTCACCAAAATTACTCAGGATTTTACATGACATGTATTTAACACACTAGTTAAATACAAGTATGTATGAGATACAAGGATGTGTAAAGGTGTGCCCTATTAGGAGATAAATTAAAAGACTTCGTATATTAACTAGCATTAATTGCGCGCGGCTTCGCCCGCTTGAAATTAGGTTCTAAACTTTCATCCCATATTTTACCCACCTAGAGGCTGAATTTGGAAAACACTGAAATACGTAATTCATAATTTTTTCCCTACTCAATTCATACGAAATATCATCCAAATATGTCCAATGAATAAAAAGTTTCATACTTTTATCACATATTACCCCTTTGGGGGGTGAATTTTGAAAAATGAAAAATGTATCCCACTTACATTTGACTTACACTTGAGCTTAATATACTATCAGGGAATTTGACGACCTCTTTGGCTCAGTGGTTCAGCGCGGTGGTGCTCAAGCCGGGGATCGCGGGTTCGAATCCCGCCGAAGGAACAAAAAGATTTTCTGTGTTCCAGGGTCATGGATGTGTATTAAATATGTTTTAATATAATAAAAATCTTAAATATATGTATAGTATGAAAGTATTAAATATACTTCCCGTTTTCTGGTACCTGTAACACAAGTCCTTCGGATACTTACCACGGGGCAGACTGACGAGGTGTAAAGCGTCCATGGATATAATTATTATTATACAATACATAGTTACATAGTTACGTAGTAACTATGACAGTAGGTATACAGTCACAATAGATTTGTCTATTACCCCCCAAAGTTAAAAGTCAAGGTAACATAATACGGACAAATTATTAGATCTTATAAATAGACCTGCTACACTCAGGGTCACATTCCCTGATAGTACATCATTTTATATTATTTTATTAATGCGTGAAGCACCGACTTAAAAAGGGAGGATTATAAAATTTGGCCAGTAAATTAAAGTTCATGTGGAGGAGGGTGGGTGTGCAGAAAGCTAATATATTGACAAAAAATGATTAGAAATCCCTACTAATATTATAAATGTAAATGTAAAGTTTGTTTGTTTACGCTTTCACGCGAAAACTACTGAACGGATTTCCATGAAATTTGGTATGGTAGTAGTTTAGAGTCTGGATTAAAACATAGGCTACTTTTTATGCCGGAAAAGTACAGTGCTCCCGCGGTATATTCGATAGTATATTTACGCGGGCGGAGCCGCGGGAAACAGCTAGTACATGATAAAAAAGTAACAACAACACACACTACCTCAGATTATTAACACACACTACCGCGCGTTCGATAGATACCATTAATTTACACGTTGGCGTTTGTCAGTCTGTCGCAACATTTACATTTTTTTCTTCTAAGAAGCAAAATAACTTTTATGAAGTTCGAACTTATAAATGATGTGGGCGAATTTCGACCACAGGGCCGCCCTCTAGTACTTATTATATTATATATTATATTGACAGCTACTTTTATTTCATTTGCAATAACCACAGCCATCATTCATAATCTAATTAAAAGTGCGTATTACAATTATTGCAAATAAGGCCAATAACAGTTATTCACATATTACACAAGTCTAGGTGCATTTAACAAACTTTGGAGTTTTTATAAATTGATCAATAAATTTATTATACAATCTATAATTGCGCTAACAAATAGTTAAAAAAATTAAAGTAAACAACAAATAAACCACAAATAAGTTACTTTAATAAAGAACAATTAGGTAAATATGTTTAGTACATAAACACTAATGGATGCATAAGCACGTACTCTATGTTGTGCGTCTGTAATATTGTATATGATAAATAATTATTCATACATACTTATAATTATAAATTATATTGTTTATATTATAGATAAATAAAAATAAATGTAAATTACATTA
The DNA here is from genome assembly GCA_037179445.1 of Phengaris alcon alcon. NCBI lineage: Eukaryota > Metazoa > Arthropoda > Insecta > Lepidoptera > Lycaenidae > Phengaris > Phengaris alcon. The sequence continues at coordinate 880,362 of JAYRCH010000210.1, read as the reverse complement.
TGCTATACAAAAAATACTAATATTATATGGTAGGAGGATAGGGTGTAACTTCAAGGCAACGACAAACCAAAAACAAAAAAAAAATGATACCTATATAGACAGACTCGTGAGCTAGCAAGCATTGTTATTGTGACTTTTGACTTGAATGCCTTTTTTGAGGTTATGAAAAGATCTATGCGAGGATATTTATTGTTAAAAAAGTATGCGAAACCTAGTTAGAACACAGTTTTTACCGTAGTTAGTCTTTTGGAAAGGGATGTGAAACAAGGACGTGTGGCGTGCTCTACCGCGTTGTACGTTAAAGGAATATAAGTTTCAATAGGTCTGGACAATCTAGATGTCCATTTATAATGTCGTGTAAGAGTCCCATGTCAACTTAATCACGACGTTCGGTAAGCCGCAACAGTTTATGACGACGACACTGAGTTAATACTTAAAATGTAATTTCGAAATATAAAACAGATATTTATACTAAGTTTGAAAACTTTAAGCATGTAAATTCGCGATACAAAACTACTAAACTAGTTAAGTTTTTCGCCTTGCATAGTTAAAATTTATAGCTCAATCTTGTAAGTGTTAGCTGCGCCCCTGACACTTAAAATCTCCGTAGGGGGTAAATAATTGATTAAACTGATGATAAGTACTAGGGGAGAAGAACGTAAGAGGCGGTTATAATGCGGTTGGATTGATATCGAATTCGTTGAATGAAATACCAGGAAATCATGATTAATTAGAGTGTAAATTATTTTCAATTTTGTTTTATTGTTGTTGATCATAATGACATGAAATAGAGGGAATTATTATACAAATTATTCCTACTGGTTGTGAATGTGAAAGTTTGTGAAGATTGGCTGGATAGATGTTTGTTGCTCTTTCACGCAAAAACCACTAAACGGATTTTGATAAAATTTGGCACGGTAGTAGCTTGAGCTCTGGATTAACACATAGGTAGGCTACTTTTTGTCCCGAAAAAATACAGCGTTCCCTTAGAATACTCTATTTACGCGAGCGGAACCGCGGGCAAAGGCTAGTCATGTATAGTACTTACAGTACTTTAATTTTACTCTTTAATTGGAGGCATATTTTTAAGAGGTTTCACTTCGATCGCGTGTGAATTGTACTTTTTGACATTCATTTATAATAATGTAATTTTTTTCTTTTGCAGGTATGTCAAGTTAACAAGACCTTCAAACGGTGGTGCATGGTTTGAACAGAGTTTTGAGGAACATATTCGTTTGACAAGAATTTTAGAATATTTCAAACTAAGGGTCAGCTCGCATCGAGACGCGCGTCGCATCGAGTGTGAACTGACGCTATGTATTATGTATACAACAAAACATCAGTTTCCCAGGGATAAGACCTAGCTAGATCGATTTTTCTCCCCCAAAACTACCTGTATACTAAATTAGTTAAATTTGACTATCTATGTTATTTTATGAAATATATTATTAGGTTAAAGCTTTATCTATGAAATTGCTGTTAGGTATGAAAAAATTTAAACGCATTTTTTTCATGTATTTTTTATTTGTATTAATCGAAGTAATCACCCATGCAATCAATGCATCTTTGCCAACGAAGTGGCAGTTTATTGATGCCCTTCTTAAAGAAATCAGCTGGACGGGAGGCAACAAATTCTTCAAAGGCATTTTGTACTGCCTCTCGGGTATTGAATTTTTTTCCCGCCAAGAAGTTATCCAAATTCTGGAAAAAGTAGTAGTCTGTAGGCGCATGGTCTGGTGAGTAGGGCGGATGACGGAGAGCTTCCAACCCCAGTTCTTGCAACTTGGCGACCGTCTGCTGTGCAGTATGAGGTCGCGCGTTGTCGTGCAGGAGCAGCGGAGACGAGCGATTGACCAATGCTGGTTGGAGATGTGCCAGCTTCTCCATCATTGTGTTCAGTTCTTCACAGTACACATCTGCAGTAATGCTCACCCTGTTTGGTAAGAAGCTGTGATGAATCACACCGGCGCTAGACCACCAAACAGTGACCATAACTTTTCTAGGGGTAAGTTTTCGTTTAGGGCATTGTTTAGGTGCTGAACCAGGATCCAACCAACTTGCTGAGCGCTTGCGGTTATCAAACAGAATCCATTTTTCATCGCAGGTAACAATGCGGTTCAAAATTCCTTCATTTGTGTGTCTGTTGAGCAGTGCAAGGCACGTCTCGACGCGTACTTCGCGCTGGCCATCATTGAGTTCGTGGGGCACCAATTTGTCAAGCTTTTTTACCTTGCCAATTTGGCGAAAATGGACCAATATTGTTTTGACCCTAACGTCGAAAGCTGCTACTTATTCAGCTGTAAATTGTGTATCATCAGCTTCCATAATCGCCTTTAATTCGTCATTGCCGACCCAAGTCTTCGGACGACCGCGAGGTTAATTTTTCAGGTCGAAATTTCCAGAACGGAAGCGAGCAAACCAATAACGGTGGTGCGTTGGTTTGTAGTGTTAGTTCCGTAAACGTCGTTGATGTTGCGAGCCGCTTGTGCCGCGTTGCTGTCACGACGGTACTCATATTCCATAATTACTCGAATTTTTAAAGTAACCATGATGACGAAAAAGATTGAAATGCGATGAAAATGTAACACTAATCAATCAACAAATGACTACTTTTGGAAAAAGAATTCCATGTTTTTAGAATAAAATTAATTTGAAATTAGAATTCTTAGCCAAACAAAAATTATTTTGATTTGAAATGGCCAGTACTGCAGAACGGCAATTTCATAGGTCCTTAATACCTATCGATATTAAGAAAGTTATAAATACAAAAAAGCCTTCGCTATTCTCACTCTCTCTCCCGATCTGCGGACCTACTAAACAATCGCCTATGTATATAAACATCAATAAATAATTATTATTATCTATTGTTATAGTCGGCGGCAAAAATATAGAAGTAAGCATTAAATTAATATATTATAGTGATGATGATGATCACGAATATAATTTTGGCAATAGCAAAATTTCAAAGACATGATATCGGTGCACAAAACTGATGAGTAGTGAGTACCTACGTCATCATAATAATATGTTGGTGTTTCGTGTGAAGATGGTGGTGATGATGATCATGATTACTGTAAGTGGTATGATGGCATATGCTTGCTGCAGTTCTAAACTACGACGGAATCCCCAAACATGTATCTATAAGCAGGTCTTTAACTTATTAGATGCCCTGGGCAGATTAGAATAATTGGCCCCTATTTTGTTCTCTTTTACCTGTTTAAACTTTGAACCCTGAAAGACTGTGTACTTCGGAAAAATACAATTATATCAATAGCCTATACCTGAAAATCAGTACTAAATATTTCAATATGTTCTTTAAGTTAAACACTAGGAGCGGAGCGAACGAGCAAAAATTATTTCTAATTTTACAGGTAAAAATCTGTTCAAACTTCAAACTAAAACACTGTAAAACGGTGAACTTTGGAAAAATACCATAAAGTCAACCGTCTAAAACATAACATCAGTACTAAATAATAATATAATATATTCTTTACTAGCTTTTGCCCGCGGCATCGTCCGCCTAAATGCTGTACACCACGGGAAGATTGTACTTTTTCGGGATAAAACGTAGCCTATGTTTTATTTCAGAGCCTAAACTACTAACATATCAAATTTCATCGAAATCCGTTCAGTAGTTTTTGCGTGAAAGCGTTCCAAACATCCATCCATCCATCCTCACAAACTTATTGATTTTTTGTTATTTTCCTCGCTAGAGTGCTCCGATAAACGCGTGCGATCACTGCTAATCTATAAAGTGCTATAGGTCGAAGTGCGGCCTTCGACGCAACCGCTATGTCCCTGCATTGTAAATTTGTAATATTACATACTGTAAAGGGCCAAATTGATCTATATTAAGTGCACAGTATATTCAAGGTACTTAATTTGATAAGGATTAATGCTGTATTGCTTAAAATCACTTCGTAAATAAGCCAAGATAAAAAATGGTTATTGTGGGTTATCCCTGAGAGATAGACATATATATATATATATATTTCCTTACCTTATTTTGATCTATGTCGTAGGGGTCAGCCAGCGTTTGCAATGTAAGCGCAAAAATATCACATTAGAAACCCGTAAAATTATCAGTGTTTCTCTACTATATTATGCATGTTATATACATACAAAACTTCCTATTGAATCACTCTATCTATTAAAAGAACCCGCAACAAAACGTTGCGTAGTTTTTAAGATCTAAGTATACATAGGGACAGACAAAAAAAGCGACTTTGTTTTATACTATGTAACGATTTGAAAATACTGTAAGACCTCTCAGAAAAATAACAAGTAACAGTATAATAACACTTGATTTATTCCAAAATCACTTTTTTTATCTAACCAGTAATAATATCAACCTGTACTTATAAAACCCACAATCAGTACTTATAGACTTTTAAATTCAGAGTCACACGTCTGTGTCGTACCACTGCCAGAGACAGACTGATCCCCATCAATACCCTTCTAACCCCACTTATTCTCTAGTTTCTCAGTGTGGACAGTGCAAGAAATTATATATACCCAAATTATTGTAAACAAATGTGGGCAAAGTAAACGAAACCTTACAATACGTGGGACATCGTATTAAATAACGGCATTTACCGTTAGTGTAGTCCCTAGATCGTATTTAGATATTTTGTGTCCCAAAATTGGCGGCATGAAATGCAAAATTTTTTTTTAATAAAAATCGTCTGTACAATCGTCTGTACTGTCTTACTACTAGGTTATGGGAACACATTAAGACATTTTCTCAATAAATCAACAGAAGCTTAGCATTGTTAAATACAACTCAACCGAAAGAAGTACTTTTTAAGCTAACCCCCCCTCGCCCATTATTTTTGTAAAGGGGGTTAAGTACTTTCACCCCTCCAATCATAAACCGTTGAAACAAGCATACGCACTGAACTGTCCTTTGATTGCATAAGGGAGACTACACAATGGAATATCTACAATTTTTTTCTAAAACTACGAATATATATAAAAAGGAAAACATCAAAAATTTTAGGTATGCAAACGCTAATTTCAAAAACAGGGTTGCAAAGAAATTAGTAAGGTACCTACTATTCTTAAACTAAACTATTTGAGAAAGAGATAGGTGGCATATTTTAAGGTTTCTCTTAATCACGATTCACGTGTCAAAGACCGTAAAGCTTCAAAAACCTTCAAATAAAAAAATTTAAAAGATTGGTTCAATTAGAAAATAGGTATTAGATGTTGCCCACGACTTCGTACACGCAAAAATAAATCTCGCTGGAACCGTATATTTTTCCTGCAATAAAAATTAGCCTATGTGTTAATCCAGAGCTTAAACTACTACCATACACAAGTGAGATGAAAGGATCTTTGTTACTCTTACACGCAAAACTAGAGTTCGGGTTTTGATTTTATTTGATATATCGTAGTTTAAGCTCTGAAATAACACATACGCTACTTTAGTTTTTTAAATATTTCACTTCTATCCCTTTCCCTTATAAGGCGCACACATAATATCAGTCCAGTGTAAAATCCCCACTACTCAACCCCCGAAAGATTGCGTGTTAGCCGATCAAATGCGATTGTCTCAGTCTGGCGGGAATCGAACCCCCTACATTCCTAATGCGTGAGGGTGTCGATGTAGAGAGGACGCGTCCCTGCTTACTTATGGTAGAGAACGTATACGACGATGTACATTTCTAAAGAATAGGAACTTGTGGGACTCCAGAGATGCCACACACAGCCTCTCATAAAACCGTCGCGAAAAAACGCTAAAGGTATGTTTCATGGTGGTTTAAAAACTGGCAACGCAATTGTTACGCCTCTAGTGTTGCAGTTGTCTATGAGCGACTTTAATCGCTTGCAAAGTTTGACGTTTGTCAGTCCTAGGGTCAGTTCACACCTAGACGTGACGCGTCGCGATGCGATGCTGGATTTTTAAGATAGCGATTCAAAATTGAACTTTATTCACTACACAAGAATGCACACGTTTCATTGCAAGAACGGCGCCGCGATGCTTGGTATCTTAAAAATGCAGCGCCGCGTCGCTTATTCCTTGAAATAAATCTGTGTTTATAACGGTAGCCATACACTATACTGCCTATCGTACAATCGGCATGACGCTGCAGGCCTACTCCAATCTGCAGCTCGTCTATAACCTACCACACACGTGTAACTGTCGTGCCAATCCACGGCTATACATGGTCCGATTGGCAGCGTCATGCATATATTTTGACGATAGGCAGTATCGTATATGGCTACTATAAGTCACATCTATGGTGACTTTTTCCCTCAGCTATGTAGGTATATCTATCGTTATTAAGTTAAAAGGGCACCATTTTCCCTTCTAAGAACTGTTGTTAGCTTATCAGATTAGGACCAGGGCTTCAGGGAGGGAGAGCAGTTAAACTGAGATGTCTACAAATGAGCTTGCACACCCTGATGGGAGTGATAAGATGGGAAGGCGTACGGATTTTTAGGTAAAACGTAGACGGGCTAGAATTAAAGATGAGACACTTCAGGATGCGTGGCGATGTGAAACATTGAAATTTGTTTTTACCCGACTGTCAGGAAGGGTTATGTTTTTCGCGCGTATCTTGTATTTATGTATGTAAATTCCTTTATTCTCACGTATCTTCCAAACGGATGGATGGCTTTCGACAATTAAGGTATCGTTAGATTTGTCTCAATAACCCAAGTGTCCTTAGATAGCTTTTTTTAAAAAAAATGACAAAATGGCGGATTTTGGCGCCAATTTGTAAGTAGTTAAATTTTTTTTAAAACAAACTTATCGACATTGGTATCAAAATAAAGGAAATTAAATGGCAATTTCAAAAATATACATATGTCATGTATTTAAATTTAATCAGGAATAATTACAATCATTTTAATTAAATCTATCGAATAAATTTGTAATAAATGGATTCAAATAGTCGTATTTAGCTTTAAATTTATAAAAATGTTGGACCCTATTGAGCATTTTTGTTATACCCGGTATAGTTAATCATATTTTGTATTTACGACGATCACCAAATCAGCTTTAAATTTTTTATTCCGCAACTCACTGCTCGATTATATAAATAATTCTCTTGAGGAATTGAACCGCTTACGTCAATTATAATTTTCAGTTTTATTTTGTTTCACACGCTATAATAATAATAAATTTTGTCCAATTTACAAAAGTCATAATACACACATACACACTCTAGTTCATAGAAATGTGCCGGACAAAACACTAAAATGTCTAAAATAAAATAAAAAATTAGAAAAATAAAAAACCCGACTGCAAAAAAAAAACCTAATATACCTAAGATACGTAACGCACTAAAAAGACTGAAACAAGGCGAGACCCATTTATTTTCGTACGATACATAATTTGTGTTCAACCCATAGTGTAATCTGTTAAACTAAAATAGAGGTTGAATTAGGTTAAAAGTACTGTGATTTTACAGTCTTGTTCAGTCTTTTAGTGCGTTAGGTATCTTAGGTATATATTAGGTTTAATTTTGCAGTCGGGTTTTTTTTATTTTTCTAATTATTTATTTTATGTAAATAATTGTTGACGATGTACTTCGCGGTGTCACGCCAGCAGACTCGAAATGGCAATACCCAAATTCCCAAACTTTTTAAACTTAAGAGGCTCTTAAGTTTCATGCTGTCCTTGTCAATCCTGCTAAGCAGAAGTATTAGCCTGTGATTAAATGAGCAAGGCCTTAACTTTGAGAAACATTTGAGAATCCGTCCGTAAAAACAATTTTTCTTCAAAAATTTGAAGAATAAAAGAAAATTGTACTAAGACACCATGACTCGTTAGGTAAAACAAACGCGTTCGCGTTCGAATATATTTTATGTGGGGGTTTTATGCTATCGGGATATTTATATCCCGCTAACCCTCACATTACTCGGATATCTCCATCAGCGTTTTAGAAAGACGGAAAGACGGAAGATACTGTGGGTACAGTCAGGGAAAATGATTGCCTAGATGTTAGATCGTCCTCACAATAAGTTCGTATTATAATCACGCTATGTCAGTCGCTTACCGTCTGTAAATAGTATCACGAATCACGATCAATTTTAGAAGTGTGTCTGCTCAACATTCAGTTTCCTCGACTGTAAGTACTTACATGGAAGATATTATACAATCATCCTGTTTTCCCCGGAGATTCAGATATAATATTCGTACATACATTGTAACCAGGCCAGCTGCGTAGGAGTTATTTTATAGTGCCCAAGTGTGTGCGCAGTACACAAAGTTACTCTGTCTTCCTTTACTCTCGTAAGTCGTAACCTAGTGGGACTGATGACCGATACGACTGGCGAGAGATCAGGCGCAGGACCGACTGTTTAGTGTTTACATGCCCATCCGACGCATGGATCATCTCGCTCGTCAGACAATCAGGTGATCAGCCTGCATTGTCCTAACTCGGAAACAACATTTTTTTGTTGTTCCAACGCGGGAATCGAACCCACGATCTTCGAGCCAAGCTCTAAACCACTGGACCACGGAGGCTGACAAATTCATACATACACAATACACATACATTCATACAAAGACTCGAACAGATAATTTACCTACTAGTATGAAAACCGTATTGAAAATGTTTGCTTCCATTTATTAATTATAATTTATGTCATTCATCTTATACGTTAAACGCGACAATCTTGTATATATATATATATATATATATATATATATACAAGATTGTCGCGTATATATATTAGTTTCTCGAAAATGGCTGCAAGTATAACCATGAAATTTAGTATTCAGGGAGATTTGGGGGAGAAAAATCGATCTAGGTAGGTCTTATCACTGGGTAACTGGGCATTTTTAAGCCATATATGTTTTTGCTTTCTTCGTGCAACAATATATCAATAATTTCGACTCTAATATATCAGTCCGATTGGCAGTTTGGAATGCGTATGTGTAATTTTTGCTTTGTTCGAAAATTCAGAACGTAGTGGGCTCGAATCCCAATAATTGAAATCCCAAAAATTCTAAAAAATCCCAAAAATTGTGATAATTTTTGTTTTTAAATTTATCCGAACTCCGAGCAAAGTTCAAACCCAGGTACTTTTCATAAGAGGTAAAACTGTTTTAAGTTTATTATTTTCTAGACGTAAAACTATTTTATGTTGTTTTAACTTTTAGGTAGGGTAGGCCCTCACTATAATAAGGGATAATACCTTATAAACCCCAGTAATTCCGTGTGATAACAACTTAACCCTACAAAGGGCCCTACGTCTTCAGATTAAGCCGCACTTGTGCAATGTATGTGTGCGTGCGTGTGCGTGTGCGTGCGTGTGCGTGTATGTACGTGTGAGAGAGAGTAGGAGAGAGGTATTGTGAGATTTGCAGACGCACAGTTTAATGTAAACTTAAACGAAAATATTAAATTCGAACTTAATTTGTCCTTGTGTATTTGAAAGTGTTTGGTAAATAAACGGGACATTAATTGGTAGGATTATAGTGTAGCTTCTCTCCGCATAAATACAGTATCCCACGGGAGCACTGTGCTTCTTTGGTATAAAAAGTAGCCTATGTGTTAATCCAGAACTTAAACTAATACCATACCAAATTTCATCAAAATGCGTTGAGTAGTTTTTGCGTGAAAGAGTAACAAACATCCATCCGTACATCCATCAAGCTCAAACGCATTTTTTTCCATACAGGTTATTTAATATCATATAGGTAGGTATATTGAAATGAAAAAATTATAAAATTATCCTACCATCACTTTGGAAACTAACCCGGCGAGAAGAATCGGCGGGCGTAAGAAACTCGCGCCGGGCCATCTTTTAGTAAAAATATGGTAAAATTGTTATTTTCAACAAAAAGTTAAAACAAAATAACTCCCCATACCCATTTCGGTGACGGTGGCCGGTTTCATTGAAACCGGGCCAGTTAAGCAGGAGTCATTTTATAGTGCCCAAGTGTGTGCGCAATACACAAGAGCACTCTCTCTCTCTTCCTTTACTCTCATAATCCAGTGGGACGGATGACCGACACGACTGGCGAGAGATCAGGCGCAGATCCGACATGCCCATCCGACGCATGGATCATCTCTATTGTCACATCAGATGATCAGCCTGCATTGTCATAACCAAACTTGGAAACATCAAACAACAATTTTTGTTGTTCCAATGCGGGATCGAACCCACGATGTCCGAGTCGAGAACCAAGCTCTAACCACTAGACCATGGAGGCTGTTATGCTTATAATTACTAAGGTAACATAGGCGAACAGACAGCTGATTCATGTTCCAACGCGGAACAACGAAACATGTTGTTTTCAAGTCTGCTTAGGACAATCGACATGTAAAATGTCTTCTAAGTTCTATACAACAAGGTCATCCTGACAAACTTCCACATGTCTAATAGTGGTATAATTGTATATTTGTTTTTTGTTAACGTTAACATTAAATTGCGCCTGAACGGAGAGTACAACAATACCGAAATTCAATAGAATTTTTCCTTTTCATTCCACTTGGCCGAGTATATCAAATCTTGATGGATTAAATAAATTATATATTTAGTTTCTGAATACAAAAATAGTTTGAAAGTATGCCATATTCAACCCTCGTCAAGAATCAAACGTGTTTTCGTTGGATTTCATTCGAAAATCCCACATGGTAGCCTTTATTCCAAAGCGATAAAGTTGTAAATCGCACGATCGGGATAACTCAAATTTGTTAGGTTGAAAAATTTATTTGCCTCCACATACGTCCTTATTTCGTTAGCAATAATGTCTAAAATCGAAGGTCTGATGTAACATTGATTGATAGTATTGATGCTAATCGTGTTAGCTCTGATTTCGATTTGGGGATATTATACTTTATAACAAGGGGATAAAGTTGATTTTGCATTGACTGACATTGACACTGCGCGCTCTTTGCGGTTATGCACCATGTTACAATTGAATAAGGTCCATTTTCGTTTGTATCGACCTAGGGTTGGCAGTTTCGAGAAAAGTAGGTCATGTCTCTGGACAGAACGCCGTAATTCGATATATCAGCCAGTTTCCTCGATTTTATAGTAATGAATCTATAGTTTTTACACAAAGCTACTAAACCTAATTAAACTTTTGCTTTTTGCTTTTGGGAATTATTTTATTTGAAACTAGTTTTTCTCTCTCGATTCGCCCGCGTAAATCCAGTATCCCATGGCAGCGCTGTATTTCGGTGATAAAATATAGCCTATGTGTTAATCCAGACCCTGAACTACTACCGTGCCGAATTTCATAAAAATCCGTTTAGTAGTTTTTGTGTGAGAGTAACAAACACACATCCATACATACTCACAAACTTTCATGTTTGAAACTAGCTGGTGCCCGCAACTTCGTTTGCGTCGAACCAACGGAAGCGGATTCCTTTTTTTCTTAACGAATCAATAGATAAAAGTAGCCTAAGTTACTGTTTATAATATTTGACGACCTCTGTGGATCAGTGGTTAGCGCATCTATATCATAGCGCTCAAGCCGGTGGTCGCGGGTTCGATCCCCGCCAGGGAACAAAAAAGTTTTCTGTGTTCCTGGGTCATGGATGTGTATTAAATATGTGTATAATATAATAAAAACCTTAAATATAAGTACAGTATAAAAAGTATTAAATGTATTTCCGTTGTCTGGTCCCCGTAACACGAGTTCTTCGGATACTTACCACGGGGCCAGACTGACGTGGTGTGGAGCATCCACAGATATTATTATTATAAAAAAAAACAGCTATCTGTCAGTGAAAGTCCCGTTAAAATCAGCCGATTGAGAGATCAGCCGGAATAAACAGACAATCAGACAGACGGACTTTTTATTGTAATCACCGTATATTATAACTTTCATATTATGCATTAAGTGATGAGCTGTTAATTAAAAACCGGCCAAGTGCGAGTCGGACTCGCGCACGAAGGGTTCGGTACAAAACGGCAAACGTAACGTATTTGTTGTTAATATCGGCAATAGAAATATATAATCTGTGAAAATTTCAACTGTCTAGCTATCACAGTTCACGAGATGGCGCCTGGAGACAGACAGACGGACAGACAGCGAAGTCTCAGTAATAGAGTCCGGTTTTTACCCTTTGGGTATGGAACCCTGAGAAAACACTGCGCGGTGAGTAATAATGATGAATCGCTTAGATTGTATCGCTTAACATTTTTACGACTAGAGTAATAAATAAAATCTTTTAAGGCCCCCAACTATTCCCCAAAAAAGCTTACCCCAGCTATCTTCAGCCATTTTTCATCCCCCGACACTTGAAATAATCTCTTTATCGCGAAGGGGAGATATTTTTTTTGAAGAATTTCCACGAAGCTTTTTAGCACTAAACAAAAAGAGGGTAATTTTTTAATTCAGATGGATTGGTGTACATTTAACTGTGGGAGAGCCAGCTTCGGCACGAATGGGCCGGATCGACGCGATAAATACCACGACCGGATAAATACTCACAGAAAACCAGCGTGAAATAACGCTTGCGTTGTGTTTCGCCAAGTGACTGAGGTTACAGGAGGCAAAAGGGGTATTGCGGATCTTAAGGACCAGGAACGTAAGTCGCGACACCAGAGGAGTTACAAGTGTAATCCCTCTGGTGTTGCGAGTGTCCATAGACGGTGGTAATCGCTTACCATCAGGCGATCCGTCTGCTCGTTTCCTGGTTCATTTAATTTAAAAAACGGCATGTTATGGAGTAATAATGGCAGGTAACCAGACAGCCTGATAGTGATTGCCGCAGTCCAGAGGACACCCGCGACACCAAAATGGGTTTTTTAACCTCCTACGAAGGGCCTAGTAAGAACTCTGGGAAAAACTGTAATTTTAATATAAACTTGGTGCATCAAAATTTACAAGGCATAATAGGGAAAGAATTAGAACTTGAGTTATTTTTAAATGAATTTAAAATTGACATTATATGCGTAACAGAACATTGGTTAAAAAATCATGAATTAATATTTAACTATTGTGATCACCAAGTAGGGAGCTCTTTCTGTCGAGAAAATGTCATTAGGGGTGGCTCCTTAATTTTGATTAATAATAAATTGAAATGTAAAGAACGTAAAGATATTGTAAAACTGTCTAGTGAACGAATTATTGAGTTGGCTTGTATTGAGTTGAGCCACCTTATTATTGTATGTGTATACAGGCCTCCATCAAGCTTATACGATTCTTTTGAACAAATAATGGATCAAGTGCTGACGAAAGTATGTGTCTCTAATAAGAAGATTATTGTATGTGGTGATTTTAATATTAATTTATTAGACTCTAACTCCACCACTGTTAGATTCACATCTTTGTTCAAATCGTATAATCTAATTAATTTATTTTATGAACCAACAAGAATATGTGAAACAACAGCTACTTGTATAGATAATATTTTCACAAATGTCACTCCTTTTAGGAAAGACATAATTAATGTACTTAACTCTGATCACTGTGGACAGCTAGCATCATTTGATCTTAAATGTGATAATAATCCGATAGAAAATATTGAGTTTATTCCTGTAAACACAAAACGTATTGAGAAATTTAGAAGTAAATTACTTTCAAGTTTTCAATGTTTGAATGAGTCAATTAATCCAAATGAAACTTTTAATAATTTATTTAAAGTAGTAAAAAACCAATTTGACTCTGTATTTACTTCTAAATCGGTCAGATTTAGTAATAAAAGAAATAATTTTAGTAACTGGGCAACTGCAGGTATTATTGTTAGTAGACAAAGATTGTATGACTTGTATAACGAGAAGTCAATGAACAGGAGTGAAGCTTTTAAACTATATGTCAAGAAATACTCGAAGATTTTCAAGAAGGTATGTCAAGCGGCGAAGGTTCTTCACATCAAAGAAAAAATTAAGAACTCTAAAAACAAAGTGAAAACCATCTGGAAAATAATTGCAGATGAGACTGGAAGAGTCGCCAGTCGCAACTCTAAATTTGAAATTTATATTAATGATAAAAAAGTTAGTTCTGACATTGAAGTTGCGACAGTATTTGAGAAGTTTTTTGCAGACATTCCGATCTCAACTACAAAAAACTTAAATTCATCACCTACAGTTGCCGAAAAATTACTTAGAGATAATGTGAAGGAATGTGATGTAAATTTTATTTTCAAAGAAATAGACTCTAGAGACATTATCAAGGCATTTAAATTACTTAATATTAAAAGTACAACTGATCTCTGGGGTATGTCCACAAAAGTTATAAAACCAGTAATTGACATCATTGCCCCTCACCTAGCATTAGTTTTTAATAATTGTATTAAAAGTGGCGTGTTCCCTGGCTTGATGAAGCACAGCAAGGTGATGCCTCTCTTTAAAGCTGGGAATAAATCAGACCCAGCTAACTATAGACCAATATCCATATTACCGACTTTAAGTAAAATTTTTGAGAAAATTATTCTAAATCAATTACTTTTTCACTTCAACTCGAATAAATTGTTACATAGTAATCAGTTTGGTTTTACTAAAGGTCGGTCCACAACAGATGCAGGCATCAGTCTTCTGTGCAGTATATTTGAAGCTTGGGAGAGGTCACAGGATGCACTTGGTATATTCTGTGATTTATCCAAAGCATTTGACTGTGTGGAGCATGATACGCTGTTCAGGAAATTATACCATTATGGTGTAAGGGGCACGGCACTAAAGCTTCTAAGCTCTTATCTAATAAATAGAACACAGACTGTAGAAGTTAATTCCAAAAGGTCTAATGGTACTAAAATTAAACTAGGAGTACCACAGGGGTCTATTTTGGGCCCTTTTCTATTTCTCATCTATATATTGATCTACCTTATCTAGTTAATGATAAGCATGAGATAGTACTTTTTGCTGATGACACTTCACTAATTTTTAATGTGAAGCGACGACAATCTAACAATGACGAGGTAAATAGTGCTCTCTCAAAAATAGTACATTGGTTTAATGCTAATAATTTACTGTTGAATTCTAATAAAACAAAATGTTTAAAGTTCAGCTTGCCAAATGTTACGCAGGCACAAACCAATATACTATTAAATAATGAGAAAATGAAATTAGTAGACACCACTGTATTTCTAGGTATAACATTAGATAGTAAGTTACAGTGGGGACCACATATTGCTAAATTGGCAGATAAGCTGAGTTCTGCAGCATACGCTGTTAAAAAAATTAGAGAAATTACCGACATAGAGACCGCCCGATTAGTTTACTTTAGCTATTTTCATAGCATAATGTCGTACGGCATCCTCTTGTGGGGAAACGCTGCGGACATTAATACAATATTTGTGCTGCAGAAACGTGCTATACGTTCTATTTATAAGATGTCGACTTTTGAATCTCTAAGGGAAAAGTTTAAAGAAATAAAAGTTCTGACCGTCGCATCTCAATACATTTTGGAAAATGTGTTATATGTAAGAAAGAATCTAAACAACTTCAAAAAGAAATGTGATAATCATTGTGTAAACACTAGAAATAAGAACAAGTTAGATATGCCAGTGTTCAGACTAAGCAAAGTTAGTAAATCCTTTAAAGGCCAATGTATACGCTTATACAATATAATCCCAGAAAAGGTTCAAAACTTTCCCATTAATAAGTTTAAAAAAGTAGTTAAAGAGCGTTTGTGTGCCAAAGCGTATTATAAAATTAATGACTTTATTCAAGACGGCACACCTTGGGAATAAGGTGGCTCCTTATCTTATCTTATTATTTGTTACATAGACATAAGTAAACATTGTAATAATTTTGATTTTAAAAGAATAATTTTCCATCTTTTTGGTAAAAGATGGCCCCAGACGAGTTTCTTGCCGGCTCTTCTCGCTGGGTTAGTTCTCGAACCGGTGGTAGGCATCACGTAGTATCGACGTTCAAAAAGAGTATTTAAAAATACCAATTTTGAATAAAAAATTTTTGATTTGATTTGATTTGATAACCCTCTTTAACTTTTTTCCCCTGGCTTAGAGATTTTTCGGAACACAGTAAAAATACACACCTAAAAATACCTTTCATCGTGGCAATATGTACGGTTCCAGCGGGATTTTCTTTTGAGCGCACGAAGTCGCGAGAAACGTTTTGTTTTTTAAATATAATAATTACAGTAATATTTTGTGCTCGTTGGCAGACATTTTGCTTATATCCTGTGTTTATTTAGAAAAGCTTTTCATAATTCATTGATAAGCTAAAACGCTTTATTGAGGTGAAAGCGAAAATAAACCTTTTTTATCGTTGGTATAGAACTCAAAATTGTATAAAAAATTCAAGTGTTGGCATTGACATATTTTAATAGATATTTAACCGATATCCAAAAATAATAAAACTGACTTCCAAAGTAAAAATGCACAAACAAGTATGAAATAAAACTCATTATCTAAGTAATTCCCCTTTTAAATTCGGCTAAAATTTAAACTATTTCCAGCCAACCGGCCCGAACAACATCCGGATAAAACAATATTTTATACAACTCACGTTCAACTTTGCTGGTACCGACTTCAAAATTATGAAGATTGAGTAGAGAAATAGTTAAAATTTTGGCCGAATTTAAAAGGGGAATTACTTAGAAAATAAGATTTATTTCATGCTTTTTTGTGCATTACTTTGGATGTCGGTTTTCATTTTTTGTTTAATAATAATATTTTTTCCATTTTTAGTGACATAAATTGTTAAATTATTATTAGTAACAATGCCGATATTTCCAACCGACGCATCTTTAAAGACTGAGGAGTTCTGTTCAGTGCTTTTGGATCCAGGATTGACCTTGGTACAAAATCTTATTTTTGGTAGTATATGCTTGTGTTTACTTCAGAAAAAGTCAATAACTATATGTGTCCATATAAATTTCGAGGAGTTCCCTCGATTCCTCATGGGTCCCATCATCAGGTTTCCACTTTAGTGACTAAAGGACCAATTATGAACTATTTACGACAACAAAAGAATTTTTCAAATAGGTCCATAAACGGCAGAGTAATGTTCGAAAGTGTCGGTGTAAAATACTATGAGAAGTACCTATTATATCATCATAATGTGATGATCTATGGTGTGATGATGGTGGTGATGATGATGATGATTACTCTAATTGACATAGTGGTATATTCTTGCAGTTCTTTAAACAACGCCGAAATCCCCAAACATGTATCTATAAGGAGTCAGGAGTTCTGTTCAGTACTTTTGGATCCAGGGTATACCTTGGAGCATAATCTTTTATTTACTTTGATGTCAAAACGATCAATTTGGAATTATACACTATACATCAAAAAGTGTATTTTGATCCACAAGGCGAAGTAATCGTTGAAACATACAAAAAAATTTAAAGAAAAAAATTAAAAAAAAAAAATATATATATATACATACGAACGTGTAACCTCCTCATTTTTGTCATGTATGACAGCTCGACACTCAAAACTTTTATTTTCAACTATTGTATTAGCGTAGAGTTCCATTTTCAGTGCTCTGAATTTTCACCGGCGTTCCGGATTCCGGAGCATATAGTCCCAGCGTTAGTCTAGATATTACAATCTATGCTCGTCCCTAATAAATTCATTGTATTAATAGGTTCTTTTTAGCACACTGTATGTATGTATGGGCTTGCCCCGGCCGCGCTCCTATAGACGATAACATTACCGCTCCGATATTTATAGGGTGATTAAATCGAATACAATTTTTGTTTAATTTTCGAGTTACATCCGTTTGGACTTCGGAGGTTTGCGGTCGAATTTTTTTTTTTTCATTTACAGAGGGTCAATTTGAAATTTATCTGTGTAATTTAATTGGTTGTTGTATCTTTTATTTTGGTATTTTTATAGCTTGTTTTCCTTTTAGCGTACCGTACCCAAAGGATTGAAACGGGGTTCCTATTTCTAAGACCGTCAGTCCGTCACCAGGCTGTATCTCATGAACCGTGATAGCTAGCCAGTTGAAATTTTCATACACGATGTATCTCTATTGTCGCCATAGCAACAGAATAAAGTAAATATTTAAGTGACGCTCGCACGAACGTGGGTTTTTGCCTTTTTGTACGAAACCCGTGCGTAAGTCCGACTCGGACTTTGCCAGTTTTTTTATCATACCCTAACTAAAACCCAATGTTTAGGCTTTCTATGTTTGTACTATGTATGATCACCAGTCAGATGGACCCCATCCATACCCATCCGGGTAGGGAAGATGGTCTGTGGGTCCCACAGAGGAAAGATATGCCTTATATATTATATATGCCTTTATTGCCCCTGCTAACCTTCATAATAATATTCATTTAGCTTCTACCAAGCTAGCATAGATTAGAAGATATATAGTAAAAACGTAACTCCCGAAATGTCAAGCAGTGAGCGAGCTGATGATGATGTATTATAGCTAAGAACGCTCTCAATCATGTCAGCTTTCAAACCCAAAAATCTAGATCAAAATCGGTTCATCCGTTTGGGAGCTACGGTGCCACGAACAGACACACACACACATGTTGTGCACATACAGAAATGTCAAACTTATAACACCCCTCTGTTACCGTCGGGGTTTAAAAATATCATATTTCAATAGAAACAATCTAAAATGTTTTTAAGAGATGTGATAACTGTATACAAATAATTTCTCAGGCTTAGAGGCAAGTAAAATTATTTACTGTAGCTACGAACAATTTGTTAGAACAAAATATTACAATAATAAAACTGGAAAAGTTTACCGTCCGTTTCCGAGATAAAAAGCCTTTAATTAACTATTTATAAAGAAAAAGTAGAAATCTTTCTGACAGTGATTCTATTATAGTTCTCATTTCTATTATCCTAGTTCTATCAGATATTGTAGTAGTTATGTATTCCTGGTACCTTAAACTACTCTCACACCAAATTTCATCAATATCCGTTAAGTAATTTTTGCGTGAACATATATTCATTTGCTCCAACTTTACAAATAGGTGAAAACCTGTTATAACGACATTAAAGGGACCGATAAATAATTATTGCCGATAGTCGTTAAAACCGATATTAAAATAATCATATTAGTTCATTACATATGAAATTCGTGTTTTGTAAAGGAGGAACGTAAAGTCGTTTTTTTTTAAACATAATATGTTTATTTAATCAAAGTAACCATTGCTATCTATGCACTTTTGCCATCTCATAGCTAGTTCATTGATTCCTTTACTAAAAAAAACCATTCGGACAGGAATCAATGAAATCTTTGAAGGCGCTTTGGACTGCCCCATCGGAGTTGAATTTTTTCTCTTGCAAGAAGTTATCCATATTTTGAAAAAAAAATGGTAATGTTGGAGCAAGGTCCGGGGAGTACGGTGGATGTCTTAGACATTCCAATAGAAGCTCCGCTAATTTGGTAGCCGTCTGTTGTGCAGTGTGTGGTTTAACTTTGGTCTTCGGCCGTCCACGGGGCTTGTTCTGCAGGTCGAAATTTCCAGAATGAGAACGTTGGAACCAAAAACGCACTGTGTTGTTTTTGCAACACCGCCGCCATACCCATCATTAATCCTTCGAGCCGTCTCTGCAGCACTGGTGCCACGGTGGAACGCGTACTCGAAAATAATACGATATTTCAAGTTTTCCATTGTATAGACAGAGTGACGCAAAGGAAAAACCAAAAGAGGAAAAAACAAATGAATTACGGTTTTCGAAACACAAATGGACGAGTAAATAGTATAAATTTGTAATTGGAATTCCAAACCAAAGAAGATATATTTGAGATCTAAGTGGCCAGTATGACAAAACGCTAATTTCATATGTACCTAATATTTTTGGTTCCTGATCTATATAATCAAACGATATTTTCCATAAATAGGCAGACTGGGAACTTTGTTGATGTTACAAACGAAACGAAATGTAATCATCAAATAACAGTAAGTTAAATTTGAAGTTGTTCTGTAACTTCCCCCCTTTAGAAGGAGGCAATGGGGTACCAACTCTTATCTGTTCCCATGCAAACAACCTAAAAGGGGATGCGTACAAGCTAAAGTTGTGTTTGCCTTGTACGAAGTTGGATCTAACGCCTATAGTGTTATGTATCCCTGGTGTTAGTGATAACTCTCTTCTGAGATATCTGCTATACCAGGTCACTGGGCATGCCTTGCCTTTGAGATCGATCTCCGATATTTGCTATACCAGATTACTAGTGTAGTAAGTGCATTGCTAATTGCTCTTAAAATAGCAGTTTCTTTGAGGTGGATCTGCTATACTGGATGACTAGCAGGTGCGTTGCCATGAAATTAGTTCTTCTGGAAGGCTTTTACAACTAAATCACAAAAGACAGGGACTAAAACAAATGTCGGATATGTGTAAAATTATTGTTATATATATATACATGTAAAAATCGTCACTTGCCTAAGTCCTTATTAGGGTTCCGTCGTACTCAAGGAACCCTTATGGTTTCGCTCTGTCCGTCCTTCGGTCTGTCTGTATGTCTTTCTGTCCGCTCTTCAAGCTTCTGTAATTATGAATATAAATTGATGACATTTGGTATAGTTATGCATTGTGTAGAGATCTCGGTCTTGGCATCATGAAAATAATTACGACGAGAGGTGGCCCTGTCGTCGAAATTCGACCATAATTCGTATTAAAATTTTAAATTTTAAATTTGTAGGGTTATTTTGTCTCTTAGATACGCAGTAAATATTTAAATTGGGTAAATCCCTTTGGACCGTAACAAACTACCGCGTTGCAGTAACACACTGTCTAACTCTACAGTTTGCATGTCTTCTCAATACCGAGAGAACCCGCCACCCGCGCCGCTTGCCGCTTTTGTCTAAAAATTATTGATTTTAGACTATGACTTTTAGAATATTTTGGAAATCCATGATCGTGAAGTATATTTTAGTATGTTTTTGTATCCAGACGTTAGAGTGTAAAGTGTACCGAGCAGTCCAAAAATATTAAAATTTTCGTTTAATTTTTGATAGCATTTTTTGTATGCAAGTAAAGCTGTAAGACAATAAAGATGTGTGGTGGGATGGTGAGGATGGCCCTTAAAATAGGTGCGAAACCTTGAAAACGTAATTTTTGCACGCGATAAATTAGATTATAGATTATCAAATTAAAAGTGTATAATATAGAATTTAAGGATTGATTCATTAACGGTTGGCTCTTCAGAAATCAACCGAATAAAATAATGTACAAATAATATATTCTCAGATCAGGATACCGACATAATTGAAGTCACTTATAGGATGAAAGAAAGCCATATTCTTGTTATTAGTGAAAGTTTATTGTATTGGTTCATTTCCCATAAATCTTTTGACTATATAATTCTATTAACATATAGTTAATAACTGATATTAATCTATTAACAGGAATTTATTTTACTGTGATTTCAATTCGAACATTTAACCGTTATAGTAAATACTTTTATCATAACCTACCCGAGCAATTAAAGGTAGATAGATATAAAAATACCATTGGTTAAAAAGAGCTTTAACATTATCACAGTTTAAGGGTGTGGTCGCCCTTTTTATAGACTACCACCACTACCATCTTGTGGGTGCCACAATTTATGCACAGACTATAATTATAGATTTGAACGACAAATATGTTTATACATTTCGTCTTCACAATTACACAATTCTTGTGTAATAACATTAATAATTACACCAACGACTCATAACCGACTAAGGTTTAATCTTTTACATAGTTATTATATTCAACCGGCATTAATATTGGTGTTGCCAAATATTTAACGGAACTAACGAAATCAATTGATATGATCTATTTAGATTAATATCCGACTTGTGTATTTTATTACCGAGCAACATTAAGTATGTTTGCTTCATAAGTAAGTACGCATATTTTATCGATATCTATACCTCTATATCGATAGAATCGCGTGATCTGAAAACGCTTATATTTTATGATGATGATTATTTTTATGTTTGAACTATAAAGATATTATTTTGCCTCTTTGATAGAAAAAAGTAAAAAAAAAAGTTATGACAGATTGCCAAACGTCAACATGTAATAAAATTATCTCAAACGCACAGTAGGTAGTGTGAGGCTGTGGGCTCACTGATGTAGCGATAATAATATGCTATAATCAATGTAATAATAAATAAGAATATTAGTCCAGTTCTATTAAAATTGCGAAAAACAATATTTCACTCATGTTTTTCACGATGAAGCCGAACGTCAAAAATCATAGGGATTGACAATAATGCATCGACCATTCTACATTCATTTTGACAATTCAAATACTCGTTTTTGTTTGACGGCGATTCGAAATTCGATTTGGATTCAACTAATAACTTTCTCGATTCGACAACTATATCGATTGAACTTCTTATGAGTACAACATTAGAAATCATGTGTCCAAACTGTCTTAGCTTATAAATACATTATGTTTCTGTACTCGTATGTGTTTACCAAACCCATTGTAGTGTGTGTTGTTGATATTTTCATTAATTTTAATGAATTTATAAGCATTATTTTAATAAATATATGCTTACCGCACCCTTTCTCGGCACAAACTTTAACTGTGACAAATTTCCCTCTTATCCGTAGGAAAACTTCTCGTAAAACTGTACTTGAAATTTTCGCTTCACGTATTAATAATAATATTATAATTATAAAATATAATATAAAATATTATAATTTTATAATATATTTATAATATTTATTATTATATTTTAGGGGTGGCTCTTCATTCATGAGAAGTGGGGATGATAAATATTTTTTCATTCTACCCCTTCGTGTGAGGTATCGATGAATAGGTCTTTTAAAATAAAGACAAAGTTTCATACATGACTTTTTTACAAAGTCAACCGTTTTCGAGTAATCGTCCTCCAAATTGGTTTATAAGTTGGTCTTCTCTTAATTTAGAAATTGCATGGCATTGGTATTCCCTGGCATATCTAAACTACAAGACTTAGAAACTTGCATTTTTCCATGCTGATAGATCATGATATTCTTTAGGAAAATTATTTTGAACGTTATCGGACAGTATAACTTTTGAAGTAATTTGAAAAAAAACCTAATACGCGTTTATAGTTACGGAACGCTCCTTAGACATGCAGTATTTACTTTATTTTATAGTCGTCTTCATTACCATTTCAACGCCGTTTTCCATAAATATTGTGACCGCAGCGTGATTTTTCTGGAAATAATCCGCCAAAAAAACTGTAGCTCCGTGATGGATATAGGCAATTATTCACATCAGCTTTGTGTGTTGACTGACACGCTTAAAAATATACGACGAAGCGCCGAAGCCTGATTTTGGGAGTAGAATTAATCAGAATTACACCCGTCAGTGTGCTAGGGGATTAGGAGCTAGAGGAACATAATGTTTGCGCATCAGATTTGGCAGCCAGACTGACATGTTACTAGGATAGCAGCGCATAAGAGATGTTAATATTGTTAATATCACTAGGATAGCAGAGGCGATGAAGAGTAATGAAAACGTAAGTTTTTAACGTCCCCATATTTTCAGGAATCTCTGATATTATTTTGTCTTGTATTATGAAATAAGATCGGTAAACAAGCAATACCAAAGGAGTCACAAGTGCGTGCAGATATTAGAAACCAACTTGAGACCTGCGTTTGTCGTATGTACATTTATGAAGAATCGATGCGTCGCGAAGTTAGTGTTCTTTGTAAAAATATTTGTATCAGATTTTCTACATTTCTCACATTTTGTTGATGTTATAGAGTGCCGCGTGAAATACAAATATCTAGAACTTGTTGGAAATGTATCTAGGTAGATATTTTTCCGTAAGCCTCACACACCCACCCAATCATATAATAATATAGAACAATAGTTATAATATACTGACACGATTTCAAATTAGTTTCGGCAGTGTTGACGTATTTATATTCTGTAATAATATGTTGAAATAATGTTTTACTGCTATATTATGATTACTAGTTATTAAAGTGAAAACCAACTGTAACGTCTATTCAAGGAACCGATAAATGGTCGTAATAGCCTCAACATGTCGACGTAATACCCGATTCGTCTTCGTTATAAACGATGGGTATTCACTGTAGTTATGTATGTAGGTTTTCATTGTTAGTAAATAACATAATACTGGGACTGCATTGAGGGAAAATGCCGTTGTTATTTCTAAAGCCAGTAGATACGCTAAGATTCACACCGAAATGAAACAACAATGAAATGAAACAACAACAACAACAAACAAAATTGAACTTTATTCGTTTTACAAGAAGATGTACACGTTTCTTTGTAAGAGTTCGAATGTCAAGTTGCACCGCGCTGCACAGCGCATGTGCAGTGTATGACTGATGTCATATGAAACGTGTATCTTTGTGTAGTGCCGCGTGAACCTAATACCCCACGCATTACATTATATTTTTGGATCGAAGTTCCTTATCGCGCGTTGCGAAAGGGGGCTAGACGAAAAAAATTAAGACCAAAAGTTGTAACGACACTTTTTGCTATAGTTGTGAGCCGTGCGGCGTGCGCGTGTTTCTCTGTCTCTCTCTCTCTCTCTCTCTCTCTCTCTCTCAATTATTACTAAAATTGAGCGTACTGATTAAGTTTATATTTAATAATAAAAAAAAAAAATTTATTACAATTCCTTCACTAATTAATCGAAAGGAACTTCGTTCCATCCGGGTGTCCCTTTGCCTCTCAAGTTTTTGTTTTGTCAAGTAGTAAGCGAGCTGATGATGATAAGTTATAGCTAAACCATGTCAATTACATCAGCTTTCAAATAAAAAACTGCATTAAAATCTGTCTATTCGTTTAGGAGCTACGATGCTACAGACAGATACAGATATACGTCGAAACTTGTTTATAGTGGTCGGGGTTTTTTCTCCATCTTATGATTAATTAATTAATCAACGGCATTTCTCCCATGGGAACAGTAAAATTCTAACTAGGAAGACATAACTTATAACTGCTTGCTGTTATCGAGAAAAACTGTACCAGGAACACATAATTGCTATACTATAAAATCGATATTTAGACTTCCTAAAGCATGTTTTTCCCACTGCTCTGTCAATTGCCCCCCTATGAGAATAATGTGACCCGGTTTTTTTGCCTAATAACCTGCCACACGATACAACACCTTGTTTCCTTTGAAATAGATAGCATAATCGCTTAAATTGTCACTTATAAATGAATTTATACTCTATTTGTAGGCACGTAACATTGATTTTCCTTTGTTTTGACATTAAGTAACCTCTGTGGGAATTTTTCCCACTATTGTCTTAAAATACAGTTCGTCGTACGCGAAACGTTACATTGGTATTTTTAATAGGACCTTCAAGTAATCATCATCATGATCATCATTTTATTAAAAAGGCCCCCGGGGTTAAATATTTATTTTATTCTGTTTTTTTTTTAGTATTTGTTGTTATAGCGGCAACAGAAATACATTATCTGTGAGACTTTCAACTGTCTAACTATCGCGGTTAATGAGATACAGCCTGGTGACAGACGGACAGACAGACGAACGGACAGTGGAGTCTTAGTAATAGGGTCCCGTTTTAATCTTTGGCTACGGAACCCTAAAAATTAAGCGCGGATGTGCCTTAGACACGGCTGCCTATGCTGTGTGTGAAATACGCAGTGAAATTACTATGAAAGCGAAATGGTGGCGCTTCCTCCTGCTTTTCTTGTTATCTGAGTGATACAATCATAATAATATTCTAATATCTTCTTCTCTTATAAATTATCTTAAAAAGGGATTACAATTCCAATGTCTCGCTAAATATTTTGCTCTTAAAATAATTGTGGAAGTTCAGGGAAGGTTTACACGGTGAGAAGTATTGGAAAAATTGCGGAGAAAATACTAAAAACGACGATTGAATTTTCCCATACTAACTAACTGTTCGCTGTGTTCAATTTTGTCACTTGACTGTGAAATATTTATAGGTGCGTTCAGTTCGCCTGTTTGGTTTATTTAAATAAAATCAGGCAGCCCCAGTAGGTGTAGGTTGTGTACGCCTACAATCTACACCTACCAACCTTGGAGTTAGGAGTAGTTATTTATTTGTTCCACTTCATAGTGAGGACATAACAACGTGTGTCGGGAGTCGGAGCAGCTAGTAATATATAGTATTGTATGAATTGTATCTTAAAGCCCATGGATATAAAATCAGAAAAGTTTTTATTGATATTATGCGGTGAATTGAACAAAGGTGACTTCATTCGCCTCCATTATTTTCTTTAAGCGGACGAGTTCGTACAAGGTTTTAACCATGGAGCATTATTATGTAGTGTAAATCTTCAATGTTCAAGAATATAATATAATAGCTTCCCACACAGATTTTCGGTGACGGTGGCTGGTTTCATTGAAACCAGCCCAGTTGCGCAGGAGTAATTTTGTAGTGCCCAAGTGTGTGGCGCAGTGCACAAAAGAGCACTCTCTTCCTTTACTCTCATAACCCAGTGGGACGGATAACCGACACCGCTGGCGGGAGATCAGGCGCAGGTCCGACTGTTTACATGCCCATCCGACGCATGGATCATCTTTCTTGTCAGACAATCAGGTGATCGGCCTGCATTGTCCTAACCAAACTTGGAAACAACCTTTTTTTGTTGTTAGTTTTGTAATATAAACATACAGTGCGACCATTTTCTTAATGTCCATCGGCAATCATTGTTTGTGTAAGAAAATAACATAAATTAACACGAAGATTTGCGAAAGACAATTTGGAACGTGGTCTCTTCACACTACATTTTCCTCACGTTCGTTCAAATTTCATACTTAGGATACCTACTAGGATATCATAAAACAAAGGATTTGCGAAACTGGCGAAAATCCCGTACATAAAATATTGAAAAGACATTATTTTTGGTTGCGACTGTGCTAACGACCTATTGTGTATGTTTCGGTGAAAATCACGACACTTTACTACAATTTTCAATAATTACGTGTGGTACTGTTTTCTTTAAATCATAATCGTCTGTAACTCAGGGGAAAACACCACGCTAGCCAGGGTTAATATGCACTTGGCTTATACACGCTACCGACGTTCGGCTGACGAGCGCAGGCAAACCTGTTCAGATAACCTCTCCGGTAGACCGTAGCGTGTATTGCATACTTAAGTTCAACTTTTAATCTAGGATTATTGGTTTTATTCCATAGTAATAACGTACCAACTACCAGGCAATCATAAGTAATAAATATATCGAATCAATATTAACCAGCACTCATTCGCAACTGAAGTAGCATCCAGTATCGAATGTACATAACTCGCGTTTTAATAATTTTCGACGAATTTAAAAGCGAATCAATTACAGCCTCACGTAATTACAATTTCCTGCAAATGTGAATCGTCAAAGCTGTCTCATGTTAAATACGGTTTTTAATGTCCTTGTATCCTTTGATCCTCAAAGTTAAATTATTAATCCGAATAAGTAGTATTTAATTTAATATTTATTAACTTAACGATCCATTGCTACTTTACCGTTTTTACGTAAATTCTGAGGAACTTTTAACACTAGGGATTAATCAGAGCACTGAGAATAGAACTCTGCGCTAAATACAGTAGAGCTGAAAATCGAAGTCAAATGTCTATGTCATATATGACAGGTCGACACTCGACACTATTGTATTAGCGCAGGCCGCAGAGTTCTATTTTCAGTGCTCTGAATTATCCCGGGCCAGCCGGATTCCGGATCATATAGTACCAAGCCTAAGTGGGTATGTTACGTAATGCCGAAATAGCCCGGCAATGTTGATATACAGTTTATTTATATGTGTTGAAGGTTTGACGCCTACGTACCACCCACATGTAAAACAGACTTGTGCAAAATAATTTCGATGCTCCATATATGCCGTCCTATGTGGTTGAATGTTTTTGACTAAATTTTTTTTTGATTAAATTTTTTAATTTATTATCTATCAAAATATAAACTGAAGTACCAGGACTACATAGTCATAATGGATACGGATACAACGGGAAATAGGATAGGCTTGATGTTGTCCTCTGACTATTGTCTTGGTTAATTACATATTCATGCGAGCCCGGTACAACGTGCGCAACAGACGGTTAACTGCAGTTGTTAACGATGGTGTACACCTGTTAAACATAATAAGGCCGTATGTTCAAAATGAATTGCGACAATGATTTCAAAACTTAGATTTCAAAACGAAGATTTGACAGAAGAAATGTTTTGACAAGAAAAAGTTATGCCATCTTGATTTTCACCAAACTTCAAATGTCAAAACGGCCATAAAATTGGGGCCATTTAAGTGGGGACAGTTTTTTTGCCTCAACATGCCTCGTCTATAATATATACATATGTTTATCATTACGGATATTATGGGTATATTATGATGATTATCTACTGCTTATGTGAAGACGTTTAGGTAGAAAAAAAAACCGGTTGTCTGTAAAGTCGGTTTACTGACGATAGTTGAACGTGACAACGTCAACAACAACAACAACAACAACAACAATAATAATAATAATGATGAGGTAAAGGCAATGCGAGGTTACGCTGGTACTTGGTAACGGTACTTGGTAACGATAACGGGTAACAGGTAACGCATGAGTCATGTTTTTTCGTGCGTGCAGCCGGCTCCATCGATTTATGAGACGTTATCACGTCAATAATTGAAAAATTCGAAACAAAAGGTGCTGAGGTCTCCTCAAAATTTTCACGTGTTTTGAAATAAGATTTGTTTTAATCGGTCACTGTCTGGATTTATTGCACAAAACATTTCTAATGACATGTCGCACCATACTCGGAAAGCTATCAAACAACAACAATATTCGAATGAATCCTTTACTTTCTTTCATGAGTGTATTTTGTTATGAAAATTACGAAATATGATAAACCATAATGTCTTGATATTGCCATACTAAAACATCACATAAAATCCTCAAACTTTAATTTTAAACTCGATAAACAATCCGATACTTGCCTACATAACGCGACGCCGCGTGCATAAAATATTACTATAATATTGTCTCGGCTTTATTAAGTTTACTGTCTTTATGACTTTGTAGGTACAGTCGACGGAAAAGTGTTTAGCAATTCTCTGTTCTACTGAAATTGGTCATTTTATTCGATATTTCCCTACGATAAGTCACTTGAAACACTGTGTGATTATTTTAATATACGCGTAAATTTATAAGGTTGCCCTGCGGTCGAAATTCACCCATATTTAAATTAATTCATATAATTTTTAAGCTTGAACTTTATAAGGGCCTTTGCCTGTAAGAAAATAAATTTGATAAGAAAAATAAATGTAAATGTTGTGACAGATTGACAAACGTCAACGTGTAACAAAGTTGTATCTGTCAAACGCGCGATAGTGTGTGTTAATATAAATATAACTAATTAATTTCGTTAATTATAACTTGTATCTGCATGAGGTACCCATGAAGTCATTGCATTAGTCATTCCCTGCACTGTACGCCATCAGCTTTTCACTGAACATCTGCTGCATCACTCTGACGTTGGCAACTCCTATTACAGGGAAGGCTATGCCAAAAGAAGAAGAAGAAGTGTGTGTTAATAATCTGAGGTAGTGTGTGTTATTGTTATTTTTATTAATTTTGTCTATTACTAAGAATTATTAAAAAAATAGCACTTTCTTCTTTTTCATCTTTCGCACAAACTTTGATTTACCAACCAAATTTCATACTCACATCCAAATCGGTTCCTCCGTTTGAGAGCTACGACTTAGCCACGGACAGACACACTGATACACACACACACAGAAAGACATTCTAACCTACTGTCCAAACTAACCTTATATTCCTTTACATTGTCAGCCCCGACGAAAACTGATGTCTTTTCGTCGGGGCTGACAATGTAAAGGAATATAAGGTTAGTTTGGACAGGAGGTTAGAGGGACATATTTTATTTTTCCCTTCGCGTCAAGAGGAAATTTATAGGTAACTAGCTGTGTCTCTTAAATATAGTATCCCACGGGAACACTGTACTTTTTCGGGATAAAAAGTAGCCTATGTTTTAATCCAGAGCCTAAACTACTACCATACCAAATTTCATCGAAATCCGTTCAGTAGTTTTTGCGTGAAAGAGTAACAAACGTCCGCCCATCCATACATCCTCACAAACTTTCACATTTATAATACTAGTAGGATTATATGTCACTGGCCATTTTTACCCATATGCCATAACTAGACCATCCTGTTCCATCTGATACTAATTAAAAAAAATAGAACCAAGTAAAAATACAACTGAGTATTTTGTGAATATTTCAAGTTATTACCATTCAAGTCCTATTACTATTATTGATATCGAGCAAAAGAGGGCAAAAAATCGCGCTTGTTGTATGGGAGCCCCTCTTTTTTTTTGTATTTGTTGTTATAGCGGACACAGAAATAAATATTTTGTGAAATTTTCAACTGTCTAGCTATCGCGGTTTTTGAGCTACAGCCTGGTGACAGACAGACGGACAGACAGCGCAGTCTTAGTAACAGGGTCCCGTTTTTGCCATTTGGATACGGAACCCTAAAAACGAATGAAAGTAGGTACAGTCAGCGGCAAAAGTCCTTTAAAAAAGGGTCGAACGCGTTGTCGTTCCAGGAAGATCTCAATTTAGGTAGTTGACGATTTAGGATGTTGTCGTTTTCGAATATTGACATTCTAGAAAGTTGTCGTTTTTGAAAGTTGTCGTTTTCGGAAGTTGACATTCTAGAAATTTGTCGTTTTCTGAAGTTGTTGTTTTCAGAAAATGTCGTTTTAAGAAGTTGTCGTTGTCACCCTGAGGGAAATTTATAGGTAGCTAGCTCTTGCTTAAATACATTATCCAACGGGAACACTGTACTTTTTCGGGATAAAAAGTAGCATATGTTTTAATCCAGAGCCTAAACTACTACCATACTAAATTTCAACGAAATCCGTTCAGTAGTTTTTGCGTGAAAGAGTAACTAACAACCATCCATCCATCCATCCTCACAAACTTTCACATTTATAATACTAGTAGGATTATATGTCACTGGCCATGTTTACCCATAGGCCATAACTAGACCATCCTGTCCCATCTGACACCAATTCTCACAATTTCATTGACGTGTAAAACTCCGTTCAAGTTGATCAACGATCGTGCGGTAGCACTGGGCTTGTGAAAATAAAAGCGACACAATATTAATAGATTTTAATTAACTTAGGCTGTAATTAAAAGTCGAATAATAAAGGGCATCATAGAAGTAGCCTTTCGTATTGTGTATGTTGTCCATGAGGAAATTGAATATTTAGCAGTTTAAAGTTCCGAACAAATTAGGGGGACAAACGAACTGAAAAAAGTTCTAGCCAACATTACGATTTTTAGATCCTATACCTGTTGGCTTTCTATGTATTCCTGGTATTTTTTTGGTACGAAAAACTTATCTTCTACTTAAAGAAAGGGATTGAGACAAATTAAGTCGCATTACCTCCGCTCATCACGGACACCTATAACACGTGGTATTTATGCGATTGGGCCCATTCGTGTCGAAGCATGTGGGCACATTGTATGCTCATGATGACGATGAAAAATGCAAATATTCTGTATTCTATTTCAGGTACTAGCAGTCATCAAAACTAAATTCGAACCAATATGGCGGGTACATTTTCCAATTATTTTTCAATTGCTGTTTTTCCTATTGTATTTGCGTAGGCAAAAAAGCGAAAAATATTTTTTTCACTGTTAGATTTGAAATGTAACTTTTGAGCTATTGTTTTTGATTGTAAAATGTATTAACTATTGACATACCAAAGTTTTTTAATATGTGGGGCAAACGAGCAAATAGAGTACAACACCAGAGGAGTGTGTTTTGTGTCCTTTTGAACCTGTGATTCTTCTACTTAATAGACAAAGAATTTAAATGATTATTACATTTATGAATAATATAATTTAAAGTTACATTAAATAAAAAGTGATGTTTGTACTAGAGTAGATACCTAGACGGTACCTATTTCAAGTTTTAATAAATAAATAAAAGCTTATTTGCAACTGAGAACTTAAACTACATACATCAACATTTAAACTAAATTTAATTAGCAGCTGCAAATTGGCTCAAGCTGGGCAATGCTGGCACACCAAGGCATACTCAGCGCCGATCTTCCGCAGGAGCCATTTTGAAAGTTTAAGATATTATGTACTAGCTGACCCGTGCTCTCTTCGTTGGGCGTTAAACATTTTTTGATGATGATGATGATGATGATCAAAAGTATCCTTAGTTACGCCTTATAACATCAGCTATCTGCCAGTGAAAATCAGTCGAGCCGTTCCAGATATTAGCCGGAACAAACAGACAGACAGACAGACGTACAGACATTTTTTTTTTAAATTGATTTTTTATTGTTAATGTTAATGCCGTATATACATTCATAATATGCATTATGTAAAAAGCTTCTAATTTGAAATTACAATTTTATATATATACACAAATAGATAAAATTGAAGTGTTTGTTATTTTAAATTAACAGCTTTTCACTTACCCTCTTACTAATAAAAATATTTACACAACGGATAACTTATACGTTTAGTAAGAGGGTAAGTGAAAAGCTGTTAATTTAAAATTACAAACACTTCAATTTTATCTATTGAACTTTTATATGCATTAACCCATGCATATAAAAGTTCACTGGCGGACACATAAACTGCATCATAGTGCAAGAACACATTCAATCAAATTTTATTACGAAATATGCAAAGTTTTTACATTTATTGGTATTGGAAAATAAAGGCTGGTTTATAAACACAAAAACAAAATCAAATTTAAATATGGTACTGTCACAAAAGAAAGAAAATATTCTAGAGAAGAATTCTTGTTAATTTACTAAAGATTAACTCGTTGTTACGTTAATGGTTATTTTTTTTGTTTTGTTACATGTTGAATATCGTTACTAATTGTTTAATTGCTAGTCTGTTTTCATTTTAAATACGTTTTTCTCTCACGAATATGGACGTATCGTCCTAAAAAGCGTCACTAATTGTTGCTCTAGTGCAGCAAGGCCTAGACCGAAACAATTGCTGCAGATTTAAATGTAAATCAGTCAACGGTTTCCCGAGTTTACAGAAGGTTTATGGAGACAGGTTCATTCAAAAGAAGACCTGGAACCGGCAGAACTCGGGTGACAACGTCTCGTGACGACAGGTTTATTGTGACAACTTCCTTGCGAAATCGGTTTTTAACGTCTATAAGCATTAAAAATGAGCTCCACCAGGTACGTGACGTAGCAGTTAGTGCACGAACCATAAGAAGAAGGCTAAAAGAGCGTGATATCACACCTTTCAGACCCGTAAATGGACCAAAATTGTCTGCAGCTCACAGGCAAGCTCGACTAAGATTTGCTCGTGAACACAAATTGGACTGAAGAGCAATGGGCTTCCGTATTATTCACTGAGTGTAGGACTTGTTTGTACGGTGCTGATGGTCGCAGGCTAGTCTACCGTAGACGAGGAGAGCGATATGCTCATAAATGTATTGAGGAGAGGGTTCTATTTGGAGGCGGGGCTTGTATGGAGGCATATCGATGGATGCTCGAACTGAACTTGTGTTTATTGACGCAGACACACATGGCCGAGGTAACCGTGGTTTAACATCACATCGCCATATAACGGAGATATTGGACCCTCATGTGGTACCTTTTAGCGGATTTATAGGCAAAAACTTCATTCTGAGCATTATGCTCGTCCGCACGCAGCGAGACAAGTTGAGCAATACTTTACTCAGGTTGAGATTCGTTCCATGGATTGGCCAGCACGTAGCCCGAACTTCAATCCGATAGAACACGTGTGGGACAACCTAAAAAGAGCTGTATTTACAAGAAATCCGGTCAGAACAACGATTGCGCAGCTCAGAATTGCATTGTCACAAGAATGGGACAATACTCCGCAAGATATTTTAAAAACACTGATCGGGTCGATGCGAAACCGACTTGAATAAGTTATTAGGGCAAGAGGAGGTAATACACCTTATTAAAAACAAAAAAAAAACTTTTTCTTTTCTTAGTATTGTAAAATTTTCATAATAAAGCCGTTTTTGTTCTATTCACTGTTTCATTCCAAAAAGCTGCAAAAGAAGTAATTTGATTCCTTTAGTGAGAAAAGTTGACCTATACACACATGAATTGATTTTTTTATCAGATTAAGAACCAGTCTTCGCATTATCATTGAAATAAATTAAAATAGTTTGCACTTTCACTAATTATATTTCATTGAAAGTTATCTTCCACTACGATGCAGTGTATGTGTCCGCCAGGGTATATACGGTGCTTACAAAAAAAAATGTCTGTCCGTATGTCTGTCTGTCTGTCTATTTGTTTATTCCGGGTAATCACTGAAACGGCTGGATCGATTTTCACGGGACTTCCACTGGCAGATAGCTGCTGTTATAAGGCGTAACAAAGTTGCTTGATCTTAGGGTTCCGTTTGAAAAAAGGGTTCCGTTGCCGTTAGTTCTACGCAAAAGAAGTTGCGGGCACCAGCTAGTGTTTTAACTATGCGTCAATCAAAATTTTCCATACATTTTTGAACCGTAAATTCCGGGTTAACCGGGCGAATGGAGGGTTAAAAACCGAGCGAATGCAGGGTTAAAAACCGGGTGATTGGGTTAAACATCCGCGTACGTAAAGATCGGTTGTGACAGGCGCCATCAAAGTTATTTGTGTGGTTAAGCCATACTTGATTAATGGCTGACCGATAGAGGCATTTTAAAATTATGTTTTTGGGCATTTTTTGGCCTGTGGCTTATTGTGCCACGATTTTGACCGCGTTGAAATAATATTCACATTATTCATGCAAAAAATATCTATAAGTCCTAAGTGCTAATATTATAAAATGAGAAAGTTTGTTTGTTCGCATCGAATAGGCTCCGAAACTAGTGGACCGATTTTGATGAAATTCGGTACAGATATAGGGTAGACCACGGGGAAGGACATAGGCTACTTTTTATTACGGTAAAATTTACGGTTCCCACGAGATTTCGTTTGCGCACATGAAGTTGCGGGCAACATCTAGTATTAAATAAATCGCCCGCGCGTAGGTATGGAAATCAGCTGCGCGAGTGCAATGACTTTTCAGTGTCGTAGAGAATACTCTCTACGACAATAATCTCTTTCTACTCTCTAAAAAGGCATTGCTATGTCTTTTGAGCGTTCCATACCCGAAGGGTAAAAAAAGGGTCCCTTTTACTGAGACTTCGCTGTCTGTCCATCCGTCCGTCCGTCACCAGGTCGTATCTCATGAACTGTGATAGCTAAACTTTTGAAATTTTCACAAAAGGTATATTTCAGTTGCCGCTATAACAGCAAACACTAAAAACAGAAAAAAAAAGGTATTTATGTGGGGATCCCATAATCCAAACATGAATTTTCAGCCGTTTTCTACAGAACCGTTCGTGCGCGACTCGCACTTGGTCGGTTGTTAAAACAGCTAGCCGTGGTCCTTGTCTACCAAAAAGTTGTTTATGGTTTCATAATTATATGTCTTCACATAAGCAGTGCCCGAAGTTTCTAGACTACATCTAAAATACTTAGTTTCATTAATATACTCAGAAATATTGAGGCATCACTACTTGGTAAATTTGAAAAAATAGAATATTTTATGTGTAGTTCATTAATTAGACACCTACATCTAAAAAGTACAAAAAAGTTTTTTTTTTTGCTAAATTAGTGAACCAAACCTACATCATTAGTTTACTTACATCATATACAAAAACATTCATTATGGTAAGTATGAACTTAAACGCACAAATATCAGAGATATTTACATTATGTTCCTGCGGCCGTGTACTTCATACACTTTTACCTAGGCGTGACGTCACAGCTAGGTGCGACTTTCGCGATTTCACGAGACTTGCGAAATTTTGTAAACAAATCGCTGTACCTTTGAAAATATTGACTTTTGATATACTGTTTCTTCTGAGAATTTACTCATATTTAAGAGTACTATTCATTTATGCAATAAAAAAAAACCGTCGTCTAGCCTATTCTTTTACGTAACGTTATATCATACTAATCCTTGTGAATCACTCTCTATTTATGATATCCGCATTAAAATATGTTGCTTTGTATAAAACATGTAAGATAAACACTATCTATACTTCATTCGCGTCAAGTTTGCAATTGTCAAAATTGACCAATGACGCTTAAGCCGTGTTCACATTCACGGATTGCAGTAAGCCATTTTGGCATTTGCACTGATGACTCACTGCAAACTTAACCTCGAATGAACTATTATTTATAGGTAAAGAAAATATAAATACAGAATTTAATTCGCAGTTTCTGCATCCGTTTTTCGCTTTTCAACACTCAACTCCTGGTGTTGTTTATCATTTTAAAATGAATTATGGACTGTGATCTGAGAAAAATCTCCAACATTTATCTTGGAGACGTCTTCAAATGAATTTTGAATAAATCTGTTAAATTTTTTGGAAATATCAAATGTTTATTCGTATTTGGACATTACCGCGTTATCTTTCGTTTTTTTGTAATAACTGGGTTATTTTTTATTAATACAGCCCTTAGCGTCAGTACAAACCGGCGCTGCATTTTAAGGTACCTAGCGATTCAAAATTAAACTTTATTGACTACAAAAGAAGATACACGTTTCCTTGCAAGAGTTATGAATTTCGAGCTGCACCGAGCTGCGTAGCGCGGCGTCTTGCAATGAATTATGAAACGTGTTTCCTCTTATGTAGTGAATAAAGTTCAAATTTGAATCGCTATCTGATAAATCCAGTGCCGCTTTTCGGTGTGGCTGACCCTTTCATTTGTTGTGTTTGTGAGTACCTAACAAAAAATTTAAATTGAGAGGCTCTCAAGTGTATCGTGAGACCCGGTGACTTTAGCCGTTTGGGAATTCGTCTGTATTTCCATAGAAACGTAACGCAATCACCAGGAGAACATAAATGCCGAGAGTCCGTCCGACCTTGGACCACTTTGCCGTCCTACACTGTCCTACTATTTATATATTATATATCACGGCCTTACAGAAAACCGGCCAGAAATAACGCTCGCTAACGGTACCTATGGCTCCAATGCATCCTTGGTGGTTTTGATCGTTTGCCATCGATCGATACGTCTGCTCGTTTGCCGATGTTCCATTTAAAACACCAGGAGAATATAAAACCGAGGGTGTACGTCCGTCCGACCTTGAACCACTTCAGTGTCCCACTTCGTAGTGCGGCTTCATAATAATTATTTCTCTATTGTCATGGTATACGGGTGTGAAAAATATGGGCACAAAGAAAATATTTTAAGCTTTCAAGTTTCTCAGTAAGAGTAGGTATCTAAGCTTGATAGTATTTATTAGAATTTTTCCGTTCGAATAGGATAGAATTTTATCAACGGTTCCGTTATGATTATGATGATGATGGCAATTAAGAAACCTGTAATTCACTGGTAGCATGTATTAAATAGGTAGTGAACCGTTTTAAATTTATCACTTTGAGACAATCAATAGTTCATACTCATCTTCTTATTAACATCTCACAGATTAACCCCAGGTTTCTGAAAGGCTAATCAAAATCAAAATCAATCACAGGTCAAATCTCTTGTCAGGTATACACCTATATATAGATGTGAGTTGCAAAAGGCTTGATCAGTCGTTTGGTTTGATCAACGGGTTAGTTAACAAAACTAATGTCAAACCAATCGCCAAACGCTATTTTCAGTTTCGGGAAAGCTATTTAAGGCGTAAATGTATCATGTCAAGATGAACTGATTAGTAAATTTTTCACTAATTAGCGTTTCAGAAACACAAATTGATTTAACAAGCCTGACGAGTTAGTTCATCAACTATTTGATTAGCCTTTCAGAAACCGGGTGTAGGACGTAATTTCACTAACGCGTTCAATTATTTTATGATCTCCTAGTGCTAATTGTAAACTATTATCAAGTGTAAGTTAAAAATTTGCATCCCCCGAATTGCCAAACAGTGAGCGAGTTGATGATGATGAATTATATCTAAGAACACACTCGATCGTGTCAGCTTTCAAACAACAACAAAAAAAAAACGAGGCACGGTGCCACGAAGTGTGAGTCGGTAAAAAAGTAAAAATAAAATAATTATTAGAATTTGCGGTCTAAGTATTTAACATGTTTTCCAAAAACCACAATACTAGCTAGGACTTGACTAGGACAGTGAAAAACCTAGTCCTTTTTTGAAGTCGCTTAAAAACACCCACACACACACACTCATTATTGTATATCTCAAAAGAGACTAAAGTCTAAACGGCTATTCCTTGAAACTAAATTTTTATTCGAATACAATAAAACAAATTCACACAACGACATATTGAACCTTATCACCTAGGGCGTAAGGCTATAGTTTAGGACAATTTTCCCTTGACAAATGTAGCAATTTTAATCTGACCTCCGTCGCCCCGATGCGCTCGAATAAAACGGAACTCAGCCGGCGAAGGAGTTAGTCTAGTGCAGTTCAACTTAAACTGGACCTTCTGACTTCCCATTTTATAAAGAGCTCCACTCTCTGTCGTATTACATACTGAATGCTTTAGATCACGGTTCTTTTTATAATGGTTTTATCGAGCGACTTTAGAGGTCCCGTTTGATAATAGTGTTGCTAGTATTCAGTAGGAAAAATTCGGCGCGACCGAATACTAAGTTACTAATAATAATCTCTTTAAGTGTCATGAGTCCTTAGTTACTATCAGCTTAAACTTCGTCATACGCGCAATACCGGTAGAGTTACAAGAGCGTTGCCCTTTCAACCTTGGGTCCCCAGTAGTAACAAACTGCAAGCGCTATTTCACGCCGTTTTTAGTGAGACTAGACAAGATCCATGTAGAAGTGGAGACAATAAATAATATAACTATCGTATTTTATATGAATATTGGTTGAAATGGTTGGTTATAATATCACATTATATTTTGCCCCACCTTCTGGAGATATGCGACCTATGTCGTTGTAATCCGGATGCAATCAATATTATATGACATTGAAATTTGTCTCGACACTCAAGAAGTGTTCGATTTTCAACTCTATTATATTAGCGCATAGTTCTATTTTCAATGCTCAGAATGTTCTACGGCCTTCCGGATTTCGGAGCATATAGTCCCAGCCTTACCGAACTTTCGAAAACACCGTAACTTATTTAACCGATTATTCGAGATTCGGTAAGTGTCTCCTCATTTGTAGTGTGTCGTAAGTTTTGTATTGTTGACTGCACATATATCTCCAAAACCTTAGTTCGGACTCCTTCACGCATAAACTACTGACCGGATTTGGATAAAATTCGGCATGGTAGTAGTTTAGGCTCTGGATTAACACATAGGCAATTTTTTTCCCGTGCACAAAGCTGCGGGCAAAAGCTAGTTTTACATAATGAAATGCGTGTGACGGTCAACTTAATCGCTCCTCTGAACGCTGTAATACTATTCACTATTAGATTTTAGCAGTTGCAAGCTTTCAGATTTTAGATGCTAGACGACATTTTTGAAGTGAAAACATCTTTTGGCGCACCGCACACACATTTTTTCGTGGGCTGTAAGTGATGCTGATCCGTCACGCTCTGAGGTGAAAGGCTTGATCGGGTCAGCGGTTCTAATATTATTTACTTTATTTACATGTAAATTGATAACGATTGCCAATGAAGTTTTCACTTCTGCCGTGCGGTCTTAAGCACCAACTCAATTTCTTTTTCCACAAATGAATAGGTATATAAATAATACCTACACTTAAATTTGAGTGAGGTCTCAGATAAAACCGTATAAATAGCTACAGCGATTCGTTTACAGAATTTCGCAAGTCTCGTGAAAACGCTCCATATATAAATGTGGCGTCACGATTAGGCAAAAGTGTATGAAATATAAAGCGGAGATATTTACAAATATGTACCTATATTTGTAAATAACTCCGAAGTTTGTGCGTTTATGTTCATACGTCACATGATAAATGTTTTTGTATAATAAGTATGATGTAAGTAAACTAATGGTGTAGGTTTTTTTTTTCTATAAAAAAAATCTTGAAACATTTTTGTATGTTTTATACGTTTATCAAATAGTTTAACCTCAATATGTCTGAGTGTATAAATTATACTAAATATTTTACATGTATTTTTACAGACGCCCGAATTAACAAGTGCGTATTCGTAACGTTATCGTTACGACTTTTCATATATCG
This sequence comes from Phengaris alcon alcon, assembly GCA_037179445.1. Lineage (NCBI taxonomy): Eukaryota > Metazoa > Arthropoda > Insecta > Lepidoptera > Lycaenidae > Phengaris > Phengaris alcon. Next base: position 840,450 of record JAYRCH010000210.1, on the reverse strand, counting down.
AAAGAGTATTTGTATCATAATAATGACAGCGCCTATACAATTGACATTCGATAACGTTACGAATACGCGCTTGTCAATTGTTCGCGCTTAAAGCTGTAACACACGCACGGATTTGGTCCGGAGCAGACCACGGATTTGGTTGCGAACTTAGGGATTTCTCCCTAAAATTATGGAAAAGTCCTCTAGGGGGTTTTTTAGGGCTATTTAAGAGGTTTGTATTTTCTTGTTTTTAATTAAATTAAGCTTTTAAACTGTTATATCGACAAACAATTTGAAAAGTCAACCTGTAGAAAATAGACACACAAATCGGAATGCAATGTAAATAGAACACTATATATATATATAGAGTTCTATTACTCTCTATATATATACATTAGAGCTGAAAATAAAACACACGAGTGTCGTGCTGTCATAATGGTCTGCTCCAGACCAAATCGCTACGTGTGTAAGCATTCTTATCCCACTGGCAATCCGTCTTCTCGTTTCGTAAAATCACGATAATTATGACGCTAAAAAAACGAGTGTGCTTTAAACCACGCGATTGTAGGAAAACTTCTTTTTTTATGTACTGGCTAAGAGGGGAAGAGAGAAAGAAAATGTGCACGCGCACGTGCTCTCTCTTGCTCTCATCTTGCTCTTAGATATACGAAACGTAACTGGCTATGAGAGAAAGAGAGAAAGAAAATGTGTGCTCGCATTTCTCTCTCTTGTCGTAATATACGAAACGTAACTCTCTTTCTATCTTCACTAACTTATATCTCCCTCTCAATTTCCGTTCGCCTCGCAAGGTCACACTTTTCGTAACGCTTCTGGTCAAGCATTAAGCAGCTTACTCCCCAAGTCAGTCGTGCATAAAGCAGTTTTCCTCCAATAACACACACTGCGAAAATCACGACAATAACGGCGTTTCCCCTTAGTATGACCCCAGCATTTCATACGGCAATCCTTCTACTATTATAAATGTGAAAGTTTGAGAGGATGGATGTATGGATAGATTTTTGTTACTCTTTCACGCAAAATCTACTGCAGGGATTTTGATGAAATTTGGTATGGAAGTAATTTAGGCTCTGGATTAAAACATACGCAATTTTTTATCCCGAAAAAGTACAGTGTTCCCGTGGGATACTGTATTTACGCGGGTAAAAGGTAGTACTATTTAGTATATAAGCTAGTATTTTCGTAGCCCAGTTCTCCGCTATTTAGGTAACCCGCAAAGACTCGTATCGCATACCCCACAGTCGTGTTTTCATACAAATATTATGTTATATTATGTTATTCTAGTACATAATATTGTAAATGCTAAGTTTTAAGATTTAAGGGCAGGCAGACGGATCTGTTGCATAATGTTAACATGCAACAGATTATGCTTAAAGTAGAAATTTCAATGTCATATTGACAGATGTCACAAGCACAGCCTATCTAGTTAGTTTATTTTAGTTAGCCAAAAGGCTATATATAGTGTAGACGTATCTGTGTTAGGCATCTCTCGTATGTAATACGTATCTGTGTTAAGCACCAATAAAGGAGAAATATATAGAAGATAAGAAAAAACCAAGAGACGGCCCTCTACTGGATCGTCTAATGGTAAAGCGATTTCTGCTGTCCGTGATCGCTTTACCAGAGGAGTTACAGGTGCCTTTTTTCAATTTAGGTAGATTAATAAGACAGTATGTCACTTGAGTGACTCTTAAATTATGTATTGTTTAATTATTCGGCTGTTACTATACCCAGATACAAAAATATTGATTACTGACTAGCTTTTGCCCGCGGCTCCGCGCGCGTAAGTACAGTATATCATTAGAATACTGTACTTTTTCAGGATAAAAAGTAGCTTATGTGTTTATCTAGTTCTAGACTCTAGAGCGTAAACTAATGCCATACATTTTTTGTCAAACCCGTTCAGTATTTTTGTGTGAAAGAGTCACGATTTCACAAACATCCATCCATCCTCACTAAATTTCACATTTATAACAGTAGTAGGATTAGTAATTAAAGTAATTTCCTTTTACGTCTCAGAAGTATTTAATCCATAGCTTGAATTCACAGAGCTCTCCAACTTCTAATAATAATCTTCGTATACGAACTTATAGTGTAGAAGGTAGCTGTATTTTCGTCGCCCTTGTAACTTAACTTTTAAAGCTTAGTCATGCTGAATTGACTATTGAGAAATGTGAAAAACGATAAACGTCGTTGTGGCCACGAGTAAGCGTCCTTCGGTACTAAGGGTCCTTGTCTGACAAGAGAGATGATCCATGCGTCGGATGGGCATATAAAAGGTCGGTCCAGTCGCCGGTCGTGTCGGTCCCACTGGGTTGCGAGAGCAAAGGAAGACAGAGTGCTGTAGTTGGAATACGCACATACTTCGGCACTGTAAAATAACTCCTGGGGAGACTCTCTGATATCGACGTGGAGAGCTTTTAGTGCTTTAAAGTCACTGCCATTTCCTCGACTACAATGAAATTTCAGAACAACCTTATGCGTTATTTAAGCGTACGTACAAAGGGGCCCTTTAATGAGTAACCTGAGTGAGCTATGTGTGAGGCGCCCGTTAGTTTTGTAATTAAATTCGAGAGAGCTCCCGCGGAGTTATGTGACCCTGGTGTTAGAGTATTCTTAACTCGTATAAAGATAGGGACGGGGGCAAATGAAGTGTACGAATGATCTGCAGTTGAAATATTTATTGTATGTAGACTTAATTTAAAACGCCTTACCTACCCTACCATCCAGCCTGCAAATTCAGCACTGTAATGTCAATAATTTACAATTTTTCCCTACAAGTCCGCTCCAAGGCTGCGATATTGGTTTGCGGGCTATATCGGTGTGTATGGCGCTTAACTCAGTTCTGCACTCTGATGCCACCCAAATGCCACTCAAGGGCTACTTAACTCACATGCCACGTATGCACAACTCAGTCTTTTTTTCATCAACGGCTTGAGAACCTCTTAACTTTAAGTCGTTTATGTGTGTTGAGTCGTTAAACAGTTCGCACGCATGTTTTCTTACGAAGTTTTCCTTTACATACCTAATTAGCTCTTCTTTGAATAAAACTATATAAGAATAAAACATATAGAAACTTTTATTCAATGCATTGTAAAAATAAAAATGTATCGTCAAACAAGTTATGACATCGATATTAAATTGTACCAGGGCACCAGATTGACGTGGTGCGAAGCGTCCATAAAATACATAGGCAGTCGTAAAATTTTCAGGACTACCCCCATAGGAATTTATAAGCCATCCGGTTTTCAGCTTTATGACATACTGCTGAAGGTACATACTCGCGCAGTTGATGTTTTTAGGGGTACAATAAAAATGATGTACTGCGAGTGACTTTATGTGCGTGTATCTATTGTCGTAAACGTTACATTGGTTGTATGTCTGTTGCTTTTTGTACAGGCGTTGTCTGCCTTACTGAGCAATCAACGCGGCTCAAAACTACTGAACGGTGTGCGCTTTAAGCACCCAGATAGTTATATATTATGCCTGGAGTAAGTTCTCGAAGAACTTGTTACGGGTACCAGACAACAAACAGGAAATATATTTAATACTTATATTTAAGATTTTTATTGTATATTTAAAACACATATATTTATACCTAGTCTTGCCATAAATACTAAAACAAGGAAAAAATCGTACGGATTGTTTTAGGGACTCCAAATTATCATGGCGTTTAGAGCGAGCCATACTCTCTAAAACTGACCATAAATCATAATGTAGCGGATTAAGATCGGGACCAGACGACGGCCAGTCTTCAGCTCTGATGAAGTCCGAAACGTTCGTTTCCAACCAGGACTGCGTAGACCGAGCTGTATGACCCGGCGCCGAGTCTTGCTGGAAGGACCATTCTTGGTTATTGAACATTGTGTTGTTAAGGGGCTTCACTACCTTCTCAAGTATCTTGATACACTTGTGCCGATGTTTTGATACCTTTTTCAAAAAAGTATGGCTCAGTCACTCCTTCATAGCTAATACCCCACCAAACCATCACTGAAGTCGGATAGTGCCCACGTTGCACTCTGTCAACTAATGGGGAAGCTTTTATAGAGCTTTGAGCATAAATACGGTCATTTTGTTTGTTAAAATGTTGCTCAGTTGTAAAAATTTCTCATCCGTAAACAAAATTTTTCTGTGACCTCCCTTTGCGTACCGTTTCAGTAGTTGTTTCGATTTTACCACCCTATTCTTTATTAAATTATCAGTTAAGAAATGACCAGTACATCTCTTATAGGCTGCAAGTCCTAAGTCATCTTTTAAAATACGCGACATGATTCTAGGTGCTATCTTCATCTCCCGAGATAAAATCTTTTGCTTTCGGACAGGATTTCTTCGAACTCTTTCCCTTACTGCTTTGAACACCTTTTTCGTACGAACACTACGTAGACGGCCAGATCTTTTTCTGTCACAAACAGAGGAGGTCTCATTGTACCTATTAATAGCCAAGCGTATGGAGAGTTTTAAAAATTGCATTTGGCTCCATACCTACTTTGTGTAATGCAATCACAGCGATTCGGTTCTCTTTATCACCCCACTCCATTTTAATATCGCAAAACAGTGTACAATGTATTGGCGCCAAAATAAGAAAACACAATGAAGAATCATATAAAAATGACAGATTCCAAATTATTCAAATGTAATATTTTGTTTATTTTTAATTGTAACAGTATTTATGGCCAGAATAAGTATACCTACATCCATGGTACCCAGAAAACTTTATCTTCCCTAGCGGCATTTCAACCCGTGACCTCCTCCGGCTTGAGCGCCAACGCGCTAACCACCGAGCCACAGAGGACGTAGAAACACATTCAACTTTCAATGAACTAAAACCCAAGTAGATCCGTCGCGGCTGCCCCAAACGCAATATACCGTCTCCGTGCTGTCGCGGGCAAAAATAAAACTTAACGTCCAAATTCGTCGCTCAAAGGACCAACCGTTTAAATCCGTCGCTACAGTTTTTTTTGTTACGTGGCGGCTTATTAAGTTGCGGAAAGCTGATTAACCGTCCTGCGAGCCTGGTAATCCGTGTGGATCCGTGTTGGAGCGTGATGGCGCGTGTTGGGAGTTAAACACGTGACGCAACTGACGATAAACTCAAACCGAAGTTTTATCGACTCCTAGACTGTTTGTTTTTGTGTATACTGTGTTTGTGTACTCCATTCAGGTACAATTAAACAAAAATATTGTATTCGACTAAATTAATGTGTTTATGTATTTTTTTGTTGCACGGTAAATAAGTGACATTTAATTTGGTAGCATGAGATTTTAAGAAATATACTAGGCGTTTCTAGTTCCCTGGTACTTTAAAATATGAAAATGAGTTTTTTTTCAATTTTTGTGAGTTCATAAAATTAACAATCTCTAAGCGTGACGTTCACGCCGAGACGCGATACGGCGCGTACTTTTTATAACAGCGAGTCAAAGTTGAACTTTATGTACTTTAAATCAGCCTAGTGTTAAGTTTATAATAAAATGCACAATACACCAAAAATAATTACAATTTATCACTCAGTACTCTTGCTACTAATTTCAATTAAATCACTACAGCTTAAATAGTTCGGACCTCTGAGCACACGACCGTTCTCTACCACCGCCTGGCGAAAAAGTGCGGCCCTTCTCGGTGCACGAGTGTTCGTTAAAATGCTCTGACTTCATCGGCGGCAAGGCGTAAAAATATCCCGGTAGCAATCCTTGTGTTGCCAGCTTTTTGGCTACTTCTTCTTACATTACTATATTATTAAGATATACACGTGTTACATTGCAAGAGTTCGGATTACAATGGCAAACGAGCAAACACGATGCTTGATGGTAAGTGACTACCGTCGTCCAACTTTAACACACTAGGGAACGCTAAAAAGGTTTTTTTAAAGTGAAAACATCTTTTGCGGTATTTGAAAGATGGCAGATTGTAAAAAAACTACCACATACGTGATACGGTAAAATAAATAGTTTCTAATGTATAGCATTTTCATAGAAAGACGCAGATTGCCGAGGTACATTAGCAGCTTTTTGAAACCACAAGGACCGTCGGGCTACCAAGCGCCGCCTGGTGACCGAAAAAGAATCGAAAATTCTTATTGACTTTTTTGATACCACTTACGCCACCAGATGACGCTTTGTGTGCGTTGTGTCTGCCCCTAACGGCAGAAAAAAATCATAAACCGTCATTAACTTTTATCGGGCTACAAGTTTTATTTGTACATTTGTGTAATTATTATTATTATTATTAAAAAACACGATTGTAACTTAACTTACAAGTAACAAATTGTGTGTTATATTTTATGTCAACAAAATTGGATACAGATTGCCGTAAAAAATTCATAAAGCATAAAAACAGGGAAAACAATTTTAGTAGTAAAAAGGATCTAAAGGATCAAAGTGCAAACTTAAAAGGGTTCGATAGTCACAAGTACCAGGAAATAAGAAATCGAAAGAGACTTATTATTCATAAAAACTAGCTTCTACGTCTTCGTGTAGGTAGAACGAAAATCTTATTCCACTGTAACCGTACACGTTGCTTACGAGGAAGCCAATGTCCTAATCTAGGAAATAACATTCAAATTCGTTCATAGGCTTAGCCGACAAATATAATAAACTTTTTCATCCATCTATATATAATTATATATAATAAAATAATCTCTCTATATACGAACATAAATCATAATATTATAATAATATAAATATAATAATATGAAATTGGCGTTTTATAATGGAGAACATAAAGTCGTTTTTTTTTAATTTAATATATTTATTTAATCAATATCTGCTATCTATCTATGCACTCTTTCCATCTCAAGGTAGTTCATTGATTACTTTACTAAAAAAACTAATGGGACAGGAATCAATAAAATATTTGAAGGCGCTTTGGACTGCCCCATCGTAGTTGATTTTTTTCCCTTGCAAGAAGTTATCAAAAATTCTAATTTGATAGCCGTCTGTTGTGCAGTGTGTGGTCTAGAGTTGTCCTGAAGCAGCAGTGGCCTAGAGCGAATGACCAACCTCGGTTGTTTAGCAGCTAGCTTTTCCATCATGATTTGCAGTTGCTGGCAATAGACATCTGCCGTAATCGTCTGGCCAGATTTAAGAAAGCTGTAGTGAACGACACCGGCACTAGTCCACCAAACCCTCGCAAGTAACTTTTTTTGTGTCAATTTTCGTTTAAAAAAAAACCCTTCATTATTGTGCCGGTTGAGTAATGTAACGCAGCAGTCGACGCGCGTTTGTCGTTTTGCTGCACTCAATTCTTTTCAAGCTTTTTCACCTTCCCAATTTGCTTCAAGTGAACTAAAACAGTTTTATCACTAACACCGCAGCCTGCAACTAACTCGGACGTGGTTTGGATTGGATCCGCTTCCACAATAGCCTTCAATTCTTCATTATCAACTTTGATCTCCGGCCGTCCACGGGGATTATTCTGCAGGTCGAAATTTCCAGAACGAAAACGTTGGAACCAAAAACTCACTGTGTTTTCTTTTGCAACACCGCCGCCATACACATCATTAATTCTTCGAGCCGTTTCTGCAGCACTGGTGCCACGGTGGAACTCGTACGCGAAAATAATAGAATATTTCAAGTTTTCCATTTTGCAAACAGAGTGACACAAGGAAAAAACCAAAAGAGGAAAAAACAAATAAATTACGGTTTTCGAAATTCGAACTAAAAAATTAAATAGCGGTATAAATTTGAAATTGGAATACCAACCACCAAACCAAAGAAGATATTTGATATCAAAGTGGCCAGTACGACAAAACGCCAATTACATATGTAAGGACCTAATATAACGCACGTACAGCCATAACCCCATATGGTAGAAGTGTGAAATTTTAACACTTGTATAATTCATAACAACGACACACACTATGATGAGTTTTTGCAAAATTCCATCCCTAAAGGGTTTAAATAGGGGTTGAAAGTTTGTATGGAAAATCTTTAAATCTCCACCGACTTCAATAAAAATAAAAAGGTATGCTCAGAATTACTCAAAACAAACCCATCAAACAAAGCCGCATATTTATCAAATTAAAAAATAAAACACCTAAATTTGTCAAACAAATTTGATCGTTTGTAAGGGCTTATGAACATATTTGTATTATTAAATAAATATTATTTAACAACTAATATTTTATTTGTTTAACTTAATATGTTGTAAAACATTTAGTAACTGCTGTGTTGTAAACAAAATATGCAAATATTTCGTCGCAGTAAAAAGCTTCATATAATTCCATAAATCGCTGCTTTCCTCAATTTCTTAAGCCGAAGCGACTCTTTTCATATTTTATTTACGATTTAATTAACTTCTAATTATTAAGAAGCTCCTAATTACACTTTGGCTTAATTTTTTAACAGTCACTTTGTAAGAACGCAAAGGAAAATTTTCTCAATGAAATTACTTTAATTAATATTTTGTGTTAAGTAAAATAAGCCGGATTGCCTGATGTTAAGCTATTACACTATATAACATTTGATTTCTAAAAATCAGTTGATTCTTAGTTTTGAGACGGGAGTACCACAAGGTATAGTTGGACCTATACTATTCTTGTTCTATAATTTATTTTCGGTTGCTTTGTGAGTTCCCATATTATTTCTGATACAAAGCCCTGATTCAATATCCTATCAGTTTTTATAAAAAATGTCGATTTTTTTAACCGAGCTTAGAACGAGTAGACGGATTGCCTGATAGTAAGCGTGCTCTTGTATCGTGATTTTCACCATTCCTATTATAAATATTATAAATGTGAAAGTTTGTGAGGATGGATGGATGTTACTCTTTCACGTAAAAACTTAGTAAACGGATTTTTATGAAATTTGGTATGGTAGTAGTTTAAGGCTCTGGATTAAAACATAGGCTACTACTTTTTATCCCGAAAAAGTACAGGGTTTCCGTAGAATACTTTATTTACACGGCTGAAGCCGCGGGAAAAGGCTAGTGTTGCCATAATTTGTCTCAGTCCCTGTCTTTTTTATTCAAACAAGTTTTAAAAAACATTTCACACACACTTTGTCTAAATATGTTTATAAAGAGTTAATTTTGTCTAGACGTACTAGGGAAGCATAGCGTGCACACAGATTAAGTGAATCAATTTTGAATCACCGAGGGTATCGAACGCCAATCACGGCCCAAATAATTAAAGACTAGACAGTAGGCACGCTATAGTCCAACTCAAGACGGCTAGATATTTGTATTTTCCCTTAGGTATAAGAGCGTTTTCACCATGCGCGGTGCGATATCGCATGTCGCACCGATAAATTAAGAGACCGTATGAGAGAGACAGCGATATGTTCTATAATTATAAATTGTATTCAGACGTAAACGCCTAGCTAGCACTGCGTTTTTATACCTACATGCCTTTTTGTTAGTGCATAATATAATATTGTACTTTGTTTCTTGTCAAAAATTAAAAAAAAGTAATAACAAAAAATGTTTTGATATTCAATGAAACACTATACCTGTCTTTATCGTTATCGGTGGACAGTGCGACATGCGATAACGGTCTGGATATTGGAAAAACGAACTTACGCCTAACTTAGTTACTTACATAAGAGCGTACCTTAGTAATTTATCGGTGCGACATACGATATCACACCGCGCAATATGAAAACGCTACTTGAATAATAGCTAACATGCTGTCCTTGTCATTCTGCCAAGTAGAGAGAGTGACAGCCTGTGGTTTAATTAGCCCTTAACTTTAAGAAGCCTTTGAGAATTCTGATATTAGAATTTCATTTATTATTTTATCTCTTTTATTATTTTATTTTTGCATAAAACGCCTAATGGCGTTTATTTGATGACTCATGATCAAAATGGTGGACATGCCTCGGCACAAATATGGGCTGGCTCGACCAGAGAGATACCACGGCCTTGCAGTAAACCGGCGTGAAATATCGCTAGTTGCGTTGTGGTTGCGTTTTCCGAGGTGTGTGGGTACCAGATGAGAGGTCCCAGGAGAGTAGGGATTGAAAAGACATCCCCGCAACGCAATTGCAAATCCTCTGGTGTTGCAGCTGTCAGTTCGGTATTCGCTTACCATCAAGAGGTCCGCTTGCTCTTTTGCTAGGCTAATTCCATACAAATGAAACAATACCACCAGGTCATCATAAAGACGAAGGTCTAGTCTACCCAACGCGACGTAAGCTGGTTTTGTTCAATAAAAACTGCTTTTTTAATCTATAGGCTTTTTCGTATTGAAATTTTGAACGTATAGACAATATTTCACTCGAGTATCACCTCGGAGCCATATCAGGCCCTGACAGGGAGTATCCCCCTTGAAAAATGACCCAGACTAAAAAAAATAACGAATCATTAAAATAAACGTTATCTCCATGGGATTAGAGTCGTAGATCCAATGGACGAATTCACAAGGATACACCAAAATTGGCATCTTTTCCAACGATAATATATTTTAGTTTTCAACAAAACAAAAACTGTATCGCCCACGAGTAAGGTTCATTTTCCTGTGCCTCAATCTGTTTATTGCCGTGTACTCAAATATGTATCTTATGGATATAATTTAGAGTGCAAATTGCTAAGCCAATTTTGCGCTCGAATAATCATTGTTTTAATTTGAATTTTAATTTATGTGTCATAGAGTTTAATTTCGTTTATTAGACGCGTGAAATTTATTACGTGGAGCTTTTTGGGGGCAAGAAAATACATAATTTATTTAAGAAAACTAGAAATTATGTGGAAATTATCCTACTGTACTATTGTAAATGTGAAAGTTTTTGTGGATGGATGGATGTATGGGCGGATGGATGTTTGTTACTCTTTTACGCAAAAACTACTGAACTTTAAACTGAGTCTAAGCTCTGGATTAAAAACATAAGCGCCTCTTTATCCGGAAAAGTACGGGAGGATACCCGATACTATATTTACGCGGGCGGAGCCGCGGGAAAAAGCTTATCCATTCATCCATTTATCCATCCATCCATCCTCACAAACTTTAACATACATGTATAATAGTAGTAGGACTTAAGAAAAAGACTAATGCAAAATTGCGTTGCTATTTCCCCAGTTAGTCTAGTCCCAGTTGTAGGTATTATTGCGCGTGAAGACGTTAAATTAAACGTAATTGTATCATTAAAAGACACAATGGACGAAGCTGGGGCCACACTGAGGTAATTCGCGGTCGTCAACTCGAGACTATTAGTAATTTTAAACGTACTTTTGAGTATTTAATTGCTTTAATTATAATAATTATTGTTTCAAAAGTGCGGTCGGTGTCGCGCACGAAGGGTACCGTGCAATAAGCCAAAAAAAAACAACTCGTTTGTTGTATGTACGGGCCCACTTTAATATTTATTTTATGCTGTTTTAGTATTTATTGTTATGGCGGCAACAGAAATATATAATCTGAGAAATTTTCAACGAAAAACAGTTTCATGAGATACATGTCAGCCATACGGACGGACGGATAGCGAAGCCTTAGTGAATAGGGTCCCGTTTTTTTCCCTTAGTTACGGAACCCTAAAAATGCATTTACTGTACCATGTTCAGGAGAAAAGCAATAAAATTAACTAAATTAATGTCATTGGAATTTGGATTGCATTATTGCACGGTAGGTTAATAAGTGACATTTTAATTGTTAGCATTGTAGTGTACTGATATGTCTTTGTCTGTGACGAATCTGCTATACTAGAGTAGCTGTATGTGTTTTGTCATAGTTTCTCATGTTGCTTACTATGATTAAGTTATCTACTGGATGTTGCCCGCGACTTCGTTCGTGCCAAAGGAAATCTCGCTGAAACAGTGCATTTTGCTGCAGTAAAAAGTAGCCTATGTCCTTCCCGGTGATGTCTGTGCCAAATTTCATCGAAATCGGTCCACTAGTTTCGGAGCCTATTCGATGCGAACAAACAACAAAATCTTTCCTCTTTATAATATTAGTATAGGATATATGTGTTAATCAACTGATCAGTTGGATCGGCTAGAATCTAGTTGGTCAATTAGTCAAAAAGCTTGTTAACCACTAACTGGACTGTCAATCAGTGAAATAACCCGTCTTTCCGACCATTCGATCAATCTCGTGTCGATTAATTGCCCTACTTGTCTCGCGACCACATACTTCAGACAAAAATTTGTTATCCTACTACTATAATAAATCTGAAAGTTTGTGAGGATGGATGGATGGATGTTTGTGAGTTTGTGACTCTTTCACGCAAAGACAACTGAACGGATTTCGATGAAATTTTGTATGTATGTACTTTGAGCTTTGGATTTACACACAGGCAACTTTTTTCCCCGAAAAAGTACAGTGTTCCCGTGGGATACAGTATATTCTTTGCTTATAGCGAAGAGGGTGGGTTTTAATGGAATAAAACTATAAAATAAGAATATGGATCGCCTAACAGTTGCTCCGATAAGATGAAATTAATTATATAGAGAAATAATAATAATAATGAATAAAGGGAACAGGAAAATGACAAAAACAAATAACACACAGAATGTTCAATTGTAAAAAGCCTACGTTAGTAAACACAGGGGAAAGGTGCGTTCACAAAATTCCTCACGAATTTTGTGAAATTATCAAAATGTCCGCGTAAATACAGTATCCCAATGGAGCGCTGTACTTTTTCGGGATAAAACATAGCCTATGTTTCGATCCAGAGCCTAAACTACTACCATAACAAATTTCATCGAAATTCATCCAATAGTTTTTGCGTGAAAGAGTGTCAAACGTCCGTCCATATATCCTCACTAACTTTCACATTTACAATATTAGTAGGATAACACGTAGGTATGACGAAATTAAAAAGCTTGACGAATTTAATAGGGCAGATAAATTGAGGGCAATTTGTAGGTATCCTTCGTTTTTAGGGTTCCGTAGTACTCAAGGAACCCTTGTAGTTTCGCTCTGCACTTCTGTTTGTATGTCTGCCTTATGAGCTTCTGTGATTATAAATATAAATGGAGGAAATTCGTTATTTTATATTTTTCTTTTGTTATGTCAAAATGCGGTCGCGGAGCACGTAGAATTTCGTACATTGACTCATCGCTAGTTGCCTTTTTCACTCGCGCTCGAATATATTGTTATCGCGCTCCTGTCGCGTACCTGTGTGAACGCGATAGCAATATATTCGTGCGCGAGTGAAAGAGACAAGTAGCGTTCAGTCAAGAGATGGACATTATTGACGACACTCATAATTGCTCACCGATAGAGCTGCTGATTTAACTTGGCTTATTATTTAAAATATATTATTCTTTCTTTATTTGTAATAAATGTGTACAATTTTCATTATTGTAATTGAGAGGATTCTGTCAACTGATTACTTTTAGTATAAAAGGGCGCGCAGATCTGATTTCACCATAATTATTGTATCAGTTGTCTTAAATGGTGTTACTCTGCCCGAGTAAATAGTGTTCTAAGTTTGTGACTGGTTTATTTCCTAACAAGTGCCAACACAATATACGAAATTCTACGTACTCCGCAACCGCACTTAACTCAACTGCCCGCAGTAACTTCTATGTACATTGTATTAGATGAGCGCATTTCGCTGTCGAACACTCGTTTGGCGAGATACGAGTAATTGAGAATGTAGGTGTACTACGGCCTCACATATAACCGGCGTGAAATGACTGTTGCGTTGTGTTACGCCGAGCGAATGAGGTTATCGGATACCCGAGGAGCGTAAAGTTTTTGAAGATTTTTAAAATGTCGAAAGATTGGTTTACACGGTCTGAAAAAACTGAAAAGTATTTCCGATGCAAACTCCCCTACGTAATATATCAATCAAACGTCAATGCCTCAATCATTTCACACTGACTACATAGGTCAGGGTGACATTGTATTTCATTTAAAACTGGATAGAAAACGATGAATGTCAAAATAGAATGGAATAAATATGCTGTGACCATAGTATGAGGAAACGGCGATTGCTTCGATAAATGGCAGATTTTATTACGATATTATTATCGTTAATTAACGTTCAACATCGCGACAATAAGCTAGACGACTAAATTTTTTTTTGCCAAAATATAACCTACCCTTAAATATGCGTAAGTCAGAAGAAACAGAATATAAAAAATCTATATTTTTCAAAGGTAACAGCGATTTGTTTACAAAATTTCGCAAGTCTCGTGAAAACGCGCCATACAAAAGTCGGTACGTAACTTAACGTAACTGTGACGTCATGATATAAGTGCATGAAGTATACGGCCGCAGGAGCATATTTGTAAATATCTGATGAATATGATAGTGAATGTTCTTGTACATGATGTAAGTAAACTTATGATGTAGGTTTTGTTTACTAATTTGGCAATATATTTTAAAACTTTTTTGTATTATTTACATATACTTATCTAATTACTAAACTACACATAAAATATTGTATTTTTTACGTTTATCAAGTAGTAATACCTAAATTTTTCTAAGTATATAAATTAAACTATATATATATTTTATTTATATATTATGGCATCGGCTTATAACCATTTGCCAGTGTCAAGTTAAAAAGGCGGGAAATAGAACTTTCGTTTCAATTTTCAACATCGTATTCCTAAATCGTCAAGTCTAAAGTCTAGTCAAAATCCTAATAAATAGTCAGTGCAGTCCATGAGTCATGTCTGTCGATTCAGTAGTGGTAGAAGCTTTACTGAAAGTTCCTAGGGAGTTTTGGAGGGAAACTCAAAATAGCATGTTTTTAGAAGTTGTACCACTTGCCCACACTTGTGCACGTTAACGAATATTTAATGGTTAATATTCTACCAATATTACACATTAACAACCGAAATAACACAAATTTATGAAAGAAATGCAAAATCCACAACGTCAACCATTGAATTCCCAGACAAAACACCAACTAAATATTTTACATGTAGTCGTCACCCCTATTACATACATGAAACAACTAATTAGAAAAACCAACTTCGTCTTGGGCTCCTAGTAGAAAAAAAAAAAATTCTATAAAGTCATGTCAGCCTGGTTGCACTTAAGAGGGAAATAGGAGCAAACGAGCAAACATATTCGACTGATGGAGAGTAATTACAGCCGCCCGTGTAATCTGAAATACCTGAGGAGTCACGAGTGCATGCTCCATCATCATCATTGGTGGTGAACATTGTATTCAATCAAGCATCGAACCCACCGCAAATCAAACACAATATACACCTAACCTGGTTCCGAGCCATCGCACCTGCGGCTCCTCTAATGAATCATATTAATTCATACCACACATTGGCGATATTGAATTTCTATCATTCATAATTAAATTTCAAAGCTAAATCAATAGTAATAATAGATGTCGCCCGTAATTTCTTTTAAGCGCAGAAAAGATTGCGAGAACTGTACGTTTTGCCGTACCAAAAAGTACCTCATGTCTATCCCCAAAGTCTAGTCTACCACCGTACCACATTTTATTAAAATCCGTTCTGTGGTTTAGGCGTGAACGCGTAACAAACAAGCACAATGCTTTCCCATCATCGAATACAATAAATACATAATAATAAAATCTCCATTCAATCCCACTACTATTATAAATGAGAATGTTTGTTAGGATGGATGGATAGATGGATGGATGTTTGTAACTCTTTCACGCAAAAAACAGAACAGATTGCGATGAAATTAGTTTAAAACATAATATGCTACTTTTTATCCCGAAAAAGTACACAGTATTCCCTTGGCATGCTATATTTACGCGGACGGAACCGCGGGAAAAAGCTGGTATTACAATAAAACTTCCTCTATTGGAAGTCGGTTGAAATTATTGTTTCCCATCTCCACTACTTGTACTGTGTCTGTGTCTCCACACGAAAAAAACATGCCAATACTAATCGAAAAAAAATAAAAACATAATTATCCTAAAGGGAAACCGATAAATTATTTCTAGCAATGTTGGAAACTTAAGATAGACAGATTTCAGAATTTATGGCCAGGATAAGTTATTACTATTGTGAGTTGTGAGTCCCGAAAGGGATCCTTGTAATTGATGTTATCCTGGTAGCGACGGATGGATTTCTATTGCGATGCGGCGGTGAAAAGCAGTGCTCAAGTTAAAAAGGCGGGTTAAAAATAGAACTTTCGTTTCAATTTTCAACACCGCATTCCTAAATCGTAAGTTAAAGTGTACTCAACGTCCAAATAAATAGTCAGTGCAGTCCATGAGTCATGTCAGTCGATTCAGTAAAGTGGCTAAGCTTTACTAAAAGTTCCTTGGGATTTTTGGAGGGAAACTCAAAATAGCACGTTTTTTGAAGTTGTACCGTTTCCCCATACTTGTGCACGTTAACGAATACTTAATGGTTAATATTCTACCAATATTACACATTAAGAACCGAAATAACACAAAATGAAAGAAATGCAAAATCCATAACGTCACCCATTGAATTCCCCGGCAAAACTCCATACTCAAAAGTTACTCAAATTTCTGTCTCTCAAGGTCTCTGTCCTGGTCATTCTGCCATGCAGAGACAGGCCTGTCATTTACGGGGACCTCAATTTTGAGGACCGGGTCAGTATTCGCTACCTACCTTTGTTCTAGCTCCATGAAGACTACATTACTTTAATAATTTAACCTGATTATAATCAGGTAATGGATAATTGATAAATGGTATGTCTACATTTCTTTAAAAAGAATGGCGTACCTATCTTACTTCCTAGTTCCTAATGTCCCTCGGCAATCACCGTTTCCCGAATCAACAACGATTGCTGAAAGACATAATACCAGGTGGTTTTACTATAACTGCTTACATAAAGATTCTTAAATTAATATTTTTTAAGAAAACAACGTTTGTCGTTTATCTTGTAACAGCTGTTTTTTTTTCTATCAAAACAAAATTGTTTGTTTGTTCAAAATACTCGTAAATAGTATTATGTGCAGTTGCGGAAATGTATGCTTAGCAGATTATTAATACTTCTGCAGCTGGTCGTATTACTATTTCCCGACGATACGCGACTGATTACACCGCGTCGTTGTAACCCGAACAAATAGTGGGGACGTTCTGCCAAAAATGGATTTTCCTCAACTGTACGTAGGTACAATATCGGCAAAGTTGCCGCTTGACCAGGTTGTAAATATTTTCCTTTGCACAAGGATGCCATCAAATCATGAATCAAAATATCTAAACCACTAAGTAAGTGACCGCAACGGCTGCAGACGTGGTTGAACCACGTATTTTCACATGAGTGTGTGTGCGTGCGCACAATTCAACGGCGCTGTTATGCGATTTTCATCTCATGCCTGGTCGAATACAACAAAAAAACCACATAATGCTCCTAATTTAAATGTCACTTATCATGCAACATTTATGACACATTACTTTGGTCATATTTTATCGTTTTGTTCACGTTAAGATTCAATAGGATCTGAACAGAATTTAAAGTTTAAACTATGAACTTGATTTTTTCCTGTACGTAACTATTTAAAACATCCACACATACAAACTAGCTGTCGGTAAATCATTAAACCTGCCCAAGCTAATGTTTTAGAACACGCAAACTTTCAATTAGATTTTATATAGGGTTCCGTAGTAACTATAAGGGTCCATCCGTCCGTCTGTCCTCCAGAGAAGTATAGATAATTTCTGTAATCCTACAAACTATTATAAATGTGAAAGTTTGTTAGGATGGATGGATGGATGGATGGATGTTTGTTGTTCTTTCAACCAAAAACTAGTACTAGTAGTTGAGGCTATGGATTAAAACATAGGCTAGGAATCCGGAACACTGGTGCAAATTCAGAGCATTGAAAATAGAACTCTGTGCTAATACAATAGAGTTGAGAATCGAACACATGAGTGTCGCGTCAAATATCAATGTCATATATGACAGCTCGACACTCGAGACTTCAATTTCAACTCTTATCTCTATTGTATAAACGCAGAGTTCTATTTCCAGTGCTCTGAATTTTCACCGGCGTTCCGGATTCCGGAGCATATAGTCCCAGCCACATGATTTTTATTAATTCAAACTATTTTCGAGTAATCGACACCCAAAACAGTTTACAAGGCAATTGCCATTTCAAAACTATAAGAGGTACAAACTTGAAACTTTCCATGTTGATAATTTCTGCTAAAGTCTTTTCAGGAAAATTATTTTCAGCAAAATCGAACCGTAACTTTCGAAGTTATTTATA
This sequence comes from Phengaris alcon alcon, assembly GCA_037179445.1. Taxonomy (NCBI): domain Eukaryota; kingdom Metazoa; phylum Arthropoda; class Insecta; order Lepidoptera; family Lycaenidae; genus Phengaris; species Phengaris alcon. Next base: position 822,390 of record JAYRCH010000210.1, on the reverse strand, counting down.
AAAGAACCTATTGCGCGTTGATTGTTACGGAACCCTCCTGGAACATGTCCTGGCATGCTGTTATTTTACTAGCTATTATAATAACGAAATCTAAAGCAACGTGGTAAAGTATAATTTAGCTTGTGTCGTTGTTTTTAATATTTTACCATCGGAAATTAATTTCGAATTGATTGGAACTGATTAAATCTATAGTTTGGGTTGAAAAATTGATAAAATTTTTACTATGATAGCAGATAGGCCATTTCAAGAAACATTAATATAGTGTTTCACTGCGGGAGAACCATGTCTCGATAAAAATGGCCCGGCTTTAGGAGAAATGCAACGGCCCCGCAAAAACCGGCGTAAAATTACGCTTGCATTGTCATTCGCTGAGTAGAGGAAGGAGGAGCGCACGCACCTGCAATTCCTCTTGTCGTGCGGTGTCTTTTCAACGTGACTACTCTTCTTATCTTATAAACTCCTAGTTATAGATCTATCGCTATTATAAGTAGCGTTTCGGGGGCAGGCATTCACTGTGTTCTTAGATGTGACTTAAGAGCAACTTAATTTGAGAAGCCTATTATTCGACCGTTATTATCCGACTACGGCGCAGCCAAAAGGAAGGGTAATGATTTTGTCAGTCTATATATTAGGTCAAAGACCTATGAAATTGCCGTTTTGTATGAAGAAATTTAAACGAATTTTTTTCATGTATTTTTCATTTGTATTAATCGAAGTAATCACCCATGCAATCAATGGATCTTTGCCAACGCAGTGGCAGTTTATTGATGCCCTTCTTAAAGAAATCAGCTGGACGGGAGGCAACAAATTCTTCAAAGGCATTTTGTACTGCCACTCGAGTGGGTATTTAATTTTTTTCCTGCCAAGAAGTTATCCAAATTCTGGAAAAAGTAGTAGTCTGTAGGCGCAAGGTCTGGTGAGTAGGGCGGATGACGGAGAGTTTCCAACCCCAGTTCTTGCAACTTCGAGATCGTCTGCTGTGCAGTATGAGGTCGCGCGTTGTCGTGCAGGAGCAGCGGAGACGAGCGATTGACCAATGCTGGTTGGAGATGTGCCAGCTTCTCCTTCAATGTGTTCAGTTCTTCACAGTACACATCTGCATTAATGCTCACCCCGTTTGGTAAGAAGCTGTGATGAATCACACCGGCGCTAGACCACCAAACAGTGACCATCACTTTTCTAGGGGTAAGTTTTCGTTTAGGGCATTGTTTAGGTGCTGAACCAGGATCCAACCAACTTGCTGAGCACTTGCGGTTATCAAACAGAATCCACTTTTCATTGCAGGTAACAATGCGGTGCAAAATTCCTTCATTTGTGTGTCTGTTGAGCAGTGCAAGGCACGTCTCGACGCGTACTTCGCGCTGGCGATCATTGAGTTCATGGGGAACCCATTTGTCAAGCTTTTTTACCTTGCCAATCTGACGCAAATGAACCAATATTGTTTTGACCCTAACGTCGAAAGCTGTTGCTAATTCAGCCGTAGATTGTGTATCATCAGCTTCCACAATCGCCTTTAATTCGTCATTGTCGACCAAAGCCTTCGGACGACCGCGAGGTTCATTTTTCAGGTCGAAATTTCCAGAACGGAAGCGAGCAAACCAATGACAGGTGGTGCGTTGGTTTGTAGTGTTAGCTCCGTAAACGTCGTTAATGTTGCGTGCCGCTTGTGCCGCGTTGCTGCCACGACGGTACTCATATTCCATAATTACTCGAATTTTTAACGTATGTATGATGAAAAATATTGAAATGCGATGAAAATGTAACACTAATCAATAAACAAATGACTACTTTTTGAAAAAGAATTCCATGTTTTTAAAATAAAATTAATTTGTAATTAGAATTCTTAGCCAAACAAAAATTATTTTGATTTGAAATGGCCAGTACTGCAGAATGGCAATTTCATAGGTAAAGACCTATTATGTTTGCTCCACCGTAGCGCCTTAACTGCCGATTCGATTTTAATAAATTATGTGTATATTGAGATTCGTAATAATAGCCCGGGTAACATAGGCTTAATTTACGTAATCGCTATATTCTTAACCCCCGATACAAAAAGAGAGGTGTTATAAGTTTGTCGTGTCTGTCTGTCTGTCCGTGGAAAGCTCCCAAACGGATGAACCGATTTCGATATAGTTTTCGTTGTTTGAAAGCTGACATGATCGGGAGTGTTCCTAGCTACAATTCATCTTCATCAGCTCGCTCACTGCTTCACGGGGGTTACTTAAATTTTTAATTTTGTGTAGGTATTATAAAACCTTGAGACTGTTAACTTCTGAAACCCTAGTGACACACATCAGAGACTATTGTAATAGTTTCTCTTTATCCTGGTGACACTATAACGTGGAGTGACTGGCGCCTGCCCAGCGGTGGGAACGCATAGAAGGTACGGTCAGCAAATAAAGATAGGCAATTAAAAAGTCAGATTAAGTAAATTGATAAGAAAAATGTTGTATTTTAAAACGATAGTAGACTACGGTTATTCTGACAAAAAAATTTAGTAATATTGCTGTATTTCTTTAAAGTTTTTTTTAACGTTAGTAAATACAGGCCGGCCAAGGAAAAGATGGTGCGATGAGCTGGATGCATACCAGCCAGGCTGGCCACCTACAGCGCAGGAACGCGACAAATGGAAGACCCTGTGGGGGAGGCCTTTGCCAGCAGTGGGTCACTCACTGGGACAGCATAATATTATAATTATTATTGTGTAGGTTAATTCAGTTGACGACAAAATTCTTCTTAGGGCGTTTCTTTTCTTGTATAATATGTTCACATAATCCCGAAATTATATATGCCAACTTCCACGGTGACTAATTTTGTATTTTTTTTGTTTCAGGTATGTATCAGCTGGTTTAGGATTCAACATTATATCAGCAAAATATGGCAATACTTAAGTAACATTTTTGGCATTTATTATTTTTTTAAAATAATTACTTTAGAAACAAAAAAAAATGTATTATAATTTCAAATTGAATTTAAATACATACATTCGTAAAGTCTGAAAACCATCAGTTGAACTTTTCTGCTGATGCTTCCTCGTCCAAAGTTGGCTCTTAGTGTATAATTTGTGGCAGGTGGCGCACCTAAATCTCGTGCTCAATGATATATCACCCACCTTCTACTTGTCTATGCTTACCTGGTACACTGTTGAGTTGAATAAAGACAGGGACTGAGACAAATGTTGACTACAGCAAATTACTTATTGTAAGGATTCAGTACTAACAGCACCTAACTTATAATAGGATTAAAAAAACTTTATAACCAGGCACTCAGAAACCACAAGGAAGTAAGCTAAGCTAAGTACTAAATTATACTAAGTACAGAATGCTTTTAGACCAAGATTATAATAATATTATATATTACATAGTTAAATCTTCGCTTTAAGTTTGCATTTAATGCAATACCTAAACATACATAGGTGCTTTTTAGATACGTAAGGCTGGAACTCCGAAATCCGGAAGGCCGGAGAAAATTCAAGGCACTGAAAATAGAACTGTGGGCTTACTATAGAGTTGAAAATCGAACACACAAGTGTCGAATCAAATTTCAATATCAAATCTGACAGCTCGACACTTCGATCATTTTTAGGGTTCCGTAATAATCAAGGAACCCTTATAGTTTTGCTCTGTCCGTCCGTCTGTCTGTCTGTCCGCGCTTCTAGCTTCTGTAATCATGAATATAAAATATTTTTTGTTCTAACCCATCGTGTGAGGTATCGTTGAATATGTCTTTTAAAATAAAGGCATGGTTTGATACGTACATAGTTTATAAGTGGTGCTCTCCCCCCCCCCCCCCCCCCTCTGGCGTTTCTAAACAATAGGAGATAGAAACTTGTATGTTTCCATGGTTATAGATTATACAAAAAACTCTTTACGAAAAACATATTTTGAGCGAAATCGGACAATAGCTTTTGAAGTAATTCAAAGAAAACCTATTGCGCGCCATGCCCTTGGTTAGGTTATTGAATATTCATTTAATTCAACATTAACCCTTGATTTTATAGTTATGCAGTAGTAGCCTATCAGATCTATAATTTATTGCCTAATCTCAATACTGACAGGGGTTCTGATAAATAGGTCGTATTTCAATAAACGACTATAAACTTTATCACCTGGGTTATAGAGTTTTAAATTGTTTTCCAATAAATGAAAACACCTCTGAAATCTGTATGTTACAGAGTTTTTGTATTAGTGATATATTACTGACAAGATTTATATATCTTAAGATACGTCTCGGGACACATCGCGTCGTATTTTATTGCCGTACGTGTAAGTTTCGATACAGTCCCGTGTTTTATGCGTTCCTAGTGACATTTTTGTCTCCGGTTTGTTTCGCTGGTTTCTTCCGGTTAGTCAGGAACCAAACAGCCAAGAAACATAAGATGAATTTAAATCATAAACACCATAGCCCGGATATATATACACGTCTCTGCTGATAGGGAAAAAAAGGTATACTAGTTACATCGCAATATTTCTAGTTGTCCCTAGTATCTGTTGCAGCTGTACATACCCTAATGACGCTTGCGAACCCCACAAGGGAGGTGTTTTGTCGATAAAAATATACCAATTATTAATTGTTATGCTGTTAAAATCTCTTAGCCTATAAAATACACACTCAATAGGTATATTCTATAATCATTTTTACCCATAATAATTTCGCCTTAACTGACAATATCCAATTTATTATTTCATCTATGAAAACAAGATAATATTTACATACACAAATAAAAAAATCGACCTATATTTTAAATCTACAAAAATAACCTACAAATAACGAAAAACGTTTCAATCCAGTCTCGTGCGTGTTGTGACACCATTTTGAAAAATTATGACGTCACAAAATGGCGACTGGTATTGAATGAATGACGTCATATTACACAATAACGTCAATTCCGTTTTAAATGCTCGTTTTCACGAAATAGGAGTGAAATAAAATTTTATTTGTCCTGATTTTGCCGTTTGGAAAATATTTGTTTTTGATCCGCAACACCAGAGGAGCTACAAGTATTTATATGGTTTTTGGAGGTAAACGAGCAAACAGTTTGCTTAATGGTAAGCGATTACCGCAGCCTCCGGACACTCGCGACACCAGAGTGTTGCAAGTGCGTTGCTCTGTTAAACACCCACGCTTCCTTGGACCTCGGACACCTTCACTCGTAAAACACACCGCGAGCGTTATTCCACGCCGGTTTTCTGTAAGACCGGCCAGTTTCACGTATCTAAAGACTGTAATTTGATATTACAAGAGGCTACTACATCTTTCCGGAAGGGACTAAGAAACCCTTCTCGACTTCCCGTATCGTGTGACTGAAGCGAAACGAACAAAAAATGCCGTATTAAAATATTAAAATATTTTATAAAACCGACCAAGTGCGAGTCGTACGAGTAGGATGAAGGGTTCCCGTAAACAGTTTAAAAAAAAGCACGTTTCTTGTACGTGCATTGTACGCCCTGCTTAAATATTTATTTTATTCTGTTTTTAGTATTTGTTGTTATATCTGTGAAAATTTCGACTGTCTAGCTGTCACGGTTAAGGAGATACAGCCTGGTGACAGACAGATAGACAGACCGACGAACAGCGAAGCGAAGAAGGTTTCCGTTTTTGCCCTTTGGGTACGGAAACCAAGAAAGCTCGCGTCTGGATAAAAAATGGTTTAATTGTCTTCCGCTTAATGAGAATGGCTCACTTAGGACCGAATGCTGGAACGCCACTTAAGTAGCTTTCAAATCACACGCTCTCCTAGTTAATATGTCAAGCCAAAGAATATATATTACTAACGTAAAGAACTGTTATTTAATTTACTTACACGAATGACAGCTCGCGGCTATGTGTGCGTGGCTAGTTTTTTCCAGCCAGGACTTTCGTTCACGGGGCTGGCCGCTGGTCGTTTCGTGCTTTGACATAATTCACGATTTAATTTCATAATATCTATGATAGATTTGTCTGACGCGACATTTGAAAATATTTCGGTGTCAACCTTACGTCAACATGGCTGACATTAGCTGGTGCTCGAGCTGTCATTTGTAGAGAGTGTCGCCCCTGTATAGTTTAGTAGCGGGCTTAAGTCCAAGAAATCATGATAAACCTACTTAAGAAGTTGTCGGTAGGTCGAATCTGCTAATTGAAACTTACAATAATACAGTTTCGATGCAGTCTCGATATTATCTTAAAGCAGCAAAATGGTATTCTCATAAACGTCAAACCAAAGTCGATCTGTTTATCCAGCATACCAAATTAATATAAAATTACCTTACCAATAAAATAACATAATTACAGAAGCTAGAAGGGCAGACAGACAGACAGACGGACAGAGCGAAACTATAAGGGTCCCTTGAGTATTACGGAACCCTAAAAAGGGTGGATTTGATTATTTGTGTGTTTGTTTGTTTGCATTAAATAGGCTTCAGATACTACTGGACAGATTTTAATAAAATTTGGCACACGCGAATGACAACACAGGGATTTTCTTAAGTGTGAACGAGCTACGAAGAACATCCAGTATACAATGGACCCTAGAATGCTACCAATTTAAATCAAATGCTAAAAAATTAAACGAGACAATCTTGTATATATATAATCATAAGCTATATATAATCCAAAACGGCTTCAAGTATTACTATGAAATTTAGTATGCAGGGAGTTTTGGGGGAGAAAAATCGATCTAGCTAGGTCTCATCTCTGAGAAACTGCGCATTTTTAAGCTATATGTGTTTTTTCTTTTGTCGTGCAACAATATATAAATAATTTCGACTCTATTATGTTGGTCCTATTGGCAGTTTGGTATACTTATTACTTATTTATAGTTTTTGCTTTGCGTGGGTTTGAATCCCGGTCAGGTAAACATTATTGTGGTATTTTTATGTTATTAAATTTATCAGAGCTCTGAGCAAAGCTGGGTTACCCAGGTACTGTCGCTTATTTACCATGCAATAAAGAAATGCATTGATGTATTTATTTTGTCTAATTCTAGCGTTTTGTTTACGTCAAGTCACAGAGGTCGTGTCATAAAAGAGACCTCTGTGGCTCAGTGGTTGAGCGTGTTGGTGCCCGAGCCGGGGGTCGCGGGTTCGAATCTCGCGGATGGAACAAATAGTTTTTCTGTGTTCGTGGGTCGTGGATGTGTATTAAATATGTGTTATTCTATAAATGTGTATTAAATATATTTCCCGTTGTCTGGTCCCCGTAACACAAGTTCTTCGAATACTCACCACGGGACCAGATTGACGTGGTGTGAAGCGTCCATAGATAATATTATTATAAATTGGGTCCGAACAGAATATAGCTGTATGATCGCTTCTCATAGGTAATTTATTTGAAAAGAAACGCTATAAGAGATTGCCAAACGGTCGTTTAGTTGGATGTAGATTTCAATATGAATAGTGTTTACTGAAACACCCCGGCGAATATATATCGCATGACCCAGATATACCTAGGGTTGCCATGAGTGAGTTTGTAAATTGGAACGAAATGAAACAGTGGTTGGAGGCAAAATGCTTTATTCGTCATTACCATATCACGAGCAAATGTTACCATAGGCAAATACGAATATTACCACAAATAATAATTATAAATAAACCTTCAATTTTTTCCCTATTTAAATTCTAGCCATTTAGGTGTAAATAATATTTTGTTAATATTATGACTACATTTCATTGGTCTGTAAGTAGATCGGTCCTCTCGTTTATACCACATACCAGTAGGGATAACTAATACTCTATATCTTACTTAGGTACTATTTAAAATAAAATTTCACCTTTGCGTCGTCCCTATTATACACAACCAAAAAGCACACTGATTTTTTTTAAATCTAAGGCTAGGACCATATATGAACCAGAATCCGCAAGGCCGAGGAAAATTCCGAGCATGGAAAATAGAACTCTGCGCTACTTGGAATAGAGTTGAAAATCGAAGTGTCGAGCTATCAAATTATATGACATTGACATTTGACTCGACACGCGTGTTCGATTTTCAACTCTATTGTACTAAGCGCATAGTTCTTTTTTCAGTGCTCCGAATTTTCCCCGGCCTTACGGATTCCGGACAATAATATAGTCCCGGCCCAAGTCCAGCAAAGGCACAGCCTGATAGGAAGCGATTACCTACATTAGAAAGTTTAACGTTTCTCCCATGTACAACCCTACTTACCTTCACAGACACATTACCCCTCATAACCATACACTAGCTATGGCCACTGAGCGCTGTACAAAGGTTTAGGAAATTCGACTGCATTTCCTAATTTTGACAACCCTGACCTGAATTTCAATTCGAGTATAGAACATAAGTTTCATATACTCTCTTTAATATACTCTCTCTACCTACTCTACCATATACTCTCTACTTACTTCTACTTACTCTCTACTCTACAATACACTCTCTTCAGATCCAATGTAATCTTCATGCACGCTAATATTATAAATAGGAAAGATTTGTTTGTTTGTATGTTTGTTTATTAGCTTGCATTGAATAGGCTCCGAAACTACTGACCCGTTTTTGATGAATGGCACATATGATGATGGCTCATATATAGATTGGACCACTAGGAAGGACATAGGCTACTTTTTATTGCGGCAAAATGTGCGATTCCCTCAAGATTTCCATTTGCAAGTCGCGGGCAATGTCTAGTTATTAATATTAGAATGTCCCCCAACATCACCAAAACCATCCAAATATTGAACCGTCGGACAAATTAAAATTTAATGGATGACATTTCGAATTTCCTAGTCCGAAAATGAAGAGAATCCAACATTTACCCGTGGTCTTGTGAAATTCGATTTCGCGAGAGGAATCTTTATCAAATGCTTAAGAACAATTACGTAGTATCAATAAAGCTTAAGTCCTTTTGTGAAATCTTTAAAATGGAGGAGTAATTTTTTGAGATTTTAATAATAATTATAATAATAACTATGGACGCTTCCACACCACGTCAATCTGGTCCTGTACTAAGTATCCGAGGAACTTGTATCACAGGTACCAGACAACGGAAATATATATTTAATACTTTTATATACTATACAAATATTTAAGTTTTTTACGTGATAACGTCTTACAAATCGATGGAGCCGGCTGCACGCACGAAAAAACATGACTCATGCGTTACCTGTTACCCGTTATCGTTACTAAGTACCAGCGTTACCTCGCATTGCCTTTACCTCATTATTAGTATTATTATTATTGTTGTTGTTGTTGTTGTTGACGTTGTCACGTTCAACTATCGTCAGTAAACCGACTTTACAGACAACCGGTATTTTTTATTATACTATACAAATTAATATTCAGTACACATCCAAGACCCAGGAACACAGAAACACTTTTTGTCCCTCCGGCGGGTATCGAACCTGCGACCTCGTGTTTAAGCGCCGTCCATCCGTCGTTTTTTTTTTGTAGATGACCTTAAAATGTCTACTATCAATTATAAATGTATTACTTCAAGCAACGACCAGGGCCTTTAGTCAAGATGCATTCGATAATTTCGACGGCGAAGTTCGCAAATAGAAATGTATGGGATTTGACATAAGGCATCGCAAGCGACATGTCACCTAGCGATGACTTATGTCAAACCCCATACATTTTCGCATCGAATGCATCTTGACTAAAGACCCTGTATTGAGACAAATTAGAGTCAATTCACAACGAAACGAAGCGATACATACGGCTTCGTTTTAAAGATAGCTATATAAAATTGGACTTTATTAATTACACAAGAAGTTACACGTTTGATTGTAAGAGGTCGAATGTCATGTTGCATCGCGCTGCACAGCGCATGTGGAGTTTATGACTAATCGTTTGTCTTTTTCCCCCTCTTTATGTAAACGTATCAAATACATTTAAAAAAGTTTTTATCGTGATATATTTCCCACGAGAACCAAACGTTTTAAAGTAACGAATTAAATTGCAGTTAAAATTCAAGTACTCTAGTGCCAAATAATCATTTCTACCAGGGATACATGACACACACGTAGTAAGTGGATGTTTTCACTAAAAAATATAAAACGAAGATAGACATTATAATGTAATAAGGAAGACAGGATAGAGACAGATATAGCGTTACTAATGATAAGGAAAGAGACAGCGAACCCCGAAAGCCTACATCATTAATTCCTATGGATTCGGACCATTAATCAGGTTTTTGCCCGGATCACTTTTGTTCTTTAATGTATGTACGGTCGGGGACCCTCACGTTGTACCAACTTTGAACCTTACTGCTATGGTAATAATGTGTTAATGTGCTAGACCGGAAATGTCGGCGGCCGTACCCGGCGGGTTGTTTCAGCAAATTGTTTCTGTGATCTATAAAGTTAGTGTACAACAGAGATTTCATTTACGTAAAATGAATCTTTGTTTAATGTTTAAATTATGTCAAACACAACGAAATCTATGTGCGGTTTGGTTTGGTTAAGTACTTAATGAGTATTTTTTTTTCAAATATAGCAGCATAAAGTATAAATAAAGATAGGGACAGGGACTAATGACAACTATGTACTTACAATAAGCCAAAAGCCATACTGTATGTATGAGTCGGCATTTGCTGAGTCGTCTGTCTGTATTTTTACACGATTTGTTTTAAGGTAACCAAGGAATAATGAGTTGAAGGAGTATAATGTCATTTTATAACGCTACGAGGACTAAGGTCTTATGAGTGCAAAGGAGTTACTTTTACATTTTATTCTACTACCCAAGAGGTTTTAGAAATTTTATTTAAGATTCTCCCGCAAGCAATAAAATTATATTACGGAGCTAAAACAAAAATATTTTAAGTGTACGAGTCGGCGAGTTATTAAATATGTACGGCGTGTACATATTTTATTGTTTATTACATAGCATAGCCTTGGTGGAGTTGAAAAATCGGGAATTACTATCTGATAGCGCGGCAGCACTATCGCCAAGTATTAAGCGGCCGTAACTATCTTTTCTCGGAGCATTTCGCGGCTTTTTCGTGCCCCCATATTTTAGTTCGTAACAAAGCTAGTTAGCGGCACAAGATTTTGTTTTAAATTTCATAAAAATCGAGCTCAATATATGCAATATTAAGCAGCAAAAACACGATTTTGAAAGATATGGATAGATGGAGGTAGGGAGAATAAGCATAATTAAAAGCGTACTTCTAGCAGACTTAGAAATTTCAAATTTGCTGTCTGGCGAGGTTATTAGCTGCATATAAAGGGAAAATATAGAAAAAACTTAATGATTTTAGAATTTTTTATTATACGCATGCACAGGAACAAAATGTATGAATACAAGTTCACTGATAACTTTGTAATCAACAAATCTCATAAATTGAGAAGTGGTAGGTTATTTTAGGTTACAGTAGATGGTTCGGGACGAATGGGCCCACTCGACTGGATAAATAAGACGGCCTTACAGAAAACCGATGGGAAATAGCACTTGCGTTGTGAGACCTGCATGAGGAAGATACCGGTGTCCCACTTTGGGACCTTCTCCGTTAGTATGAAATTGTAATTAGTTCTTACTAATTATTTGGAAACGAGGAAACCGATCGCCTGATGGTTAGGAATTGTTATAATTTCTTACCATCAGAATTTGGTGGTTTTAAACACGGAATATAAAACAAAAGGAATATAAAACAAAAATAAACGGAATACGGAATATAAAACAAAAACTTGTGTTTTATATTCCGTGGTTTTAAAGGTCGGGAATGCACTTGTTACTCTTCTGGTGTTGCAGATGTCTATGATAGGTGGTAATCGCTTTAATTATGGAATGGATCTGGAAACGAGCAAACGGATCGCTGATGATATGAAGTTGTAGTAATTTCCTACTATAAGGTGATCCGTTTGCACACTTAGACATCTGCAACACCAGAGGAGTTACAAGTGCGTTCAGGTTTTTTTTAAATCTCCAAACCCTACCCTGGTCAAAGAAATTGTAGGACTAAGGGTTCACGAAACCCGCACGCCCGTGTCCATGGCCAGTAATTTATGGAAAAGATCTAGAAACAAGCAAATGGACTGCCTGATAGTAAGCAATTACTTCCGCATTGAGACATTCGCAACACCGGAGGAATAAGTGCGTTCACGGTCTTTAAAACCCCAAATTCCTTGGTTTTCGGGTAACCTAAAAAAAAGAAATATGATCCGCCAAGAACATTACCTAAATGAAAAAAGCCAAGTATTTCCTTTGCAAAAAGTTATGAGATGTCGTAGAGACCAATTAAATTTCAAGATAGTCCATTTAATTAGTTACTCATAAGAAAATTGTAACCGTATGTGAAAAATTTTATTGTTATAATTTATTATATTATTAAATAGTGACTTGGCAATGACATCGACATACGACATTTCATAAGTTTTTTCAAAGGAAATACTTGGCTTTTTTCATTTAATTACTGTTTTTGTGGAATTCATATATTATGGTTTATGATTTAAATGGTTCGTTTTTTGAAATTATTCGTTTATTTAAGTTTGATTTATATGTTACTGGGGGGTTTGGGGGGTTTAAAGTAAATTACGAGTAAAATGAAAACTCTATATCCCACAGGAACAGTACCTTTCTTTGAAAAAAAACTTTAATCCGACTACGGATCTATTGACACCTCATTCATTAATATTGAATCATCAGTTTAGACGCTACGGTGGAACAGAATCATGTCCTATAGATTCGTCATAATTATATTATACACTGTCAAAATCATAACTCTTCCATTTGGCATTTCCGTTGTCGGGTAAAAACTTAGTGATTTTGATGGCACTTTAATAAAGAGAGGGACTGAGACAATTGGTATATCTCCAGAAGATATGTCAACTGTTCATAATTATGTTAAATTATTTTGTTTTAGTCCCCTTCTTTATCTAAACACGTCATACTCTAATATTTAATTTAGTACCTACAATATCTAAATTCAATAAATACGGTTCCCGTGGGATATTCCCGTTATTCATTCTGCGTGAGTTTGCGGATACCAGGTACTAGGAATAAAGAAGTCATAAGAACTACTATTGTAAACAATTTCAATAGTCTTATCAAAATGCGAACATAACAGTTACACATAGATGTAACGACTCGAGACATTTCAAGAGCGTTATCGAAAATAATTATTGTAGTTAGTGACTTTTACAGCCCAAACGCTACTTAAACTTAATCACAGGCTGTCACTGTGTGCTTGGCAGAGTGACTAGGAGAGTTGCTTTTTTAGGCTGCTTTTTATGCCGAGAAAGTAGTATTCCCGTGGGATACTGCATTTACGCGAGCGGAGCCGCGGGCAAAAGCTACTCTTACATCATATACAAAAACATTTATTACGGTAAGTAAGAAGTTAAACGCACAAATATCGGAGATATTTACGACTATGTTCCTGGGGCCGTATACTTCATGCACTTTTATCTAGGCGTGACGTCACAGCTAGGTACGACTTTAGTATGGAGCGTTTTCACTTGACTTGCGAAATTTTGTATACAAATCGCTGTACCTTTGAAAATATTGACTTTTGATAAACTGTTTTCTGAGAAGTTACTCATATTTATTCATTTATGCAATAAAAAAAATCAGTTGTCTAGACTCTAGCCTATTATGCCTGATCTAGCATATTCGATATCGGACCGATAACGAAAATGGTATAATATTTTTCTACTAGGAATATCGGATCGGATAATGGTAAATCGCTCTAAGGCTGGGACTATTTTACCGGAATTTCTCCGACCGGAGAAAATTCAGAGCATTGAAAATAGAACTCTGGACTCGTACAATAGAGTTGAAAATCGGACACAAGATTTGACAACTGTGACATTTGACTCAACACTCGTGTGTTCGATTGTCAACTCCATTGTATGAGTTCAGAGTTATATTTTCAATGCTCTGAATATTCTCCGGTCGGAGAGATTCCGGTAATATAGTCCCAGCTTTAGGTTCGCTAATCGCTTTTTGTTATTTTTTGTGTACAGGAGTACAGAATATTATACAACATGAATTGATAGACGGTCTTGCATAACACACACGCTATAATTTATCCCGGTGTACCCCAGGGAGCGGAAGTTACGCGGTTCCGTGTTGCTGTGAGTCCGGTACTGTAACATTTGAATGTGGCCGTGGCTTCTGTGTGTTACTGTTAGCCTAGTACGTAATATTTGAGCGTAGAATATATAGGTCAGTTTTTTTAAACCAAAAACTGACGCTGTCCGCAACTATGTGTAACAAAAGACCACGATTCTTAATTACTTTCAACTACCGAGACAAAAATGTATTTTTATAAGAGGCAGCGTAGTTACGAGTTTCTGAGATAAGAGTTCAAAGAAACAAACGGTTAACAAAATTTCTATGTTCACAATGTTGTACTGTTTTCTGTAATGTACAGTAATATACGGTTTCCGTGGGATAGATAGATTTTCGTTTATCATCAATGAAGTACCTAGAAAAAGCTAAATCCCCATTTTGTAAATACTCTAGAAATTCTCATGGATTTTAAGGAGAATCTTAAAGAGAAATAATGTATTTTCTTGTATACAATTAGACAATAATGTTTCTGCCAACGCCTGCACTTTGAGAGGTTCGTGAGAAACGAAATTACATAACCAGCGAACCGTGAATTGAAAGAGGGAAATTAAATTTTAATACACCCTACATAGGGTTGATATTTCAATAGCTTTCTACGGGTCATTGATTTTTAGGATTCCGTAATACTAAAGGAACCCTTGTAGTTTCGCTCTGTCCGTCCGTCCGTCTGTCTGTCCGCTCTTCTAGCTTCTGTAATTATGAATAATAAATGGATGAAATTTAGTATAGTTAGTATGTGTATTTCGGTTTTCGCATCATAAAATAATAATAATTTTATATTTTAGTGGTGGCTCTCCGTATATAATATGAAGTGGGGATGGTTTTTTTTTTTCATTCTACCCCATCGTGTAGGGTATCGTTGAATAGGCTTTTTAAAATAAAGGAAAGGTTTGATACATGACTTTTTTACAAAGTCACCATTTTCGAGTAATCGGCCACCAAATTGGTTTATAAGCTGGTCCCCCTCCTCTGGCATTTCTAAACTATAGGAGATAGATACTTGTAAGTTTCCATGCTGATAGATCATGCTAAAAGTTCTTCGGTAAAATTTGAAGAATTTGAATTTTGAGCGCAATCGGACAATAACTTTTGAAGTAATTCAAAGAAAACCTAAGGCGCGTTGATAGTTACGGAACCCTCCTTAGACGTGTCCTGAGTCCTGACATGCTGCTGGTTAGGTTATTAGTAGTCAAAATACTTAGATTATTTAGACAACCCGTAGCTTAAGCCAGCTAACGTAGACTACAGCCTTGTCCTTACATTGAGGTCAAAGAATACATTTATTACTAACGCGGCTAAGTGTACGTGGCTAGACGTGCGTGGGGGCCGCGCGGCGAACGCGGGACGTTGTTTTTTTTCAAACCAGGACTATCTTTCACGGGGCTGGCCCCTGGTCGTTTCGTACTTCGACATAATTGACAGTATAATTTTATAATATCTATGATAGATTTGTCTGACGCGACATTTAAAAATATTTCGCTGTCAACCTTAGGCTTACGTAAGTCAACATGGCTAACATTCGCCGGTGCTCGAGCTGTCATTTGTAGAGAGTGTCGCTCCTGTGCTGAGGTAGAAACCCCAGAAATGGTGACATTAGAAGTCGGTTAAAATTATGATAGTCTAAAATCTCCTTTTACTACTAACGCCCGAAATTAATAATTAATCTTAATCTCATTTTAGCTATCTGAGATAAAGATTTCAATACATTTTAACGATCCCAAAAATTGACGTAAATTGACGTGAAGTCACTCCGACTTCACGTCAATTTACGTCAATTTTTGTTTGAGAATCTTAGATTGAAGTCAATCTATGATTTTAGATACGTTATTAATTTTGGCCGTAAGTGGCCCAAACTGGCGATCGATGACAGCTACATAATCTGTATATACTTTATGGTAATTTGACTGGTTGCTGAGTTGCTGTGACTGGCCACCAAGTACTATGTGCCTGGCCACTAAGCTGAGGCCCGTTAGCACCGTACCTAAAGCTGCTTAAATCATATAAAAATCATTAAAATTGTTGAAAAATATCGAAATACTAATCCATTGTATCATGTCCATCCCTAAAGCAAACATAATATGCATAACGTTCAACAATAAACTTTATCGCCTGGAAATAAAGTTTAATATCGCATGAATATTGTTGTTTGGATTATATTATTACGCAATACAAACTTGTACCATTTTGAAGTCATTTAAATGTCCAACTTTCAATTCTATTCGCAAAGTGTTTAGATTCAATTTCGAGTGGCGCAATAAAATGATATTGCCTCTAGAGATTTTGTTTTTAGAATTTAGGTTATTGTTTCGAGTCCTGTTAGCCTAGTATCTTTTTGGTTGAAAATAAAAAATATGTTCTCAAACAACGTGCTGGCACCTGATTTTGATGAAAGTGAAGTGATAGGATGGATGGATGGATGTGGTTAATGTTTCACGCAAAAACTATGAATTGATTTTCATGAAATTTGGTATGGTAGTAGTTTAAGCACTGGATATAAACATTGCCTATTTTTTATCCGGATAAAGGTATAGTGTTCCTTTTTGATACTGTACTAATGCAGCGGTGCCGCGGGCAAAAGCTAGTGTTACGTCATATAGGTTTATAATATTAGTTAAAACTTTGGAGACAGATTACCTACTCGAAAATCGTATCGAACTGACTGATTTAAAAAATCATGTATTTCCTTGCCCTTGATTTTAAAAGCCCTATTCAACGATACCCCACACGATGGGGTAGATGAAAATATATTTTTCATCCCCACTTCACATGAATGGAGAGCCCCTAAAATGTAAAATTATTATTATCTTATGATGCCAAAACCGAGATCTAGACTCAGTTTTTAACTATACCAAATTTCATCCATTTATATTCATAATTACAGAAGCTAGAAGCACGGACAGACACACAGACAGACAGACGGAGGGACAGAGCGAAACTATAAGGGTTCCTTGAGTATTACGGAACCCTAAAAAATTAGTTAAAATATCTAACAAAAATTATCAAATGCTATCTAAAGTAAGACGTGCGTGCTCTCAAGTAATATGCTGACTTTGTCATTCTGCCTACCAGATAGAGTGACAGCATGTGATTTGAGTAGTCCTTAACTTTAAGATGGGTTTGAGAAGGGCGTAAGAAATTGTTACTATTTATTCGCCAAGATTTCTCTCTCAAACCTGCTCACTCAAGCCTCAAGGCTCAACCACTCACGTATCATTTCATCATCTGGTGTATAGTGTATGTATGGTGGTAATATAATACCGAAACCCCACAAGTGTATACCACTTGACGCTGTGGCAGATTGGAGACGCCAAATGGTTCGATAGTTTGATAGTGCGTGCTGGCAATAATGTAAATTAACCAAGAGCATGTTAGGACATGTCTAAGGAGGGTTCCGTAGCTATCAACGTGTAATAGGTCTTCTTTAAATTACTTTAAAAGTTATTGTCCGATTTCGCTAAAAATAATTTTCCTAAAGAGTTTTTAGCAAGATCTATATCAGCATGAAATACTTACAAAGGACACTGGCGAATTCTGCCTGATTTTCCATCAAGAGCGTTAACAAGTTATTAATTTTATTACATAATTGACACCGCAAATTATAGATGTCCCTTTTCCACAACTCGCCACTAGAGCAATAAGTAAAGTTATTATCTTTTATCCCCCGAGTTTGATGAATAATATTATTGCTTTTTTGTTCCTTTTTTTTTATAAAGTACAACTTACAATAGATACTTTTTGTAGCCTCGTATTTTAATTACCAGGCAGTAAATGTATGGCGACTTGCCGATCCTTTCTATCTCTTATATTTTAGAATAACTGTTTCGTAATCTTTGTTCTGTCGCTGCTTACTTTATATCGAGGAATAGAGACAGAACATACAAATAAGCTATGCGACGTCATTTCACACGGAGACGCGACTGGACGCAACGCTGCATTTTTAAAATAGCCATTTAAAATTGAACTTTATTTACTATACAAGAAGATACACGTTTAATTGCAAGACTTCGTGGTGTGAATTGACCCATATCAGAAGGTTGTGAAACAGACCCCTAACTATATAAATAGCAATACAAATGATAACCTTTATTTTCCCCAGTAAATAACGGTTTTAACTCCATAAAAAAGGAAAAAAAAATAATTATACATCCAACACACAAGACGTCACGTACATTTTTACGAATAGGGTGTATTCGCTAGCGCGTAACGGAGCGGAACCGGCGCCCGTGGGAACGTGCTAGAGTGTTCGCCCCGACTTCACCCGCGGTAGCTCAACCGTGAAGCGGCGATATCATATTTGCGAACAGGTCCTCATACAGTGTGAAATTTTGTGACGATGCACGGATGTTTGTTAATTACTCCTTCACGCAAATCCCACTGAACGGTTTTCGATGTAATTAAAAAAAGGCTCTGCATTAACACACAGGCATATAGTAGTGCTAGACGGACTCACGCACGGAGGGTTCCGTATAATTATCTGTACAACTATTGGTACTAATATCGAGCAAAAAGCAGCGATCAATCAAGTTGTTTGCATGAAAAACATCTATTTATTAAATATCTATATATTTTAATTGTGTAATTTATTATTAAAGTACTTACTTACATCTCAATATTTAGTGAATATTTCAAAACGTCTACCTGCTGCCGTTACTAATATCGTCAGAGCAAAAAACGTCAAAAAATCACGTTTGCCGTATGGGAGGCTCTCCCGTGCATATTTATTTTCATTCTGTTTCCAGTATTTGTTGTTATAGCGGCAACAGAAATACATCAGCTTTGAACGTTTCAACTGTCTAGCTGCCACGGTTACACGAGATACAGCCTGGTGACAGACGGACAGACGGACAGCGAAGTCTCAGTAGTAGTCTCGTTTTTACCCTTTGCGAACGGGACCTTAAAAAGGCCCCAATGCCGAAACCAGGTGTATTGTGACAACCAAAACAAAATCGCCCACCACTACTAGTTTAATTTACCTAAAGGGTCAACATTAAATCGGAGGTGTATTTTTCCGTTGGAAGTACACGAAGGAGAGATCGGTGGTCCGTAAATCCTGTGGGTAACCTTGGAGCTATTTAGTGAACGCGACACGATTGTCTGATGACGTGTCGGATACGAAAACGTTGGAAGTGGATTGTTGTCTGAAACGAATCACCTGGCTATATTAATTAAACTAGCTTTTACCAGCGTAAATATATTATAATATATTCATATGTATAACTCGGGGTCTGTAAACGTGTATATTATAGACGAGGCATGTTGAGACAAAAACTGTATCCACTTAAACGACCTGTCAGATTATCTTAAAATAATTTTTAATTATTAATCAGTTGAAATCAGCTGTTTGAGGTATATGACCTTTTCAGCGCCGTTGGGCGTAGACTCATAAATACTAGATTTTTCGAATATCATCCAATAGTACACGAGCTGAAGTGCGGTCGCGAAGCACGTTTAATTTCGTATCATTGACTCATCGCTACTTGTCTCTTTCACTCGCTCACGAACAATAACCATCAAGTTCCGCACGCTACGGGACGTAAACGCTAAAACTGTCAAACCGGTATTCTCGTAAACGGTAAAGGAGCGTCTAACGCCTCCTGATTAGTCCAAACGTCACAAAATCAGTTTATAATAACAAGTCGCTTCACTTTTAACACAATCTAAATGAAAGTCTACTTTAAATACGAGAAATGAGTTTCAGTTGATGAACTGATGAACGTAGCTTCCCATACGATATGTCGTAATGTCTAAAGTCCATACAAGGAGTGTGCAGCGACGCGTGACTCCGGCCCGGCGCGTTACCACTTACCGAAGGTGGGGGGGGGGGGGGGGGGGGTAATGTGCTTTAGAAGCCTGATCCATCCATCTAATTAATATAAATTAAATCGAACAAATGTATGTGTTACTTGTTAGTTCGGGTTCCGTGCCGTAAGGATAAAAACAGAGATACTGCATACAGAAAAAATAAATACAGCCTGGTGATAGACAGACTGACAGTGCAGTCTTAGTTATGGACCCTATAACTAAGACTGCACTGTCAGTCTGTCTATCACCAGGCTGTATCTCGTGAACGGTGATAGCTGTTGAAACGTTCACAGATGATGTATGTCTGTTGCCGCTATGACAACAAATACTAAAAACATAATAAAATTAATATTTAAGCGGGTTTTGTACGGAGCCGTCGTGCGCGAGTCCAACTCCCACTTGGCCGGTTATTTTTTTATTCTTACATATTTCTTCAATCAGCTGGATAGTGCGTGTGTGTGATGGGTGACCTAATCCCCAGTAATTGATTTTACAAAACGTTTTTTAATTAAAATATAACGTTATGTTATATATTATATAATATTAGGTCATTACATATGAAAATGGCATTTTGTAAAGAAGAAACATAAAGTCGATTTTTTAAACATAATATATTTATTAAATCAAAGTTTTCTTTCAATCAACCATTGCTATCTATGCACTTTTGCCATCTCATAGGTAGTTCATTGATTCCTTTACTAAAAAACCATTCGGACAGGAATCAATAAAATCTTTGAAGGCGCTTTGGACCGCCCCATCGAAGTTGAATTTTTTCCCTTGCAAGATTATCCAAATTTCGAAAAAAATTGGTAATCTGTTGGAGCAAGGTCCGGGGAGTACGGTGGATGTCTTAGACATTCATCAGACAATTAGACAATTGAAGCTTCTCAAGCATAAGCAGCAGTGGCCTTGAGCGAATGACCAACCTCAGTTGTTTAGAAGCTAGCTTTTCCACCATGAATTGCAGTTGCTGGTAATAGACATCTGCCGTAATCGTCTGGCCAGATTTAAAAACCTGTGAACGTCACCGGCACTAGTCCACCAAACGCTCACAAGTAACTTATTTTGAGTCAATTTTCGCTTCCGGCAGGCTTTGGCTGGTTCGCCCGGGTTCAGCCATTGCGATGAGCGTTTCCGATTATCGTACAGGATCCACTTTTCATCACAGGTACATCAAAATAATTCGATTTAAAATCCCTTCATTATTGTGCCGGTTGAGTGATGTAACGCAGCAGTCGACGCTACGATATTTCAAGTTTTCGCTTTTGTGAACAGAGTGACGCAAAAAAAACCAAAAGAGGAAAAAACAAACGAATTACATTTTTCGAAACACAAATGCACGAGTAAATAGCGGTATAAATTTGAAATTGGAATTCCTAACCAAAGAAGATATATTTGAGATCAATGTGGCCAGTACGACAAAACACCAATTTCATATGTAAGGACCTAATATATTAAAACTCCAGTTTTGTGGGAAACTGCTAACTGCTTGTGAGAATTTATAGTTATAATAAATAAATAAATAATAATAATAACAAAACGCGTACATAAGTACCTACGACGCTCGAAAAATATAATAATATCATAGATAATAATATCTATTGGACGCTTCACACCACGTCAATCTGGCCCCTTGCTAAGTACTCGAAGAACTTGCGTTACGGGGACCAAAAAACGGGAAGTGTATTTAATACTTTTATACTATACATTAGTATTTAAAAAAATATATAAATTATGATATAAAATAAATAAATAATCCATGCGTCGGATGGGCGTGTAAAAAGTCGGATCTGCGCCTGATCTCTCGCCAGTCGTGTCGGTCTGTCCGTCCCACTGGGTTTCTAGAGTAAAGGAAGAGAGAGCGCTCTTGTCCCGCGACCCTCGGCTTGAACACCAACGCGCTAACCACTGAGCTACAGTGGTCGTCGAAATTGAAAAGCTACATTTCAAAGCATAAATTCTATCGGAGAACAGCAAAACCACGATTCTGCATTAAGATTTTCAAAACGAATTAATTTAACTATTTTTAGAGCGAGTTTTTGCGCGATGGAATATTAAGGAAACAGTTTTTCTCTCAAGTATTACTATGTTTTCTCATAGACAATACAGTTATTTAAGCAAAGCGGTTAAGTTTTAAAACGAAGTTAAAATGCTTCAGTATTTAACTGACTGAAGTAACTTCAAATATAATTTGTTTTCGAGTTGGAAAACAGCGAGTTAAAACTGAATTCGTGATATACTGGATATTCTTTTTAATAGGTATTTTCCTATCTTTTTATGAAAAGGTAGTCCCGCGCGAGTTTTTTACGCCGGTTTTTCTCGCCTAGAACTCGGAACTCGGCAAATGGATTTCGGAAAATGTAGTTTTTTGGGTTGCGTAGCTTGAAAAACGGTAAAAGAAGGTCCCGTTTTTCAGGCTACGAAACCCAAAAAACTACGGTTCCCGAAACACATTAAGAACGTGGTTGAGGTGTACTTAGGTGATGATGATGATGATGATGACACTATTCACTATTCACAGAACGAATTCGCTCACTGAATACTACTGTATACATTCTAATGACGCACTGAATAAGTCTTAATTAAAAATACGTCTTTCCCACCTTGGCAAGTGCAATTTTCTTATTATACTAAAATCGTGAAAACGTTCTTGCCTCTTTAAAATAACAGAAAGGGGGCGTAAAGGGCCTCTCACGGAACCCTACGGGGTACTTAAGACCTCTCAATGCGAAGAGATGTCGAATGTCATTTTTATATATTTCGGATAGGGGGTTTTTTTTAAATTAGATGCGTCCATTTTTTGGTAAGTTCGCTGGGGGTCTATGAAAAGTTAATATTTTATGTACTATGTTAACATAAGCATAAACAAGTTAAGGTGTAACTACGCGGCAGCGGAACTTCGCGACGCGGCAATCCATTTCGGGATTATTAGCGGGGAAGTGTCGCGTCGTGTCGCTCCGCTGCCGCTTAGTGCGGTCTTACCTTTAAACTGTTCTACAAAAAGAAGATTTTTGCGTTTCTCTTGGTTCCATGCAAATCTTTTATACTTTAAATTGGGACACTGAACTACTATTATAAATGTGAAAGTTTGTAAAGATGGATGGATGGATGCCTGTTTGTTACTCTTTCACACAAAAAGTAATGTACGGATTTTGATAAAATTTGGTATGGTAGTAGTTTAAACTCAGGATTAAAACATTGACTTCTTTTCAACCCAAAAAACTACAGTGGTCCCGTGGGATACGAGGGTGGAGCCACGGGCAAAAGCTAACAAGTATATCTGTTAGCTTATCCACCAGGCATAAACCATAAAAAATTGCATTATTAATAATATGATTCGTTACGATTGAGCTGTCTCGACGTTAGTATTATGGCCTCGCAGAAAACTGACATGTAAATTAGCTTCACGCCTTATCGGCAAATCTAAACATAATCGCCGTCTACGATAGCGCTACTGAACGACGTTTCCCCTCTGTGTGCCCCTCCTATAGGCGTATATCCTTCTCCAGACTAAATTTTATGTCCATTGTTATAAATACTAGTGTAATTCAAGAAACAAGTTGGTAGTTCGAGATATTCGCTGACAAAAGGCCGAGCTACAGAGTGTCTCGATATAAATGGATAAGGGTAGGCGTACACTTGACGTCGTCATATTACACCACCTTTATAATATATATATATAATATATAAACATTTTCTTTCTACCTACACTAATATTATAAAGAGGAAAAGCTTTTTCTTTACTTCCATTGAATAGGCTCCGAAACTACTGGATCGATTTTAATGAAATTAGGCACATATATAGAGTGGGCTTACGGGTAAGGATATTTAATAACAGTCTCAAGAATGACCGGTAATATGTACAGTTCCTATAGATGAATACATTTTCTTCCTATTAGAACTTAGAACGCACCGTTCTCTATAGTCAGTTCAGATAATTTTACAAAAAAAGGGGAGTGTTATAAGTTTGACATGTCTGTATGTCTGTATTTCTGTCCGTGGCATCGTAGCTCCCAAACGGACGAACCGATTTTGCTCTAGCTTTTTGTACTGAAAGATGACATGATTTTTTTTTCATATTATGAAGGTTACTGATCTGTCTGTCAGAGGTAAATTAACTCGGAAAGGAATGTATAGCGCTTTATATTAGCTTAAAGAATTGGCTATGGAGCCAATATGAAGCTAATACTATATAATTCGGGGAAGGCTTCCCTAACGAAGCGCGCGTCACGTCGCCGCAATAAGACAATAAAGTTCAGAGTGTGTGTGTGTGTAAGAGTGAATGTACATAATATAGAAAATAAGATTTATTTATAGTATTGTATAGTATAAAATTGTGTGTGTGTGTATGTATAAAGTATCAAAATATATATTCGCTGTCTGATACTCGTGACACAAGTTCTACTCAGCACGGGATTACATTGACTACGTCTGTCTGTTTGTTCCGGCTAATCTCTGTAACGGCTGGACCGATTTTCACGGGACTTTCACCGGCCGATAGCTTATGTTTTAAGGCGTAACTAAGGATACTTTTTATCGTCATCATCATCATCATCAATAATGTTTAACGCTCAACGAAGTGGGTACGGGTCAGCTAGTTGTAAATAAAATCAAGTCAAAATACGTATGCACATTGCCTTTGTAAAAATTAGTCTAACAAGTCGCAACATCTCAAGATTCTCCAGCCAACTCTCCGCTCAACAAATTGAGCATGGGCGGAACTAATTTGAGCGTTTTTGTTCTGGATTTTATTGAAAACTACCATTGCTCGATTCTCCGCCCGCGTATATACAGTATCCCACGGGAAGCCAATGTGTTAATCCAGAGCTTTAAACTACTTCCATGTCAAATTTGATCAAAATCCGTTCAGTAGTCTTCGCGTTAATGAGTAACAGAGAGATCGATTGGGCTAATTTTGGTCATGATATAAATGTGGAAGTTCAGGGAAGGTTTAACGGTGAGAAATGTTTGAAAAAATACCAAAAAACGACGATTGAATATTCCCATGCTAACTGTTCACTGTGATCAGATTATTAAGACGGAACAACGTGTGTCGGGACCGCTACCTAGTTAAAATAATATTATTATAATCTATACTTTGCTAGTAAGTCTAACAGAGAAGCCTTTTACACACTATGCTACCCTAGTATGTATATTTAAGAAAAACTACAAAAACAATGAAACTAAAGTTGAATATAAATTAATATAGTAGGTACACCACCACATTCTTGATGTCTTTCGGAATCGTCGCTTTTAATCCATCGTATGTCAAATGATTATTAAAATAATTATTTCGATGTTTCACATACCAGCCGTCTCGCAACTGTTTTACGACTCGTTCGAAACAACTCGCATACAAAACGTCTATTTCAGGTTCAACAGGAGAGCATAAAAAACCTTTACGGCGCGCTAAATGAATTTGAATCTACACGTAAAAAGTACTGCAAAATCCCCCGAAAATCCGGGGGAAAAAATTAAATCCAGGATTAAATACTCACGACGCAACACAACAAAACATTGCCGTGTGTTTCCAGTCGCAAAATTGGATTAAGCTCTCTATAGGTTTGACGCGTACTATCGGCAACGATGACGGTGCACCGTTTTGAGAAAGTCATCGATTGAAAAGTAACGTCATGTTTTTTATCATATAAGGGCAAACGGATAGGCCTGATAGAAAGCAATAATAGAGTAGTACCAGAGGAGCAAAAGGCGCGTTGCAATGTATTCAATATTATGAACCGTCCACAAAGTTGGTATTGCAGGAAAAACAGTTTGATTAGGACAGCTGGCTGACATTAGAATCTATACGCGCTTATAATATATTACATATTAAGCAAGTTGCTTGGCACGTTGTTTACATGTCATTGAAAGTTAATTTGTAGTATTTTATGAGGCGATAAGTTGCTATATTAATGAAAGATTAATTTCATTCTGTTTACATATCGATGGATTCAATGTGTATACATTATACCGCTCGTCATCGTGTCTAATTTGTCGTCAGTGTAGGTCGCGCTAAATTACATATGCATTTTAATTTCGCTTCGTCGATTACCATATTTCAATATTTATGGAGCCCCAGTGACTAGAGCCAAGCTAGGTCAGATAATAATTTTCTCAATTACGGCACAGGGGCGTCCTCTCTACAAATGACAGCTCGAGCACCGGCGAATGTCAGCCATGTTGACGTAAGCCTATGGTTGACACCGAAATAGTTTCAAATGTTGCGTCAGAAAATCTATCATAGATATTATGAAATTATGTTGTCAATTATGTCAAAGCACAAAACGACCAGCGGCCAGCCCCTTGAGCCGTAGTCCAGGCTGGGTAAAAGTTCCTCCCCGCCCGCCTCCGCATTCGCCCAGTAGTTATATATATATATATATATATTCTTTGATAACGGTCAAATTAAACGCTACTAATGCTAGTTGTAAGTTTTAAGAGGCTCTCAAGTCAAGCCATGAAGTCCTAGAGAGTTGACTACCAAGGTTATAACTTTTAAGGTGTCTAATGACACGCTAGGTTAAATGCTAATTTCAGTAATTCAGGCAGTAAACTACATGGCCTAAGACTGTAAAATGTTAGGAGATGGTCGTGAGAGAGATGCTAGAGCTCCGTGACCTAGTCTAGTGGGTACTGGGTAGACCGTTTGATTCGCGCTCGAGAGAGTGCAGTTTCGATTCCCAGGTTGTGGCGTGTACCAATGAGACTTTCAGATCTCAAGTACAGTATACGGATGCTCTAACGGTGAAGGAAAACATCGTGAGGAAACCCGCACATGGTTGGCCCCAGACGTATTGACCAGTCGTTCCTCTGGACTGGTTTTAGCTTCATGTATTATTATACAACATCATCCTATGAGTCAGTTTTCGATATTAAGCCTCTGTATAACGGCAGTGACCTTGAGCGTCAAGTCCCATACTGATTTTATAGGCGACAAGGGGGTATCGCGCCCGCTGACTAGAGAGTATTGAAATCGGATAACATATCGCTGTAAATATTTGAGACAAAAATTGCTAACACTGAAACGTCGTTCCCCTGAGTGTTGTCTTGCTTTAGATACTGAAAGAATTCTCACACTCGTGAGACTTGTAGAAGAAGAGAAAAAAGGTTTTAACTTAAAAAAAAGGGTGGTCTTAGCATATTTGTAAATCAATATTTCAATAAAAAATAACTTATAAAAAGACTGTCCTCGGCTAAATATAATGCAGATTAACATAATATTTTTTTGTTGGGCTTTTTCTATACGACCATAACTGAGAAAAAAGGTTTCAATGAACTCCAATTTCAGTTCTACCGAGCGCACAACCCCTTAAAGGTGTGGCTGACCAATTAGTTCCACAATCCTGAATCGCGCTATCGAAGTTTTCTGAGATCGGCACTATATATACGACATCTGAAATTCTTACAAGTGGGCTTCGGCCTGACCGAACATACCACCTCGCTCGGTCGGAGATCTCCCTTTGCGGCTTACCACTACCTATTCCCACATTGGTAAATCTCGACAAAACACGCCTCCTTCTGGACATCAACATCATCACCCCACACCCCTCCTCACCACGCCAGCCAGCATTCAGTCTCATCGGGTACATCGACCACTAGTCTTATCGCACCGCGGCCTGGTCGAACCCTCATCAGCTTCATCGGGCACTCTCACTACAACGACCGGTCAGCAAGCAGAGCACATCTCTCCTGGTTAGCACGTAGCATCGGCCTAGCACGGCAGCACAGTTCCGACTCACGGGACTCTTTACTGGCTTCTGGCGACACAAGCGTAAGACGCATCGAAGATTTCGACCTCTGGTCTTCGGGGGGAGCGATGTGGCAGACCAAATAGCGTCACAATCCTGAATCGCTCTATCGAAGTTTACTAAGATCGGCGCTATATATACAACAGCTGAAATGACTACACCTGGGCTTCGGTCGGAGATCTCCCTTTGGGGCTTGCCACCATATTCCCACTCAAAACTTCCATTTTCAACTCTATTGTATATGCGCAGAGTTCTATTTTCAGTGCTCTGAATTTTCACTGGCGTTCCGGATTCCAGAGCATATAGTCCCAGCCTTACTTGAATCGTAAATGACGTGTAAATAATCTGATCCCAATTCTGGTAAGTCTCGTAATAACTTACTTACACTTTCATTTTAACCGTAATGGTTCCGAGCCGTGAACTACGGAACCCTAATAATCCCTAGAGACGAGGCCTGTCGAGGCAAGAAGTGTCTACACTTGAACTGCCCCGCTTTTGGGGTGGTCGAGGTTTAGCATTCGTCATTTTGACATTTGCCTTTCACAGTTTATTCAGTCTGCATATAATAGACAAAAAGGTTGCAGTGTTTGGGAAATTAAATCGTAAAGTTTTTAGCTCGCACGACCTGAAGCTGAGCACAAAAATCGAAATCTATAAAGCGATGCTACTACCTTACTTACTGTACTCTTCTGAGACGTGGAGACAGTGTACCGCTATCATATACAAATGCTGGGCCATTTTCACCTACGGCACCTGAGGAAAATACTTAACATCCGTTGGTCTGATCGCACACGAAATACAGAAGTTTTGCGAAGAGCCAATATCACGGGGATCGAGGCCAATCTCATGCAGCGTCAACTTCGATGGTGTGGTCACGTGTCGCGTACGTCGGACCGACGTATTGCTAAGTGCATCTTTCTCTCTGAACTTGAAGAAGGCGAGCGTAAGCACGGCGGCCAACTCCTTAGATATAAAGATGTGCTTATAAGCGTCATATGAAGAAATGCGGCATTATTCTTGCGAAGTGGGAGCGGACAGCCGCCTGTCGGCATGAATGGAGGTCTTTGGTTAAAACCAAAGTCAAAGGCTTTGAAAAGAATCGCTGTTCTGAATCGGATGCCCGACGCGATTAACCGAAAGCACGCCCACCTTGTGCTATAAATGACATCTACCGTAATGGTGTGTTCACCTGCCCGCACTGTGCTGGAACATTAGTCAATAAGATCGGCTATGTTAGCCACATACGAGCACAGCAGGTACAGTTGCAGCGGAGTTAAAGTGGTCGCCGTCGCCGAAAACGGCCGAGGAGCATCATCGTCATCATCAATTGACAAGATCTTCCGAAATCAAGATGGCGTAACTGTTTCTTGTATGAAGATTTTCTCTGTCGAATGTACGTTATAACTTCTAGCCCATCCTTAGTTTTGAAATCCTTGTCCCGAATGTATTATTTTTTACACTCCCATCTCATTATTAAAAACATAACCCCATTTCACCTGAAATCAAAAGACAACATTACAAAAAATATAATTCCTCTGGCGTTTTGGCTCTCGCCACCGGATTTGCATGTGAAATGTAAATTTTAGCACTCTCGTGGTTTGGTTGCTAAGTTATTTTGTATATTTTGAATTTCATTATCATCATCAGTGATTTGTCTTCATCTCAGTACTGAAAGAAAAAACCCGGCCAAATGTGAAAATTTCTGTGAAAATCATCATCTGTGAAAATTTCAATTTCTGTCTAGTGACAGACAGATGGACAGCTAAGTCTCAGTAATAGGTCCCCGTTTTTATTATTTCGGTACGGAACCTTAAAAAACAGTTGCACTTCGGGAGTGTCGACTGAAGTGAAAACAATAGCGCACAGGCAGCGTGCGGCGCTTGAAAATTGAGCTGTTCGGCATTTCTACCCAAATCTTATTAAAAACCGTAATGCAAAGGGAAAGGACGAATATATTAGCTCTGCGCATTCATGCGAGCCTGGTTGACGGATTTTCAATTTGACTTGAATGGATGGAATACATTATGATCAAGCTTACATGCTTTTAACATTAAGTGTACCAGAGGCGTGGCGTTCCTATAACTCCATTCCTATCGGCTTCACTTACCACTTAAGTACCTTTTGAAGACCCTCATCCAAATCCCTACTACATATTTACAGGCTAGGGCTTCCCTATGAAGGAGAACTAGCCTTCGCCACTGGTACCTACGTAACCTAACCAAAAGCATGTCGGTACATGTCTAAGGAGGGTTCCGTAAGTACAAATGAGCTAGGTTTTTGTTTATTTTCAAAATATATTTTTTTCAAAACTTAAGTTAGAGATTTTAAATGAAAAACCTTTAAGATTGCTGAGTGGAAATTATTTAGTTTCAGAAATCTGAAAATATTTGCTGTACATACAACGTCTTTTATTTAAAATCTGTTACTGCTATAGTTTTGAAAAAAAATATATAGTGCAGTTTTTATAATAACGTTATCCTTTTTTATTTTCTTAGTAACAATTTGCGGGTAAAATGAAGCTGTTTTTAATCTGTTGAAGCAACATATCGCGTTTTATCACATACACTTACACGCTCCTAAACCTAAACAAACAGAATGCTTTAATTAAAAACCTCCCAACGTTCTTAAAATGTAAAGTAAAAAATAACATACGTCTTCAAAGCACTTCGCTCGAGGGTACTTGATATAATGATTTTTCATTTCACTTTAACTGAAAGAAGAGTGTGTAGGTACTCCAAGGTAATGTGTGTAAAAATGTCCTTTTAACGAAAAAGGTTTGATAGTGTGGCGCGTTCATTAAAATTTCAATCTTGAGTGTTTTACGAAATAAACAGTTTCTTTATTTTATGGTCTCCTAGTGTTGCGGTATTTTATATATTAAATGTAAGGGGGACATGAAAATAGGAGCATAATAAGTATACAATGGGAGTTTTTTCGAGAAATTCAATGGGTGACGTTTGGATTTAGCATTTCTTTCATAAATTTGTTTTATTTCGGATCTTAAGATGTATATTGGTAAGAATATTAACCATTAAATATTTGTTAAACGTGCACAAGTGTGGGCAAGCGGTACAACTTCTAAAAACGTGCTATTTTGAGTTTCCCTCCGAAACTCCCTAGGAACTTTCAGTAAAGCTTCTACTACTTTACTGAATCGACTGACATGACTCATGGACTGCACTGACTATACAAAAAGTATACAATGCTTTGCCCCTCTCATACGTTGGATCAGTCGCTTGACAGACAAGGACAAAACGTATAGCTTATCCAATGTGTAAATATTTTTATTAGCAAGGGGGTATTTATACACGCTGCTGCGACAGACGTTGTCCTGTCTTAAATATGAACTGGAATAAATAAATAACTACACCCACACGTACAGTTTCTACACATGCTACCCACACCTACCAGTTACAACCTACACCTACTTCCTACCCCTACAACCTACAGGTATGTATTAAAGAGTTATCGACTACTGAGGGTTGAAGTTTATTACAGTTCTGATATCGCTAGTACCTGTGTAACCGGGCTTTGCTCGGGGTTCAGATAAATTAAAAAAGAATAAAAATAATCAATTAAATATTTATTCGACCGAGATTCGAACATTCTGAATTTCCGAACAAAGCAAAAAAACGCATACGAAACTGCCAATCGGCCTGACTTATAAGTGTCGAAATTTTTGATAATATTTTGTTGCACGACGAAAGAACAGAAATATATAGTTTAAAAATGTGCAGCTTCCCAGGGATAAGACTTAGCTGGATCGATTTTTCAACCCCAAAACTCTCGGCACACTAAATTTCACGGTAATACTTCTAGTCCTTATCCGTAATTGATATTTCCAGACCATAAATAACCAGACCAGACATAAGACCAGATATATACAAGATTGTCTCGTTTAAATTATAAGATGAATTGGTGTTAGAAGGGTGAAAATTAAGGATAATGGGGATAATTTTTAATGCCAAATCATGAAATAATTATTAAAAAAAAGCTTAATCACATAAGTTACAACCTTTTCTCATCAAGGTCAAGCCGTTTCGGAGAAGTTCTGTAACAATTGCTGCGACACGAGAATTTTGCCTATGAGATACACAGTGGGATAGAGATAAGTAAAATCTGTATACGACGAGTACTGATCATACGCAGACTTCATTTGTCGCAGTCCCTCTCGTTATGTAAACGCGTTATTAAATTACTTTAGACATATCACACTAACGCAAAAGCTTGTATAACGTGTGTAGCTTTGGACTCTTTCACGCAAAAACTACTGAACGGATTTAAATAACATTTGGCACACAGATAATCTGTAGTCTTGTTTAATATATAGGCTACTCGTCATTCCGAAAAAATGTACGGCTCACGGCTGGACAGATCGCTATATGCGCGAACGCGGGTTGAAGTTATAGTCCGTTGAAATCCAATTAAATCCAAACGTAAACAAAGAGAACTGTCGTACACATAATGCTACCAATTTAAACATCACCTTTTTACCGTGTGATAAAAAATACAAATACACATCAATTTCATCGAATTAAATCTATTTGATTACGTTTAGAATTAAGATTAAATTTAATTTGATCGGAGTGTATTTATTTCATAAAACATAATACATATAGAAGAGCTCATCATTAGGATAATGAATCATTTAGTTCAGCGGCTCAATAATTACATCATTATTGTTATTAAATAGTGTTGTATCGATACCACGTATCGATATCGATAATTTATTTTATTTTTACATTCTAACCAAATTGACTGTTTACACCAATATTTAACTTAATCTAAATGTTATTTGTTAAATTAACTCCTCCTTAACATTGTGACCCTAATTAATTAACAAAAACAATTATTATTTTTAATGCATTGTAATGGCAGAATGTATCAGCAGCTCTCACAGAATATAAGACCATTGTCCATTATAATTATGTACTACATTGATTTGATTTGATAGTGTCGAAAATAATTTAGCAGATATACGATATAAATACAGTATTGTACATTCGGTCGAAAAACATACTAATTACTCTCTTCTTTCGCACTCGATAAAAAAAGGTTTAAAGTTATTGTAGAATTTACTTTACAAATTAAATATAAGTTACATAGATATCTGTCCCCACGACTCGTCAGGTGTAGCGGATGGTAAAATATTAATGAATAACATCGATATCTGTATCATCACTAGCAATCGCAGTAAAACACGACGACCGCATCGCGCGGTTTCGGATTTGGCGATTGACTATCAACGAAATGAACTAAATATGGACATAGCTAGCAACTAAACAGCATGGACAGTTGACAGTGATTGTGTGGTTAATATTTAATTTGATTGAAAATGAATGATGAATGTTAGATAATATTGAACAAGTCGAAGATTTTTTTTATCGGCTGACCTTAAAATGAATTAAGGACGTCGCGGGACGCCTGTCAGATATTCGACATCCAAGTTACCAGCGGCCGGCCCCGTGAACGAAATGCTTGTAAATCCCACGTCCCGCGCGCGCTGCGCGTTCTTTGCCCTAACGCTGTTTATCCACCGCCACCGTCACCCGTCACCGAGAACGAGATTATTTTTGGTCGAGATGAGATTGACGGGACGGGCGTGCGGTGTACAGACGGCACGTCTGGCTATAGGAAATGTATGTATCGCCACTTCGGCGCCGTCGTGTCCTTCTCGTTGACGTCCCGGTGACGTCCCGGTGACGGTGGCGGTGGACGAACAGCGTAACTTGTCAAACTTTCTGACGATGAAAAACGTCAACGATCTATCAACGAAATTTTACTTAATTTATTGCTCACCTATACCAGGAATGTATAAAAACAAAGAGCCCACTTTTAATAACCTGCATAATATAAATCTGTGTTAAATTACATTTCGTTACGAGTTCGGTGATAAAAGTTTTAAGTCGTAAAGCTTGGCGCTACCTAATAGGCTGTAAATTCGGATCAAGACGTTAGGGAATTTATTGTTATCATTAATATTTGAGTGGCTTTTAATTCCTAACTGAGTTCTCATCTTCGTTTAATTTTTTATTTTTATTGGTTATATGGGTTTTATCGCAAAGCGGTTATGACACCCGAGTTCGTAAACATCACAATATAAATTATATAAATAAACCAAAAAACATAATCAAATTTACCAACGCTTGATTAACAAAAGTCTGTACAGCTCCTGGCCAAATCGGACTGAGGATCTGTCAGAGGACTGTTACAGACTCCCACGTGCATCACCCTACGACATCTTATGGCCACGCTACAGACACATTCCATCAAAACGTGATACACGTCACAATAACGTTGCATCTCGGGCAATTTGGAGTTGACGATTTATTAAAAAGGCGAATTTATTTGAAGGAATGTGTCCGGGACGATGCCTTAATGCTGCAGTCAATTCGGTCCTGCATAACACTACCTCCTTATTGTCAAACCAAAGCGATTTACGTGGATGCGACTGGATCGTTCTGTACCATATTCCCTTTAATTTCGAAACTTTATCAAAATTCTACTTCCACATGTAACGATACATTGTTTTTTAATAACATAAACAAATTCACTATGTACCGGATACCTCGAGCACGGAGTACCATCGGAGACTGCATCTTCGTTTACTTGACTCTCATAGTAAGACAACCCGCAGTAACCCGGGTAGCTTGGTCGAATACAGCCTAATCCATCTATGTATGTACTAGCTGATGCCGGCGGCTCCGCCCGCGTAAATAGAGTATCCCACGGGAATACTGTACTTTTTCGGGATAAAAAGATAGGTTACTCGTATGTTTGAATCCAGAGGCTACTTGAAATGCATGTAATTCGATATGGTAGATACCAAATTTCATCGAAATTAGTTCAGTAGTTTTTGCGTGAAAGAGTAACAAACATCCATCCATACATCCAATTTTTTTTTGCATCATTTATTGCAAGAATGTGGTATCCGTATATAGGCTCGCAAATACTTTATAAAATTAGTTTGCGAGGATATGGAAACGAAACCGTATTCTACTAGGATCCCATAAAGTATGTGAAGATTATAGCTTAAACATATATTATTATGTACCAGTGGGGCAGGCTGGTTTTCCTTCATAGGGAAGCCCTAGCCTGTATAATAGGTAGGAATTTGGTTGAGGGTCTTCAAAAGGTAAGTGGTGAGTAAAGCCGGTAGGAATGGTTATGACAGCGCCCATACAATTGACATTCGTAATCCTGCCAAACCTTTTGCCTCCATTATACATACGGGTCTGTATAACCGAGCTTTGCTCGGAGTTCAGATAAATTTAAATATATAAAAAGAATTACAAAGATATTAATTTCACCGAGATTCGAACCCGAGTTTCTGAACAAAGCAATAAACGCATACCAAACTGCCGATCGGACTGACATAATAGACTCAAAATAATTGATAATTATATTGTTGCACGGCGAAGGTAAGAAACTTAATATATAGCTTAAAAATGCGCTGTTTCCCAGGAATAAGACCTAGCTAGATCGATTTCTCTCCTCCAAAACTATACTAAATTTAATGGTCATAATGCGAGCCGTTTCTAGAAACCCACTGTATATATGCCTTTCATTTCAACATAATATGTTACAGTTCAAACAATACAGCAATTCTCTGGTGTCTCCACTCTTCAGGTCGTATGTAATGTGATAAATTCTACCTTACACGTGCAGCGGCAGCGCGGTGCTGCCAGTGTCGTCGCATTGTGTTCAAATGTGTTTTACTCCCCCACTACTAGGGTTGGGACTTTGCATTGACGGCTTTACTAGCTTTTTCCCGCGGCTCCCATACCCACCCATACATCCATCCATCCTCACAAACTTACACGTTTATAACAGTTGTAGGACTTTGTAGCATTTATTGGACATGTTTTTGGAGTTTACTCCTTAAGAATCGATTTTCATATAAGGCCCCCGGTATGAAAAAAATATGAGGAGTAAAATCTACTGAACGAATGACCTCGTTACGTTTTCGTGCGCAACCTATTCTGCGCACCTGTCACTTTTTTCACATGGCGCGAATTTTTGAACTCAAATCGATCGCTAAAGTTTTTGTTCCTTCTAAGGGACGTGTTTTACTTTTTAGAGTAAACTCCAGTCGTGCGTCGGAGCTGACACACACTTTTTTATATTTTTCTTGGTCTTGTTCCAAATTTCTAAGAATCTCCAATAGCTTAATTGACAGTATTTTTATTGCATATTCCTTTTAAATCTCGAAATTATTTATAGATAAAAAAAAACTGTTCAAGGGCGTGTCAGGCCACACACAAAATGGGTTTACTTAGTCAACTTAGTTCGTTGTAATTTTGTTACTTAAGCCGTTATAGTTTTCCTTTAATTTTTTTTTATTTATCTAATGATACCTTACACTATGAGGTAGACGCGAGTAAAAAAAAATCGTTATTTTAATTTGACATTTTATCAATCTTTGCTAATTTGACCACATAAATACAATTTTAGCGCCTACACACATTAACATTTAAGACAGTTATTGGGGGTTTTTTCTACTAACCGGCCTCCCCCCGGCGCCGGGGCCACAGGCTAAAGAGAAGGAATACACAAACAGCTAAATAGCTAGCTTTCGATTTGGTTGCACTACTACAAGCATACGGTGTGTCCACGACTGTATGGAAAATTGTAGGCAGTTGAAAGGTAAAAATTTTCAAATTTTGGATCGATTTGGGTCGTCCTTTGAAAGCTGTTTCTCTGTACGTAAGTACGTATATATATATATATACAGGGTGACCTGAAATTCGATACATTCCTTTGAAAGACAGAAAGTAGACCTCATTTACAGTAATATTTTTCATGGCATCCCCTATCCGAAAGTTGATATTTACAAAGTTATTGAAATTTCAAAAATATTTTCTTTATTTTCGACTTTTTGACTTTGACATGACGTATTTTTAAAAATGTTTGTCTTTTTAGTGATTTTTTTATGTATTTTAACCGTCAATGAGTCAAATATTATTTTTTAGGAATAAATAGGGACAAACTAAGCGAGAATTTTTCATTATGAGACATGAAACAGAATTTTCTTTTAAGAAAAATGCACGTTTTTCTTAAAAACAGGTGATTTTCTTAAAAAAATGTATGATACAATGCGTACAAATACCTTAAATAACTTTCTTACCTCATAAGCTTCCAAAAAAGGTACAAATATGTACATAAAAATATGAACATGTAATAAACAAAGACAAAACAATCATCAGGTAACGTTATCTCAAGAATTACTCTACCTGAGGCGACCTTTTTTTTCAATTGTTTCCTTTGTTCAAACTTCGGGATGTTTCGGCTACTGTCGTCGCGGCCCTTTGTCAATGAGTTACCGACTGGCTTAGAGAGCAAATTTAGTAGCTAATATTAGTTTTAAGTCAACTATTGCCGTGTACGGACGTATTGTTGCTTTAAACTACACCCCTACTTCTACTCAAACTTACCCACATCGCTGGATAGGTCGAGGCGGGCCAATTCCTTGGCCAGCACGGTGTCCGATTTGACCCCGTTTGATTTTTATCTTTGGGATCATATGAAGGCTTTGGTGTATACTACACCCATAATTACTGTAGAGGAGCTCAGAAGCCGCATAAGAAGTGCAGCAGAAGAAATCAAAACTAGTCTTACTACCAGAATAATCAAAACAGAGGTACGGAGAAGACTACGGGCCTGTATCAGAAACAGAGGTTCACATTTTGAACAAGACCTAAAGTAGAATATTTATTATTAAATTTAATTAAACATTGATGTTTTTTAAACACAATAAACGTAATTAAATTCAAGTTTTTCCTTTTATTTTAACCTTATCGCAAATAAATCGATTTAGACATTATTTCATTTTACTTCTAATATGTTTACTACAACGTCATATTTTTATGTAGATATTTGCACCTTTTTTGAAAGCTAATGAGATAAGGAAGTTATTTAGAATATTTGTACGCATTGTATCATACATTTTTTTAAGAAAATCACCTGTTTTTAAGAAAAATGTGCATTTTTTTTTAAAGAAAATTCTGTTTCATGTCTCATAATGAAAAGTTTTCGCTTAGTTTGTCCCTATTTATTCCTTAAAAATAATATTTGGCTCATTGATGGTTAAAATACATAAAAAAATCACTAAAAAGACAAACATTTTTAAAAATACGTCATGTCAAAGTCAAAAAGTCGAAAATAAAGAAAAAAATTTTGAAATTTCAATAACTTTGTAAATATCAACCTTCGGATAGGGGATGCCATGAAAAATATTACTGTAAATGAGGTCTACTTTCTGTCTTTCAAAGGAATGTATCGAATTTCAGGTCATCCTGTATATATTATGTCACTAGTACGAACTGAAGTTTAGCACAACACTAGTATATCGTTGTATATGTCATCTTGTAAGTGCGGATTCTGTACAAATCGCCAGGAGTGATGATGTAGCGACGACAAATCGCCTCGTGTACAACTGCACAGAAAATGTACAATATACAAGCTTACATGGAGACTTATGCGGGGGTCAGACTAACGGGAAATGCCATTCATCGCGGCAAATGAAAGCACAGAAATATTATATACCAACTACAACTTTTATAAAAAACTATGACCCGACTTTGTAAAATATTATAGCCAATGTTACCCGGGCTATTATTACGAATCTATTGACATCGGACCACTAGTTTAGGCGCTACGGTGGAACATACATTCATAGACTGCCAAAATCATTAACCTTCCTTTAGGCTTCGCCGTAGGCAGGTAAAAAATAAACGAAACCCAGGACAATATTAGAAAAGATGTTTAAAAAGAAAAAAAAAATGTTTTTTTTTACTTCTATGTAACCTTTTTACCCGACTGGGTTATGTTTTTCCCGCGGATCTTGTTTCGGTATTTTTAGTGCGGAATCGGGTTTTTTTTTATTCATATAATGCTTAAGGTTTTACTTAGAATATAAGAATTTACATATAATTTAGATCCAAAACCAGCAACACCTTTGATTTTAAAATAGGAAACGAAATTCTTGTAAACATATTCCAAGCTTATTGAAATATTCATAGAAATTTAAAATTCTAGGCCGAGCTTGGGTAAGTCGATGTAAGTATGAGATTATCTAAAGTTTATGCTAACCTAGTATCACCGAGCCGAGTTCATTTTGCAAATAAACCCCGAATTCTCAAACGCTTATTAAAGTTGAGAGGCTCTCAATTTTCTGTCCCACTCATTGTGCCAAACAGAGACAGCCTGCGATTTAAGGAGCCCTTAACCTAAGCCTTAACGTAAGGGTCAGTTCACACCGCGATGATACGTGGCGCTTCATTTTAAGATAGCTATTCAAAATTGAACCTTCATGTGACATCAGTCAAACACTATAACTTGGCATTCGAACTCTCGAAATGAAACGTGTATCTTCATGTGTAATAAAGATAAATGTTGAATCGTTATCTTCATAATGCAGCGCCGCGTCGCGTTTTCGTGTGAACTGACACTTAGACGCACGGCGCGAGGCGCTACGTGGCTCGTTATTTGGTACGTTGCTATGCTGAAGCTACGTCGACGCTACGCAGGGCGCTACGTCGCTACGATGGGCGCTACGAAGTGTATATGACAGGTTGTAAAATGAATGGGGAAATTGGTTTGCGACGAAACCACTCGCCGAGAAATGTTATTTGAAGGACCGAATTTATAATTTTAAGAGCTTTCAATGGCTCTAAATGTTAAATTATAGTAAAACTGGGTGACCCAGCAAACAAATTTCTACCATATAAATTAATATATATATAACAAAATAGTTAATCACCTATTCTGAGACCTACCGAATATATAGTTCGTGATATGGCGGCGCGGGGCATATGCCGTTCAACATATCAGCGCGCGAGTTGCGTTCCATTTTACAATTTAAC
Organism: Phengaris alcon alcon; assembly: GCA_037179445.1. Classification (NCBI taxonomy): domain Eukaryota; kingdom Metazoa; phylum Arthropoda; class Insecta; order Lepidoptera; family Lycaenidae; genus Phengaris; species Phengaris alcon. Next base: position 782,975 of record JAYRCH010000210.1, on the reverse strand, counting down.
AAATTTTATTTCGTTATATTATAATATAAGGAGAAACAATGCGTAAAATTCTAATCAGGATGTTTATTTCACAATCTGTCGACTTTTTATAATCTCGCTAGTTATATTACTATATAACGGTATTCACAATTTTACGGTGACGTGTATATACACATTTTTTTTAATAAAAATTGGTCACACTGTTTCGGAGGGTTTTAGTTACAAACACTTTTTTATATATTTTGTAGGCGCTGTTTTTGATGGATTTAGTAGTCTATTTATTTTTATACATTTGATGAAATCGGTGACGGAGGTGTGTTTCAATATTCCTGGCTCACGGATGTGTTTTAAATATGTGTATAATAAAACTCTTCAAAATACTTCCCGTTGTCTGGTCCTGGTAACACAAGTTCTTCGGATACGGATTATCACGGGGCCAGATTGACGTGGTGTAAAGCGTCCAGAGATAATATTTTTGTCATCTTTTGAATAATTCAACGCCAATTTCTCAACTTGACAGTCATGCTAAAAGACGTTCTTTTCTTTTTTATAATTCTGAAACTTAATTTGCCTAGGTACTTTATTAAAAAGCTTACATTTAAGCCCGTTTCGCATGCTTCAGATAAGCAAAACAGGCGTTAATATAAAAACCTACCTTAAAAATCTTATTTTCTTGCAAAACGAAAGTTATACGGGCGTATGCCGTTTAAATATTAATACAATGTCAACGATAGCTGCAATAAACGTGACCTATACATGACCTTGACAATCTGACCTCTAAGGGCTTGACCTAGTCATATGTAATTAGTCAGGGAAAAATTGTTTGTGTAGAAAACAAAGAATATGTGACAGACAGACATACAAACGGACAGACGGATGGGTGAATGGACGGACAGCGGAGTCTTATGGCCGATTTCTTCACTAGTAGTTATCCTACGATTATAGTTATCCGTTAGTTAACGTGAGTTAACTGGAGATTTCGTTTTCTTTACACCAGTTTAAGAAATAACCCCCGAATATTTTTGTCCTAAGGATAAATATTGGGCTGACTTTATACCTGGCAGTTAACTTACTGATGTCAGTGTGTGCGTAAAAACTCTCCAGTGTAGAGTTTACATGGCACTGTACATGCTAGTACAACGATTATTCGAATGTCAAATATAAAATGTATTAATAATATTGCCTTCCCACTTGTGAAAATTTTGATTGTTTTAAACAAATAGAGGTGATTATATATATTAGGGTGGTGGTTTTTTCGATTTCCCATGACAATTTGTCGGAAAAAAAAATCTAAAAGAAAAATGAAAAAAAAAATAATTGAAAAAAACTTTAGATAATTTAGCGTAAACAAATAATAAGTAACAAACTTTTATTATAACGGAGAAGTAGGTAGAAAATATTTCTTAAGTACATCCATTAAATTTGGGTCTAGAGGACCCCTTGAGTAGGTATATAGCTCACAGTCACACATACATGACCATAGGATAGCTAACCCGTCGGTCTGTTGCAGACAACCATCGAAATTTTAACCCTGGAATATCTGCCGAATAACAAACTCTAGTTTATCTCTCTCATGAAGAAATCGGCCATTTTAACAGGTCTCGTTTTTACCCTTTGGGTACGGAACCCTAGATAACGGTGATGATGAAGAGTTCACTAGCCCGTCAATGGTATAATAATACTAGGATATTATAACTTGGCAGGGGTTGTTTAAGGTATTCAGTAAATGTTTGTACATTCTTATAATTTGTTCCTATAATATCATACATGGTGTAATCTTTGGAAGAAGAATATACAAGGAGTATTAAAATTGGAGCCGTAGGCAGCTCTCTCTCCCCTCGCACAAAACATCAAAGGCCAAAACTCATAAGAGTGAAAGAGAAAGCAAATCCATGTTCTTTTTTACCCGACTACGGCGAAGCCAAAAAGAGGGGAGGATGATTTTGGCATTCTATGTATGTATGTATGTATGTCTTAAACTACTTATAATTAAAATAATATATATAATTAAAATAATATATAGATATTATTTTAATTATCAGTAGTTTAAGACATACATACATACATAGAATGCCAAAATCATCCTCCCCTCTTTTTGTCTTCGCCGTAGTCGGGTAAAAAAGAACATGGATTTTCTTTCTCTTTCACTCTTATGAGTTTTGGCCTTTGATGTTTTGTGCGAGGGGAGAGAGAGCTGCCTACGGCTCCAATTTTAGACGCTCCACACCACGTCAGTCTGGCCCCGTGGTAAGTTACCACTTAGCCACACAGGTGTCAATAGATTCGTTATAACAGCCCGGGTAACATAGGCTATATAATTTAAGTAGTCGGGTTAAAGTTTTTATTAATAACAATATAGTTATTACGACGCTGGAATTACGTTTTCATGTTTCATCGCTTACTAATAGCTATATATATATGATATAGTTACATCTCTGAGGTGGTAATCAGTCGTTCGCCGTCGGGAAATAACGTGACCAATTTCAGAAGTATGTCAATCTGCTAATCGTTCCATTTCCTGCACTGTACACCCGCAAACCGAGGAAGGTTGCGGTCTGCGTTTAAATCTGGGTCAAGCAGAGTTTAGGTCTCTAGATGTAATACAACTGAAGTGAAGTACGTTCTGGAACCAGTTTTATTCGTTCCGTGTCCCATATAGAGAGATAGTACTGTTCGCGCCAAAACGCGACGCACAGAATGGTCATATAGAACATTCAGATCGGCCGGTCACGAGCGGTTTACGAAACGTCCCGAGATTGGCCAAACGCTAGATGATGCTGGAAGAGAGTGACGTAAGGACTTTGCAATTGGAACACCTTCCGTGCCGGATGCATTTTCAGCTCATCCCGAATTCTTAGTGAACGCGAACTCGTGTGCGCATATTTATTTGTGCTCGTTAATATAATACCAAATTCGCCGGTGAACCGCGATAAATATATCGATAATCCGCTCAACAGCTGTGTAGTGTAGTGAGAAGAAACCTCCGCCCAGATCCAGAACCACCAGCTCAGCAGAAAGGTCAGTCCCAGTTGTCTCCAGCCCTCACGTTAACCTATATACCTACGTCCCTCAGCTCAAAGTCGCATGTGTAAGTCCTAGCTTACACAAGTACAGTCTTACGAAAAATCGGCGGGAAATAAAGCGTTGCGTTTTGCAGAGCGAGCCCTCGTTCGCGCGAGCGCTTTTCTATTGCGCGATCAGTTATTACTGCGCTGAAAATATAATTCTGCGCTAAAAGAATAGAGCTGAATATCGAATACACGGCTGCGATTTATAAATGCGACGCTCTTGTGTTCGATTTTGAGCTCTATTCTATTAGCGCAGAGTTAAATTTTCAGCGTTGTTACATTTTAACGCGCGATAGAGAAGCGGTCGTACTAACGAGGGCTTAGTGTGTGCCTAATGTTGGAGTTTTAAAGTCCGGGAACGCAATTGTAACTCCTCTAGTGTGCAGGTGTCACGTAATCGCTGTCCGTAAAGGGCGATCCGTCTGCTCAGTTTTCAATCTTATATCTTAGGGTCAGCTCACATCGAGACACGACGGGACTCAACGCTGCATTTTTACGACAGTGATTCAAAATTGAACTTTAAAAACGAAATGTTGAATCACTGTCTTAAAAATGCAGCGCCGCGTCGCGTCTTGGTGTGAACTAACGCTTATTCAGAGCCTAACTTATTATACAAGTAAGCCAACAAAGTCCTTCCATCCTCATTGTACCGATCTATATACTTCAAACGAGCAATTCTTGTATATATACATAATAAGAATCTCGGAAACGTTTTCAAGTATGTTCCATGTTTTGTGTGCAGAGGATTTTGGAGGAGAAAAATTGATTAAGTTAGGTATTATCCTATCCCCGGAAAACCGCGCATTTTCTAGTTATTATACGTTTTTTTTTCGTTGCTTAATAAGATGTGATTTATTTTGCTGTCTAATGGGGGTTTTCAAATTCGTGACATTTGACAGCTTTTTGACACGACAAGGACCGTCAGCACCAAGCGCCGCCTGGTGATAGCAAAAGAATCGAAACTTCTTGTTGACCGTTATTGATACCACTTACGCCGCCAGTTGGGTCTGCCCCCTAGCGGTGTCCCTAATTGGTGTCTCAGGTTCGGGTCCCGGTCAGACTAATATTTTGTGACCTTTTTTTCTTACCTAACGCCACAACTGTGCTATGTTTTTTCCGTGCTAGTTACTAGAACTCCCAGCTAACTCGGTACTCTACCAAGACGAATCTATTGTAACAGCTCCCGCACCGATTCCGGCGACGGTGGCCGGTTTCATTGTAACCAGGCCAGTTATGCAGGAGTAATTTTATAGTGCCCAAGTGAGTGGGCAGTACACAAGAGCACTCTCTCTTCCTTTACTCTCGCAACCCAGTGGGGCGGATGACCGACACGACTGGCGGGAGATCAGGCGCAGGTCCGACTGCTTACACGCCCATCCGACGCATAGATAATCTCTCTTGTCAGACAATCAGGTGATCAGCCTGCATTGTCGTAACCAAGCTTGAAAACAACATTTTTTGTTGTACCAACGCGGGAACGGAACCCACGATCTCCGAGTCGAGAGCCAAGCTCTAAACCACTGGACCACAGAGGCCACGACTTACTATTAGTTATATCTATCTATATATATAATAGGCAAAGCTGATTGACTGATTTATCAACGCAAAGGCCAAACCATTCAGGCTAGAAATTTAACATTTCCCACATGTATTTACCATATGACGTAGGCATCCATTAAGGAAGGATTTTTCACCATTCAATTCCCAAGGGGGTACAATAGGTGATAAAAGTTTGTTAGAAACTTTTTATTCCTTGGACATCTTTGCATGATATTTCGTATGAATTGATTGCGGAAAAAATAATAAATTACGCATTTCAGCATTCTCTAAAATTCATCCCCTAGGTGGATAAAATAGGGGATGAAAGTTTAAAACCTAATTTGACACGGGCGATGTCGCGGTCCAATGCTAGTAAGTTATATGACAGCATAATATTATATCGCTATGCATCAACTCTAATTACTATAAGATCGTAATATTATTGTATGTGGCAGTTGGCTTATCTAGTTAACAATATAATCATTACTATAAAACAACTAGTATAAATAAAATAATACGTTTTTATGAATAATCATTTGAATGGTGTTACGTATCTGTTTAGATCCCATTTTTCGACTAAAATTGTACCAGCCCTCTGGTTAAATAAGCTAGCTTATTGGACGCCTAGTTCTTTCGAAGTGGCAATTAATGTTTTTGCGTGAATAATTATTTTATTTTAGGTTTCGCACATCTCATCAAAATAAAAATAAATGCGATCTCAAATGGTCACCCTAATCAAACAAATCAAAGCTATCAATATGAAATTTTACTAAATGAAAACACTACACTCGGTCAGCTGATTAAACGTTGCGCTCAATAACTTTTCTGCTGTTCATCAGACATTTAATTATGAGGCTACATTTAATAAAATACCTGGGTATCCAATTAGCTGACAAATTTAACCAGATGATTCCGACATAACTATTATATAAGTATACATGAGATTGGGTGCCACTTTTATTATGCACAAGCTTCGCGTCTAGAAATTTAAAACCAGACGTATATTTTGGCTAGTTCTTGTTTCACGTCGTAAAATTAGTTACGAGTGTAAGGGTGCGTCATGCTGCTTGAAGCGACAGAAAAAAGCCTCCGCGCGACAAATTTTTTTTGTATCAAATTATAATTATACGATTATTTTGCTTGCGAATCTCTTTTTTTACACATTTTAGAACTCTAGTTTCGTCCCCTTTAGGCGTGTGCTTTGGAATATTTGTTCAGTGGTTTAAGCTACGATGAAAGATCAGTAAAAAATGTTTACCTTTTTACCCGACTACGGCAAAGCCAAAAGAAAGGGTGATGATTTTAGCAGTCTATGTATGTATGTTTGTATGTATGTATGTTACACCGTAGCCCCTAAACTACTGGTCCGATTTTCATAAATGAGGCGTTAATAGATTCGTAATAATGCGTAGACGGGTTTTTAACTTTTGATTTTTTAATATACGAAACTCGTTTTAAAAGACAAGGGTTGAGTAAATGGCGATGATCATCTCGTTGACGTATCGTGTGTAGTCGTCATTTCTCTCAGTCCCACTAATTATATAACGTATCAAATAAAGGAGCGATAATATATACTTATCGAGTTATACTTATCATCAAATTTGTCTTGCGAACTTGTCGCTTCATTTCTTAACTCCCTCGCATCATTCCCTTTCTGTGTTGCGTGATTTATCTATTGTGTCGCTTGTCGTAGTGTGACCCCACCGTTACGCTAGAGGAGCCCCGAAGTTTTATTATGGCTTTTATTATGGCTGTTTAGCCGGCTCGAAGTTTTAGTTTATGACGTGTGCGAAATGGAAGCCATTTTAGATTTATGTGTTCCTAGTACGTTTGCACATCCAGAGAACAATTGTTATTAATTTGCTATTTTTTATATTAAATTGTGTCCCAGTGATATTACTAGACGTCCGCCCTATTGTCGAAATTCGCCCAACCTACTAATATTATAAATGTGAAAGTTTGTGAGGATGGATGGATGTTTGTTACACTTTCACGCAAAAACTACTCAACGAATTTTGATGAAATTTGGTATGGTAGTAGTTTATTTGAAAAGTGGTGTTCCCGTGGAATCTGTATTCCCCTGGTATGTCCCCTGGGCGGAGCCGCGGGTAACGGCTAGTAATTCATATAATTTATAATTTTGAACTTTATGAAGGTTCTTTTTTCTCTAAGATAGAAAAGTAAATGTAATCAAACGCACGGCAGTGTGTGTTAATAATCTGATGGAAAACATATTCAACTAGGTGAAGCTCACGACTTCGAGCGCGCAAAAAGAGATCTTGCGGGAACCGTACATTTTGCAGCGATAAAGTAGCCTATGTCCTTCTCCGTAGTCTACTATATATCTGTGCCAAAGGACCGTGCAAAAAATCGTCCCCACCCACCAACAGACTACAAACCAATCTCAGTTAATAGCTCTTGCCACGCTGATTATTATCTAGTATAGCGATATCCACCTCAGGAGTAGGTTTTGACGGAAATTGGAAGTTTTTTTTCTATTGATTTATATTAGCGACCCATTCCAGTTTCGACGGGTGCGATGTAATAATACATATAAATCTTCCTCTTGAATTCTCTATCATTGCTTTCAAAAGATCTAAGGGAACGGAGGGACTTAATTTTAGTCTAACTAGTATTCTATTTCGTTTTTTAGCTTATTTTTACTAACAGTAAACCTACTTTAACAGAATATCACTGAAAATCTTCACACAGTATAAAATGAAGTCGCTCAGTTTCCTGCTCGATAAGATCATTTAAACTAAGCAACGGATTTTAATGCAGTTTTCAGCTATGGATAGAGTGAATAAAGAGAAAGCTGTTTATGTATAATACATCACACCCGTGCGAAACTGGAGTGGGTCGCTAATATAAATAAATCAATAAAAATAAACTTCAAATTTCTGTCAAAACCTACTCCTGCGGTGTATACTCGTATAGCCATACTAGATAATAATCAGCGTGGAAAGAGCTATTAACTGTGATAGGTTGGAAATCTGGGGGGTGGGGGACACTGCCCATACAGTTTTTTGCATGGTCCTTTTATAATGATCAGTTAAGTAGGTTTTAAGTGGAAGATAACAAACAAACAAACACACTTTCACATTCATAATATTAGTAAGGATTCTATAACAATAGCTATATCTATCTCGCTCTAAGTGTATATGTTATCACGCGCGTGGAGTACGCGATTTTCAATTAAGTAGACTTTCAGCTCAGGAACTTCATCAGGAGTGTGTTGGTCTGAGTTTAGAGGCTGAAGCGTTTCGTGTTTAACAAATATTAAAAAGGAAATACCATAGTAATGAGGGTTTTGATATTTTTCTGCCGCTAGGGGACAGACCCAACGCACACAAAGCGTCATCTGGTGGCGTAAGTGGTATCAAAAACGGTGAATAAGAATTTTCGATTATTTTTCTGTCACCAGGCGGCGCTTGGTAGCCCGACGGTCCTTGTCGTGTCAAAAAACTGACAGATGTCACGAATTTAAAAAGTACTATATGGTATATAATATTCAGCAACACAAGTTCTAAAACAGGGACAGTTTTTTTTTTATTAGTTTTTCTTTGGGTTCCGTACCCAAAGGGTAAGAACGGGATCTTATTAGATCCGATGTCTCTCCGTCTGTCTGTCTAATTGTCTGCCACTAGGCTGTATCTCGAAAAACCATGATAGCTAAACAGTTTAAATTTTCACAGATAATGTATTTCTGTTGCCGCTACAGCAAAATATACTAAAAAATCCACTGAAGTGCGAGTTGGACTCGCGCCCGCAGGGTTCGGTACAAAACGGTAAAAAAATCACGTTTGTTGTATGTTTCTATTCTGTTTTCAGTATTTGTTGTTATAGCGGCGACAGAAATACATCATCTGTAAAAAATTTCAACTGTCTAGCTATCATGGTTCATGAGAAACGTCCTGGTGAGTGGTGACATATAGACAGACGGACGGAGCCGTTCCGTTTTTACCCCATGGATACGGAACCCAAAAAAACTGCTTTTATTTAACACTCATTCACCCACTATCCGCTGGTATTTCTTTTAGTTAATTTCAATTTGATACAGCCCTAGTTACAGATTAATAAATAGTTACTACGGAACAGATACATCACTTCTATTCAAGGGTGAAAATACCTACGCTAAAATTACCTACGAAATGTTATAATTATTATTAAGAGTCGAGATTGTGATGCCGGCCGTGCGACTCGCGTTACACGTGAGTCACGCGTGACTGCTCACGAATGCGCCAGAGTTGTACCTATGAGGATTATTGTAATTTATTTGTCAATCAAATATGCAAATATAAAATAATATATAATTTTTTTTACCTTCATTGAATTCTCGATTATTAAATTTTATAGTTGAAAATATCCTAAATCGCGTAAATAATTTTAATATGTATAACTATAATAATAAGGAAAACAGCAAAGCGGAGGAAAATTAAAAAAATCTTAAATAAGTAGGTATCGTAACTTTAAAATTTGCAATACTTATTTAAAAACGTAATAACGCTCTTTATATTTTTTCGTGGCTGGAGACTATTTCCAACATAAAAAAACAGTATAAGAATTAAATAGCTATAAAGGAGGTCAAAAACTACTAAATTTAGTTGTTAAACTACTACACTGGCACTGTAGCCATCCACTCACATTAATTACATGTCATTTCGACGCGTAAGCGCGGGAACGTGCGGTGCGAGTGCCCTGACGTGCGGCGTGCGACAGCCGTTTGTTGTTTGTCTGGAGCGAGTAACGAACGCCTGCCCTAGTTTTAAAACTGTTCTTTTGTCCCGCTTTCCGCTCCTACCTTGCACCACTCAACCCATCAGCTCCTCGGCCGAAAGCCAGGATTTACGACTGACCCGAGACGTGCTACTCACCCGATTACTGGAGCGAAGCCGCGGTAAACGCTTGTATACACGTGAGGCTGGGACTATATGCTCCGGAATCCGGAACGCCGGTGAAAATTCAGCGCACTGAAAATAGAACTCTGCGCTAATACAATGAAGTTGAAAATGAAAGTTTCCAGTGTGGAGCTGTCATATATGACATTGACATTTGACTCGACACTCGTGTGTTCGATTTTCAACTCTATTGTATTAGAGCAGAGTTCTATTTTCAATGCTTAGAATTCTCTACGGCCTTCTGGATTCCGGATCATATAGTCTCAGCCTACATAGTAAGTTTTGACCCTGAGTTAAGAACAATGACTCGGCGTGAAGTCGGTTAAGAGTCTTATTGGAACATAATAAATAAACCTCTCATAATTATAATTTTATGGACGCGTCCACACCTCGTCAATCTAGTCCTGTACTACTAAGTATCAGAAGAACTTGTATCATAGGTGCCAGACCAATGGATATTTCCATTCCATTCCATTTATTACTGTTATTACTATTTTGTCGCTTCGGCGTTTTCCGGCAATAGCACCGACGCGCTAACCACTGAGCTCGTCAAAACTAATGATTAGTTGAGGTGATAAGAGTATACTCCTTCTATGTAACTGGTTGCTTTAATCCAAAAGACTCAACTGACGATGTAAAAAAATATTCCAACTTTTTTGTAACTTTGAAATGCATTTTTTTATATTTTTCTACATAACATTTTATCACGTAATACCTCAATATTTCTGAAAATATAAATGAAACTAAATGTTTTACATGCAGTAGTCGACAACAATACTATTGCGTCGCGTTGCCACACCATTGCACACTATACAATATGGTTCCGATGTTTTAAATAAATAAAATAAATAAATATCTATGGACGCTTCACACCTCGTCAGTCTGGCCCCGTGGTAAGTATCCGAAGAACTTGTGTTACAGGTACCAGAAAACGGGAAGTATATTTAATACTTTTATACTATACATAATATATTTAAGATTTTTATTGTATTATACACATCCATTATGCGGGATTCGAACCCGCAACACCTGGCTTGAGCACCAACGCGCTGAACCACTGAGCCACAGAGGTCGTTTTATATTTGCCGTTGTGCGATGGCCCAATGATATTTAATGTAACTCAAAATAAACCTTTTTTTTTGTTTCAGGTAAAGCTTTCAGTATCCAGAATTTATATTTGGTTACAAGTCAAGTTTGGTAGAAATAAAAATGAATATTTAGAATACGTAAGTTTATTACTCTTGCTTATTAAAAAAACATAAGTTAGAAGTTAGAATGAAATACATCCGAGTGATATTTAAAACATACACGTGTGTGTGTCTTTGCTACTTAACACTTTGTCCTACTGCTACTTTACACTTTCACGCAAAAACTACTGAACGGATTTCGATGAAATTTGACATGGTAGTAGTTTATTTAGGCTCTGGATTAAAACATAGTCTACTTTTTATCCCGAAAAAGTACAGTGTTCCTTTGAGACACTGTATTTACGCAAGCGAAGCCGCGGGCACCAGCTAGTACCGTATATTTACGCAAGCGAAGCCGCGGGCAAAAGCTAGTGTAAAATAAACAAAATTAAAAATTTTAAGTAACCCCTGAGATTGTCAAGCAGTAAGCGAGATGATGATGAATTATATCTGAAAACACTCGACATCTCAGCACACACAGATACGCCAAACTTATTCACCTGTGTTGGGGTTGGGGGTTAAAAACTTTATATAAAACTGATATGAAATTCATAAAATTGTAATCCCCCAACACGTCATATTTTGTATACAACAAATATTCGAACGACACTGAAAGTGACTAGGGATGCAGAAAGCCCAAGCATATTTCAAAGCATATTCAAGGAAGAATATTGAATATTCGATACAAAAATCTAGCTCAAATGATTCGCTCTGAGACCTAGGTCTCACAGAGTGCACTAGATTCTAGGCAATATACGTTTGAGGTGAACGACATTAAAGTTTAAAAATGTTTACATTATAAATTGAATTTTCTTTGCTATACCTACATATGACAGGTCGGATGCTATGAGCTTTTGTAACTTGAGTAAGGATTTTTATGGACAACTATGCAAAAGTTTTTTAGCTTTTTTATATAGAAAGTAGTGTGGGAATTTGACTCAAGGGTGCGTTTTCAAATTTGACATAAATTGTCTGTTTTCGGTCTATTTTGCGACCAAATGGAACCAAATCCTATAAAACTAGCCATTGCCACAATATAACTACTTCTTTTAATAATAATTTTCCGGAACCTCTTACCCCAAAATTTGCAAAAAGAGGTCGTGCTTAGGATAATTTTTGTGCCCTTATGTATTTTACTTTGTTCGCTTAGCCTGGGAACACACGTACTGGATGAGGATTGATATTTTTCTGCCGCTAGGGGGCAGACACAACGCACACAAAGCGTCATCTGGTGGCGTAAGTGGTATCAACAACGGTCGATAAGAATTTTCGATTATTTTTCTGTCACCAGGCGGCGCATGGTAGCCCGACGGATGGTCGGACAATCCTCAAAGGATGTCAAGTTCAGTACGCATGTTCCTAGGGTTAAAAATACTCAAAGATAGCGTATAAAGTCACTAATGACCTTCGAATTTGCTTAAATCCAGGCCACGAGATAGGAATTACACGTGTATCAAATTCGTGCAGTAATTTTTGCGTCTCTGGCGTCTGAGACAAAATCGAGGCAAAATCCTAAAAGCAATTATTCCTAAAAGCTACAACACAATACTTCTCACAAACATAGCTAAAAATTTTAAGCAGTGAGATGATTTAACATTTCCAAAAACTCGTCAATCAACGGCGTTTTCCTTTGGTGTGGCCCGATCATAATTCTTATTGTCATTTAAATCCATTGTCTATATTCTGTTCTCAATTACTTTAGTTAAATGTGGTTTTGACAGCGGTCCATCTTGAGAAGATGGATCGACCCAATTTTCGTGTTTCGTCATTATTTTGATTGAGACGTTTTGTTAGTGAAATGAATTCTGTATTCATTTACAGGTAGGCATACTCCGATCTGGATCTAAATTAATCTAAATGAAACAATAGACAAAATTAAAAAAAAATAGTAACCCCAGAATTGTCAAGCAGTGAGCGAGCTGATGATGATGAATTATAGCTAGGAACACTCACGATCATGTCAGATTTTAAACGAAAAAATCTAGATCAAAATCGGTTCATCCGTTTGGGAGCTACGATGCCACGGACAGACAGATAGACAGACAGACAGACACGTCAAACTTATAACACTACTCTTTTTGCGTCGAGGGTTAAAAATAAACTAAAACGCTACCAATTCAAATGTCACTTTTTTCAGTGTAATTTTGAAATGCAATGGCTAGTGACACATTACGTGTTCGAATTTTTGTCTTTTTGCTTACGTTCACATTAAATTAGATCAGGGGGGCCTAGCAGGAACAATTGACAGCGGCGTAAACGTAACGTTATCGAATGAATTTGTATGGGCGCTGTCATGATTTTGACAGATTTCCATACATTCTCATTCGATAACGTTACGTTTACGCCGCTGTCAAATGTTTCTGCTAGGCCCACTGAACAAAATATAATATGGTCAAGATCTTAGCATATACAGTCGTGAAGCGATAATATATTTTGTCTCCGTCCCGCTCTTTATGAAAACGCGTTATACTGTAATACAACATTACCAGGAGTACATACTAGTCCAAAAGTGCTTCTAACACAGGAGCATGTCTTGCCGAAAAGTTTATTAATTAACAATGAAATCGGTGTACCACCAGATTAACATGTGTTCGGAAGAGTTTTGTGTGCTGAGTTTGGATATACTTACCCGCTTACTAATAAAAATGTTTACACAATGAATAAGCTATGCAATGTTTTGTCCTCGTCTGTCAAGAGATTTTTCCAACGTATAAGACAAGGACAACACAAAAAGATTTAGGGTATGTATGTAAAGATTTTTAAATAAATGGACAAAGAACAATTTACACACTTACATTCAGTTCAGACCCAATATGAACTAAAAGTAAACAGAGGACGAATGATACCTACACTATTATTCTACCTTCAAATGTCTCTTATTTGATGAAGTTTGTGAGGACGGATGGAATGGATGGGTGTATGTTACTCCTTCACGCAAAAACTACTGAGCTGATTTTGACGAAATTTGGTATGGTAGTAGCTTGAGCTCGGGATTAAAACTAAGGCTACTTTTCATCCCGGTAAAGTACAGTGTTCCCGTGAGATACCTACTGTATTTAATAGGGCGGAGCCACGGCTAAAAGCTAGTATGAAATAAGTAGCTTTTTCGCGCAGCTCCGCCCGCGTACATATAGTATAATATAATATCCCACGGGAAAACTGTGCTTTTTCGACTTAAAAAGTAGCCTATGTTTTATGTGTATTGTTTATCAAAAGCCTTAACTACTGCCATACCAAATTTCATCGAAATACGTTCAGTAATTTTTGCGTGAAAGAGTAACAAACACACCCATCCATCCATCTATCCATCCATCCGTCCTCAAAAACTTTCCCATTTATAATAAGTAGTCAGTAGAAAAAGAAATATGTTTTTGGTCACGCTATGATTTGGACAGAGTTAAAAGGTGCTATCGAACAAGTTGTCGCTCCACCAGGCATAATATCAAAATCGCTTAATAGCGCCGTTGAATCATGTACACGCACACATACTTACGAGTAAATACGTAGTTCAACTACGTCTGCAGTCGTTGCGGTCACTTCCATTGTGTTTAAATATTATGAGACATCCTAGTACAAAGAAAATCTAGAAACTGGTCGAGCAGGAACTTTGTCGATAGTGTACATACATACCCATTTAAGGGTGAAAATAATTGAATCCCACACAGGAAAGGGAAAAGCAAAATATTGAATGTCACACATCACGCGACTTCATTACAGTGACGCGACTTCATTACAGTGACGCGGCTGTCACAGTGTGACGGTATGACACAGGCGTCACATCTGACGTCACAATCGTATTAAACCTGTCTCGTTATTATTTGGTATACGATTACACGATGGAAGAGAGATTTTGTTTATTTGTAGCCGATGCCTTCTTTTGTTTGCGTTGGACTAAAATCACACGGAAGCTGTACTTCCTACTAACATCCTCACTAATATTATAAATGTGAAAGCGTGGATGTTTGTTACGCTTTCACGCAAAAACTACTGAACGGATTTCGATGAAATTCGGTATGGTAGTAGTTTAGACTCTGGATTAAAACATAGGCTACTTTTTATCCCGAAAAAGTAGTGTTCCCGAGGGATACTATACTTACGCGGGCGGAGCCGCGAATAACAGCTAGTACCATTATAAATGTGAAAGTTTGTGAGGATGGATGGATGTTTGTTACTCTTTCACGCAAAAACTACTGAACGGATTTTAATGAAATTTGATATGGTAGTAGTTTCGATTCTTGATTAACACATAGGCCACTTTTTATACCGATAAAGTACAGTGTTCCCTTGGGATACCCGATAGTATATTTACGCGGGCGGGGCCGCGGGAAAAAGCTAGTTAAATATTTTTCCGTTATCTGGTAACACGAGTTCTTCGAATACTTAGCACGGGGCCAGATTGATGTGGTGTGTTGACGCTTCCATCCTGAAGGTCGATTCTGCTAACTAAACGATTTAATTGTGTATCGTAACTGTATTATGCAAGTGTGGCAATAAGACCATTCCAGTTCCGATATGTTAAAACTGCAAAACGGTATTCTCATAAACGTCAAACCCGTTTTGATCGGAAACTTCAAAAATCAGTTTACGATATCAAGATCATATTCATTCATAATTCAATAGAAACAAAATGAAAGTGTAAGATAATTACGAGAATTTGGGGTTCTGGACACGCCATTGATAGGTAGGTAATAATCTTACGGAGACTTGGCGGATAACTTTTGCTGGCGTAACAGAATTGTAATTTTCACTTTAAAGAGAACACAGACACTACATTTTCTCCCCGCAAGATTTTACAACAATATCGAAACAATATTTGAATATTTTACCAACTTTACGTCGACACTTTTGATCTTGTGAAAAGGTTTTTTTTCATTTATAATATCAAAGGCGGGTCAAGTGGTATTAAATTATTATATGCCCGCAGTGGGCTAGCGTGGTGGAATACGCTGTTCAGATCGAGTTTAATCTCGTTGTAAACAAAAAACCGGCCAAGTGCAAGTCCGACTTGCGCACGCAGGGGTCAGTCCGCATTCCATAACATTATGCGAATTTTAATTTTACATGTTTACTTATTATTTATATTATTATTATTATTATTATATTATTATTATTGTTTTTATTATTATTATCCCTCATTATTTTTGTACGAAGTTTTCCAAGTAAGCCCATTTTACAAGTTAGGCCCCTATAACTCCTAAACTAACAAAGTAACTTGCCTTTACAGTTTTCCTTTAAATTTCCTTACATGGACTTCCATCATTAATTTTTTCAGATTTTTCGATCTAGCCGTTTAAAAAACTAACCTAAACCTATTTAAAAAAATGCGCTTTAAAGTTGAATATCGCGACGTATTCTACTAGGATGCCATAAGGTATACAAAGGTTATCATTGAGTCAACACTGAATAACTAACGGCTGGGTATTCAAACGTTTTTAAGGTTCCGTAGTTCACGTCTCGGAACTCTTTAGTTTCGTCTTGTCCGTCCATCCGTCCTCGGCTTGCCATCAAAACAGCTAGTGCTAGAAAGATGAAACTGCTTTGATATGGTATATTTACCAAGTCGACAAAGTGCTTGAATATGTGCATCTAGGTGACTACGGAACCCTATTCTATGCGTGGGCTCACACGTACTTGGCAGGTTTCTAAATTAGGAGTCTCTCAAGTCACTGTATTTGTCACATAACGTATCGTTTAAGTTTTCGGCCGCGTGACGCGGAATATGACGCGAAGGTTCCGCTTACACTTTACAAGTCCACTTAACTTCGACCCTCCAGTAATCCTGTAAACGGTAGGTACGGTCGTTCGAATCCCGCGGAGGGTTAACTGGTGTTTTATTGAGTTAGGATTAACTCGGGACTCTAATATCCCAGAGGACAGGTTGAAGACTTTGTAAGTATGGTTGTGAAGAGATAGTGTTTGATTTGTATTTGTTAAATAATAATTTGTTGGGTTGAAACCCTGGGGTCATGGGGTCCGGGTGCGCACAAACTTTTCGGAGAAATTTCCAAAAAACTAATCGAGACTCCCCGAGACCCCAAAACCTATCTGTACCAGAGAGTGAGTATCGCAATCCAGCGAGGAAACTCTTTGAGCCGACGACAAAAGATTGAAGAAACATTAATACCATTCGGAGCAAAATAGTTCTTATTGTAAGGCAGCAAGGTCGACGCATCTTCGTTATGAGAAACAACATATCATTTCTTCCCGAGCATGAGCTCACAAACTGGCCTCTTTTGACAGCTAAAGTAGAAACGTTTTCTTATTTCAATGTCAAATAGTCTTACAATAATGTCAGCTACTCCACATCATGGCGGTCCAAGACAAATAGTCTCTTGACGTTCAGTCATTTACTTGAATAATTGTTCGTTTTTGACAGAAGATTTCCCGGCAGCCATTTAAAAAATATGGCTGTTTAGAATTGTTGACTTCTATTGACGACCTTGTTACCATGGATTAGGAACTATTTTGCAATGAACTATTCGGATAGAATATTTCTTCTTTAAATTTATTTCTTCGGATCTCTTTTCATTGTGGCTTTTTAAGTTCTTCTACTATCATTATTATTTTAAGTACTTTTATAATTTGTAAATATTTTTTGATTTGTGTACGTCAAATGTTATATTGAATGTTTGACTTACTTCTGATGTTGGTACCTATACATAATTGCTATTTCGCTAATAGTATTTTCATACTTTTAGTCAATTTAGTTAATTTTAGTTTTTTTGAAAACATTCAGTAATAATTAAATATTACAACTTGATAAAAGTGAAAAGAAATGAGATTTAAATGTCGTTCTGCAATCAGGTGCATCTGCAACTTACAAAGAATTGAATATTTTTTACAAAATTAGTGTACAAAACCTACATAATTAGTTTACTTACATCGAATACAAAAAGATTGACTACGGTATGTATTATAGGGAAGTTCCAGAAATAAAAGTCTTCTTTCACTATATTTCTCAATATATTTCAGTATAACACAATAACTTTTTAATTATTGAAATTATTACAGCATTACCACAATTTGGGTCTACTGCCTTGGGTTGCTTCCAACAGAATGGCTGTCGAGCTCCACCCCAGCCCTATCTGGCTTGACTTCCCCACTATTCCTACCAAAGGGGCGTACATCCGGCTTATAAAATAAAAGGTAATAAGACGGATGTTTGGTCATGAGTACGATGATCTTTTCCTGCTCATGACCATAAAATTCAATATATTAAATAATTGTAATAATTCATTATAAATAAATATTTAAGGCTTTACTTTCAACATAAATTTAATCTAATATTTTACAAACATTATAAGTATTTTATAAAATTGCTTACAGTATCAACACAAACGCCCAAACTTCGGAGATATCGGACTTTTGTGCATATATATATGGCTATACATTTCGTAGCAACTTACAGGCGTGTGATGTCACCTGCCTGTACGACTTTTGTATGGGTAACTTTTTATGAAATTGCCAAAAATTATTCAAACAATCCGTAGTTCTTTTGAAAATATTGATTTTTATTAGTATTATATTCCTTTCGTAAACTTTTTTTAAACCCTATTCATTTATGTAATAAAAGAATTTCTGGAAAGTATTCTATTTTATATTTTAAGTTACTTTACGGCGAGCCATATAAACCAGGTCGTTATAATACGAACAAAATATTAGGTATATAGATACTGTTAAATATTCATTTTCCTGGAATTTACAAAAAAGTACGCTAAGTTAAACATATGACTCATCAAGAAATGTGTGTGCCAAGTGTGTGCGCAGGATCGGGTCCCAGTCGTGTCAGTCATCCGTATGACTGACACGACTGGCGAGAGATCAGGCACAGGACCCACTTTTTACATGCCCCTCCAACGCATGGATCAGGTGATAGGCCTGCATTGTCCTAACCGGAGTTGAATACAACATTTTTTTGTTGTTCCAACGCGGGGATCGAACCTACGACCTCCGAGTCGAGAGCCAAGGCCTAACCACTGGACCACGGAGTTTGTTAATATTCTGTTTCAGTGTGCGTTTTCATTTATACGAGCTATATAAAACTGTAGTATTTACCTCAATCCCTGTCTTTTATAATGTCTAACCAAATTATCTGTCGAATTAGCGATCGAGGAGATACTGTCGGCGCCATTTTGTTGTGCAAATCAATCAGAGTGCGGTGACCAGGGTCGCATAGTTATGTGGGACATTTGTTATTTTTTTTATCGTTTATAATGTTTTTTCACATAATATTTGCACTGAAACAGTATGTGTGCATTTCACGTGTACGATAGATGTTAAACCTTCAATGTGTTGCGGATTGATTATTATTTTTGTATTTTATTTCATTTCTTTATCAGAAAAGTGTTCAAAAAGCTTTCGTGGAAAACACCGTTAACGAATATTAATATTTACTCTATGTGATAAAATAAATGGAATGTTATTTTAATATATCGAAACTATCGTGAAACCTAAACATAATATGAAATAACTGGCTCAAACATCAAATGGCTGGTATTTTTCATAAATTGAACGATACTTTTATTTAATTTCCCAAACGTTTGTACCACATTTAATAAAGCGAGACATATTGTTGACACGACGGTAGCGGGAGACATTAATTGTTAGTAATTATAATTAATACGGGCTTTTGGATTTCGTCTATGGAGACGAGAAATTTCTCTCTCATAAGGTATATTTATATAATACATTAAATTAATGAAAATAACGTTACACACACCACCATGCGTATGTATATTAACAGTAGGTGTTGGTGTGACACAATTTTGTCGATATTTCTCACAATTACTACAATACCAAATTTCATCAAAATGCGTTTAGTAATTTTCGCTTGAAAGAGTGTCAAGCATCCATCCTCACAAACTTTCACATTTTTAATAGCATACTTAGAAATAGGATTGAATTATTTGTATAGGCCGTTAGATAAGAGTTGGAGCCTACAACATTTATAATTAATGTTACGTTGTGTGCTGTCTATGAATAATCATGACGAGCACGTGACGTAATAATCCTATTCAGAGACAGCACACAACGTAACATGTATACATGGTAGCGCCAACTCTTATCTAACAGCCTATAGTAGACTAGCGTGGTGGGAACTGGGAATACAGTTTAATCACTATATTTTTTATAAAAACTATAACCCGGCTACGTAAATTATATATTTACCCGGGCTATTATTACAAATCTATTGACACCTCGTTAAATTTAATTAGATCAGTGGTTTAGGAGCTACGGTGGAACAAAAATACATACATGTATACATGGACTGCCAAAATCATTATCCTTCCTTTTGGTTTCGCCGTAGTCGGGTAAAAATCTGAGACATTGGGGAGAAACGCAGACAGTGATGACGATAGCGGTTCATTGACGACATATTCTCATTTTATTTTATTGTATAAAACATAGCAGCGCAAAAAAACAATACATGTACTGTTGCTGCAAACCTAGTAACCAAGAATCTCTTACTCATTAGATCCCAAGAGTGGTTAGAATACCTTTTATGCGTCAAGTACGGAGTAGCGTGGTGAAGTAACGCATAACACCACGCCATTATACTTTCTATCAGCGGGCTTAGCATGGCGATCCGAAGAAATAATTTGAAGAAATGTTCTATCCAAAATAGTTCGTTGCAAAATAGTTTTTAATCAATGGTAACAAGGTCGTCAATAGAAGTCAACATTTCTAAATAGCCTTATTTTTAAAATAGCTGCCGGGAAATCTTCTGTCAAAAATGATCAAATTTTCAAGTAAATGACTGAACGCAAAGAAACTATTTGGACCGCCATGATGTGGAGTAGTTGACATTATTGTAAGACTATTTGACATTGAAATAAGAAAAAGGTTCTACTTTAGCTGTCAAAAGAGGCCTTTTTCTGAGCTCATGCTCGGGAAGAAAAGAAATGCTGTTTCTCACATCGACGCTGCATCGACCTTGCTGCCTTACAATATGAAACCACCTGTCAAGGTGGAGGTATAGGAATGCCGTCCCTCCGAAAGTTCTCAGAGAGGACCAAGAAGTTTTTTGAAGTTGTTTTTAAGAATAGTTGTATCGTGTAAAGCGCCCTGAAAACGATCAAATTTGTTTGACGAATTTTACATGTTTCTCAAATAATTTGATAATATTTGGTAAGTAGGTAAAAGCTTAAAGGGTTTGACGCGTTTAGTGACAATCGGGATTGACACCGTGTTTGAAGTGTTTGTCAAATAAGATTTATTAGTTAATTTTGACATAATGTGGGACGGTACATACCGGGGGTCTAAAAAGGCCACTTTAGGTGTTTCATATTATGATTCATATATTTTTTTTCAGCTCATATTATGTGCGCCATTTTACGCATTTCTATTGAAAACTGTCAAATTTTATGTTTTCTAATGTGATGAAATCAGATGAATCGTGTAGCCATTTTACAATTTCACGATTTTATGCATGGAAAAAAATGTATGAAACATATTATGAAACACCTAAAGTGGCCTTTTTAGACTCCCTGGTCCTATAAATTGCGAGATTAGCAAGTCGTGCGACGTCAGACCACGACGAGGAGAAAACCGGAGCTGACAAATGTTTGATGAATTTTTTTGATCCTCGGCTTGACCGTGTGAGCTACTGTTTGAAAAAATATATTGACAAATAAATGTGTCAAACAAATGTAATCGTTTTAAGGGCGCCTGAGATATTTGTGAAGTGTTTATAGAGTTTGTTATAACATGAGTACAAGTATTGACTGTCTGCTATATTATGATGGCCTGGTAAAAGTATTAAAAGTTAATAGAAAAGGTTACTGTAAAACTTTGAATAACTTGGAAGTTTACTTTGAAGGTTTAAGCAGTTAAATCTAGTTATGAAAATATTTTGCGTCGCCCCTTAAATCGTTTTGTACACGTAATAAGTAAATAAAACTACTATTTATCATAAAATTACTGTTAATATCTTCTCAGATTCAACTTAATATGTACGAAAACAATTCATTTCATTCGTCATTGCGTTAATTCTTAATTGCACTTATATACGAATATAGAAAAGCAATGAAAATATACAAGTATCTACACAAAAAAACACGACCGAGTCTTATGGTAGTCGCATAATAGGATGTGTAACATTTTATGTAAGTATTAAAAAAAACACAACGCTTAGTTCGATTTTCTAATATGATAGAGAAAAATTACAGAATCTTTTCCATTAAACAGTGACATAAATCAACGTCAAAATTTAAAAAGAATCTGACGACCAACTCTACCACCGCACACTCATTCGACAATTCAAATATCGCGCCCTTCCGCGACTTTCTGTTACACACTTCCGTCCTATTTCCAAAACCACTCCCATAAACTGTAAGAAAGCGAGAGGAAAGGTGTTACACATCAAAAATTGTAAACAAATATCCTACAAACATCACCAGCATGCTTACCTTAATAACAATAAAGCTAAGTTTTCTTCCTGTTCGATATTATTAAACGATGAAACACGTCGAAAGATAACAAATTTATACCGACGTTCTACGTAATGGAAAAGTTATGGAAATACTTGGAAGATTTCCTTTTTGATGTATTTCGCCACGCTAGTCATGTTTCCCTAATGTTTCTGAATTGTTGTCCTCGAAAGAGTCTTTGTCAAAAGGTTTGTGGATGACATCCACGAGTGACATGCGTTACTCTGCTCAGATCTAATTTATTCCATGCGTAAACAAAAAGACAACAGTGCACTGTAATCGACGTGGGAGTCTGTAACAGTGCTCCGACAGATCCTCTGTCCGATTTGGCCAGGGAACTGTACAGACTTTAGTTAATCGGGCGTTGGTTAATTTGATTAAGTTTTTTTTTTTGGTTTATTTTTGTTTTTCTTTATTTGTATAATTTATATTGTGTAAATATATATTATTTATGGTTATGAACTCGGGTGTCATATTCGCTTTGCGATAAAACCCTTAAATGAAGAATTAAAAAAAAACATGAAATAAAGAAATACAATTACAATGAATTTGGTCGAATTATCAGTTTTGTTTACAAAAAGATTAAATTGGATTTAAACAGAGTAAATTAGCCGGGTACTGTCCTTCATACATAACTAGCTTTTGCCCGCGGCTCTGCCCGCGTAAATACAGTCCCACGGAAACACTGTACTTTTTTGGAATAAAAAGTAGCCTATGATCCAATATAAGCATCATCGCATCGCATGGTGGTAACCATATGAAATTTTATCGAAATCCGTTCAGTACTTTTTGCGTGAAAGAGTAAGAAACATCTATCCATCCATCCTCAGAAACTTTCACATTTATAATAAATAGTAGTAGGATCAATGCGTGGGAAAGCTGATGATGATTATATAATATGATCTCCGATTTTCGTACCCTACAAGGGCTACTTCGAAGGTATTGTTTCATTTCGAGCATTTTCAATAGACAATGGCGCCTGTAAATGAAAACTCACAATACACATTGCGAGTAATTTACCGAAGCATCGTTCTCGATTATGTATCCCTGGTATTGTTTGCCATTTTTTATGCCCATAAGTGGCAAACGAGAGGCTGGATCGCCTGATGTTCCATGTACACACGGAACAAGTTCAGGCAGTTGCAAGTGCGTTCTTTTCGAAACCCTTCAGGACAGTTAGTCAGTCGGAGATAATGCTATAATTCACGCTGGTTTTATCTGAGCCCACGCTATACCTCCTGCACATTCGTGCCAAAGCGTGGAACGTGTATCCTAGTAGGTTTTGCGCGTGTCATTTGGTACATGGCGATTCGTCTGCCCGTTTGTCATACACATGATAAACTAAACCACAAAATTTGTTTCACAAACAATTGATTTAATCAAAACAGCTACAAGATTCCAGTGTATGTAAACTAGCTAACTCCTGTAAACTTATGTGAACTTGGTTCTTACGTTATGTTGCGAGTAACCAACTGACAAACTGACAAACTTATATAATTGGATCATAAGGGGGTTACGAAAGTTTGGAGGAAGTAAAAAGCTTATTTAAGGTGTGGGTCAGAGACAAATGAAGTATGTTGTGATTATGTATCAAATTTATTTAGATTTACTTTCTTCCAATCCGTATTTAATTAAAGCAAGTAACATCATTCGTGTTTGAGGGTTCCGTAATACTACAAGGGCCTTTAGTCAAGATGCAATCGATAATTTTGACGGCGAACTTCTAATTCAAAAATGTATGGGATTTGACATAATCCATCGTTAAGTGACATGTCGCTTGCGATGCCTTATGTCAAATCCCATACATTTTGTTTTGGAACTTCGCCGTCGAAATTATCGATTGCATCTTGACTAAAGGCCAAGGAACCCTTACAGTTTCGCTCTGTTAGTCTGTCTGTTCGCTGTTCTAACTTTTGTAATTATTAATATAAATGGATGAAATTTAGTATAGTTATAGATTAATAATTATCTATTTTAGGGGTGGCTCTCCATACATGTGAAGCGGGCATGAATTTTTTTTTTCATTCTACCCCATTGTGGGGTATCGACGAATAGGTATTTTTAAATAAAGGCAAGGCTTCTACATGACTTTTTTACAAAGTCAACCATTTTCGAGTAATCGGCCTCCAAAGTGGTTACTAAGTTGATGCCCCCCCCCCCCCCCCCCCCCCTGGGCATTTCTAAACTACTAGATAGAAACTTGTAAGTTTCCACGCTGATAGATCTAAAAACTTGAAGAAAATTATTTTGCGCGAAATCGGATAGTAACTTTTGAAGTAATTCAAAGAAAACCTAAGGCGCGTTGATAGTTACGGAACCCTCCTTAGACGTGTCCTGGCTCGCTCTTCGTCAGGTTTTTACTATGCGTTATATTTTACTACTATAGCATAACAAGAGTATAAAATTAATTTATTGGACTAATAACTTTCGGCCAGATAAGCAGAAAATCTTTATTGGCGCTGTTGTACTTTACGACTCAACATAATACATATATAACACATACATAATACATACAGTATACATTTGTATGAGCGTCTTTGCCTGCGGTCCTAGTCGCATGAATTAGGGTCAGCTCACAGCGGAACGCGACTCGTTGAGGTTCTCAAGTCAACGCGTTTATTTATATAAGATAATATCTTGGAGGAAAAATAAACTATTTTGTTTCTCTGTAAATACGAGTTTATTATAAGTCGATATCAAAAACATTACTTTTAAACAAACTAAAAACTACATTGAATAACATATTTAATTAATAAATAACGACAATTATGTTTATTGTTATTCCTCCAGTATGGTATTAAATTAAAATCTTTTGTACATCTTTATATTCTTTGCTTTTAACATTTTTCCATTTTCATAAAATTTGACATCTCAATCAGACTTCAAAATAATTTCTTCTAAAAATATTTAAATATCTAACACATAACACTACTTTAAATAAAAACGTAGTTTATTATTTACATTTATTTTTATGTATGACCACGTATAATTAAGATAGCGTTTCAAAATTGAACTTTATTCTCTACACAAGAAGATACACGTTTCATTGCTATGCAGCCCGGTGTATCGTGTATCTCCTTGGTCACAATAAAGAACAATTTTGAAACGCCATCTCAAAAATGGAGCGCTGCGTTGCGTCGGGTGTCGGGCGCGTCACGATGTGAACTGACGCTTACGAGTAAGTTACATTATCACTAGACATTGCCGGCAACGTTGTTCGCGTATATCACGCAGGAACCGTACGTTTTGCCTCGATAAAAAGAACAGACAGTTAATTTCATATTATTTAAAATATTAGTAAGGAGTAAGGATAATTCTAAGAACCCGGGACCTCCGGCTTGAGCAATGTCGCGCTCAGCCATCGAGCCACAGAGGTCGCCAAATATAAAGGTGGAACGGATTCCGGATACTCATTCGCTAATACGAGCCAGTCTTTTTTGTAGGCTTCGGTATTAGAACTGCCAAATAACAGTTCAAAAACTAAACAGAACAAGTATGAACTGTCAAGCTGACTATGACAGTTTTAAAGCGAACTTTTTTTTTTTTACCTTTCACGAACTGCAAAATTGAAATGAAAGTTTCAGCTTTGCCGACGCACAGCGTTTCGATGGCTAGAAAACGATCGGGAAAACTGCCTGACGTTACGAGTCATAACACTAATAAAAATGTACAATTTGTATAAGTTGAAGCGACAAATATTTTCTGATATTTTGTCTTTGTTAACCGACTGCGGCGTGCCAAAAGGAGGGGTAATGATCTTGGCAGTCTATATGTTATGTATGTATGTTTGTTCCACCGAAACTACCGATCAGATTTGAATGAATGAGGTATCAATAGATTCGTAATAATGGCCTGGGTAATTGCGTGGTCGAGTTATGGAATGGACCTAGAAACGAGCGTACGGATCGCCTGATGGTAAGCGCTTATCGCCGCCCATGGACACCCGCAACACTAGGGGACATGCGTTCAAGTTCCAAACACAACGAAACACAACGCACACATTATTTAACGCTACATTTCTGTGAGGCCATGGTATTTCTCCAGTCGAGCTGGCTCCAAATTAAATTGAAGTGTCTTTTTGTAGTTTCAAATTGACAGCTTTGTACTAAATGCATATGATAGTATATACGGTACGTACAGAAAAAAAAACGATCTTTGTCTGTCTCTCCATCTGTCTGTCTGTTTGTTCCGGCTAATCTCTGAAACGGCCGGACCGATTTTGACCCGACTTTCACTGGCAGATGAACGATGTTATAAGGAGTAACATAGGCTACTTTTATCTTAGGGTTCCTTATCCAATAAAAGTTCCACGCAAACGAAGTTGCAGTCGCCAGCCAGTCTTTAACAAGTGTAAATAATTATTGTTTACATATAAATGAAAATTCATCGTGTTGCGACTTGCGAGTGACTGTGCTCTAGTGACGCGGGCGGCGAGTCTGCGTGGACTACCGTGGGCATATTAGCCGCCATATCTCATAATTTATTGAGGACTTAGGTGCAGGGAGCTTCACACCGAGTGCGGGGAAACGCAGATGTGAGGGCGTTACAGACGGCGAAAATACTATAATATTTTATCTCAAGATGCCTGGACATATTTCATACTAAATATGTTAAGTACGGGAACGAGGGGAATATTATACAGAGCCTAAACTACTACCGTACCAAATTTCATCGAAATCCGTTCAGTAGTTTTTGCATGAAAGAGTAACAAACATCTAGCCATCCATAGATCCATCCGTCCATCCTCACAAACTTTCAACTTGCAACTGCTTTAGCGTAGAAATAAATAACGGAAACGGAATTTACCTCCATTATATTGTGAAATGTATATGGTCTGTTTCGTTTCTTTTGACTTGACGACGTGCCAATGTAATGCATAGCCTCTATAATAACATAATGTTATGTCTGTTTACAACAAGTAGAGCTCCGTGGCATAGTGGGTAGACCGTTTGATTTGCACTCGAGAGAGTGCAGCTTCGATTCTCATGAGGCGTGTACCAATGAGATTTTTTCAGATCTCAAGTACATTATACGGACGCTCCAACGGTGAAGGAAAACATCGTGAGGAAACCCGCACATGGTTGGCCCCAGACGTATTGACTAGTCATTCCTCTGGACTAAGCTGACTATGTTGTGAGAATGCCGTATGTGCTTGGGCAACCATACGACATTTAAAAATCCAACTGTCCCAGGCACTACAGTATTTCAGGAGTGGTTACTTCGCTCGGAGAATACTGTATAAATCATCCAGTAACTGTATTCTCCGCGGACAGTAAAAAACACACGTGAATGAATTATTTCGATACGTCAATTAGTATCGAAGATAAATAACTTTAAAGTGGACCAGACGGTAACTTGCGACTGAGCGGTGCGTAGTGCGGCGCGAACTCCGGGCTGTATGGCCGCGGTGTAGCGTGACGTCACTCTTCTATAGGCGGGATTCGAAAATTTTCAAAACATTGAACCATTGTAACAAGACTGAGAGAGTTTGACGTACCTAGTGTACAAAACAATATAATTGTATATTTGTCTTGTTTGATCTTGTGTTTGTTTCTACCATATTTCTTCACGTCAATTTTTGTTTCTTATATTTTATTTTCATGGAAGAAACGCAGTGCCGCACGCAGCATGAAAGTCTCCAACCCGACAAAAACTGTACAAAATGCGTCACTAATAGCGTCATAACTCACACGGCCCTGCCCACACCATGTTTCATCCACAATATCATGCTTTATTAGAGGGCTTCTTATGATCCACTTTATATTAGGAAAAAAGAGAGGGACTGGGACAAATGAAATGTAGATATATCTACGATTTAAGATCCTAATAATTACGATTATAGAGTGACCTATGGATCAGCTACCAGGAACGCAGAAGATCAGAGGAGCATGCAAGAACGTGATAGCTCACACAGCCCTTCTCACACCATGTTTCATCCTATCATGATTTAGGAGAGCTTCTTGTGATCCACTTTAGTAAGGAAAAAACTTGTTCAAATAAAGAGGGGCTGAGACTAATAAAGTGTATGTATGATCCATTGACGTATCGTATCATTGCATAATATAGTAGTTATAAAAAGTAGAAATGTCTTATTGACAGATGTCACAAGCACAGCCATCGAGTTTTTTTTTAATATATATGGCGTCGGCTTAAGACCATTTGCCAGTGTCAAGTTAAAAAGGCGGGAAATAGAATTTTCGTTTCAATTTTCAACACCGTATTTCTAAATCGTCAAGTCCAAAGTCCAAATAAATAGTCAGTGCAGTCAATGAGTCAAGTCAGTCGATTCAGTAAAGTGGTAGAAGCTTTACTGAAAGTTCCTAGGGCGTTTTGGAGGGATCACAAAATAGCACGTTTTTTGAAGTTGAACCACTTGCCCACACTTGTGCACGTTAACGAATATTTGATGATTAATATTCTGCCAATATTACACATTAAGGACCGAAATAGCACAAATTAGAGGAAGATATACAAAACCCACAACGTCACCTATTGATTACCCAGGCAAAACTCACCTGCCTAGTTTATTTCAGTTAGCCAAAAGGCTATATATAGTATAGACGTATCTGTGTTAGGCATATCTTATATGTAATACGTATCTGTGTTATATGTTATGAAGGAGAATACAACAATTGTTGCTGTATCATAATTATCACCACTCCAGCGTAAGAAGGATATGTAAGAACCAAGACGTAGCAGCCCACAACATTATGAAGGCAATATATATTTTTTTGGGTTTTCCCCTACAGGTAAAGTGGGGATTTTTTTGGGTAATATTAGATAGGTCTTTTAAAAACATTGGGAGCTAAGACGATTTTTGATTTAGGTATCCGTTTGCGAGATATTTAAAAGTGCTTTTTTTGTTAAGATATCCCCGCCCCTTTTAAAGATCGAAAAATCTGAAAAAAATCATGATGGTAGTACATGATGTGATGAACTTTGAATGAGAACTATAACGGCTTTTATAACTTTGTTAGTTCAGGAGTTATAGAGTAAAATGCGCTTCCTTGGAAAACTTCGTACAAACATAAATAAATAATATTATGTAAACATGTTAAATATTTGTATAATGGTACGGAACCCTAAGTGCGCGATTTCGACTCGCACTTGGCCGTTTTTTTATTGTGGCTCAATGTACAGTTCCTGCTAGATACACGGATTTCTGCACCGACGAAATTGCGAGTTACATGTAGTAATGTCTGTCATTCATACCCGCAAACCAACATAACCCGCCTGGGTTCACCAAAACCATCTATTTTTCATATTCTGCTTAAATCGAATTCAATATAAACGTATACATAGATAGATAACATAACGCTACCATATATGTTATTATTTTATTTACCGAGTATGAAATACGATGACATATATTATTAATATTTTATATACATATATAATTTGGTCGAATTTCGTCTCTTTGTTTACGTTCCGATTACTGTACAGAGTATACATGACAAATACGTCACTCCCTGACGCACACCCCGCTCGTGGGGTATTTATTCCCCCCGCAATAAATAATCTTTATCTTGCCAACCGCAAGCGAGTGTAACTCGAAAATCGACGGCTCAATTCCAGAATAAATAGTGTTTTATTTATACAAAAAAATTAAACAAATTCCAAAAAGCATTTTCACATTAAAATTATCATTTGTTGGTTGATAAAATAGTTTACGACCTATTCTCAGGCGGGACTAAAATATAAGTATACAAAATGTTTCATTAAAATCGGTCAAGCTTTAAATCGGCAAAGCTTGATTACAAACGACACGAGTATTTTATATAATACTTAGCTGGTGCCCGCAACTTCATTGGCCTGGAAATATTAATGGAAACGGGACCCTATTGTTTTTAAACACAACCCTATGATAAATATAGCCCAAGTGACTACTTAAAACTTCAGCTATCTATCTACCAGTGAAAGTCAAAATCGGTCCAGCCGTTTCAGGGATTAGCCGGAACAAACAGGCCAGACAGACAAACACACAGAATAAAAAATTTTGACAATTGATTTTTTCGTATTCTTGGGGGCGTAGTCGCTCATATGGTGGCTACGTATACCAATTAAACCAAACAATACGATAATAATCTCTGTCTTGTTCTTTTACTTTAGTACACTAATATACAGACAGGAAATGTCAAAGTTTACGCCGTACGCACTCAAAACCGTTCTCCGTTTCTATTTTATTTTCTCTGACTCTCTGAATATTCAAATCTTGTGTGGCTGGACCCTCCAAAGAGTCCAGCCACAGTTATCCGCTACTGTGGTTATCTATCATATTATGCATTTAGTGAAAAGCTGTTGATTTGAAATTACAAACTCACAATTATTTTCGTATATATTCTGGTAACCTTCCGATCTACGCGACCAGCGAACCAGCGAATCGGGTTCTCGGGCCACGCACACCGGTCGCGCGACGCGGTCCCGTGCTTCTTTTAGTGCTCCATATTATAAATTGACACTAAGCAGTGGGTCGATCGACCCGGTCTCGATCGCGAGTCGCGGTAAATTTGGTTTTTGGGATACATTTTCATTATTCATGTAGCCTTTTGAATACAGTATGGTCCTGAATTTTAATATTCATATAACCGTTATTAAAACATATTTTTTTGACGTGATAACGTCTTACGAGTATAAAGCGATGTTCGCCGTCTGCATGCACGAATATTGTCACGTTCCGCCTGAGCCGAGCGTGCAAGCGAGAGCGCGGAACGAGCGATAGAGAGGCACGATCGGCCCAAGCGTTCGGTTTGTGATGAAGTTATCACGTAAAATTATCGTCCGTAAACCGACTTAACAGACACCCATTTCGTTTTGATATTGATATATATTCAATTCGAACCATTATAGTTTTGCTCTGTCCGTCTATCTGTCTTCCCTTGATAACATCGGTAATTATGAATTTAAATAAACGAATTTTTGTACAGTTATAATACCTATAATTGCATATAGACTATATTTTTGGTGTTATAAAATAATTATAAATATGTATTTTAGGCACCCCCGTATATTATGTGAAATGGGGATGAGGGATGACACGCCTGTCCGGTCTTTTTAAATAAAGGTCATATTTTATATCTAACTTTTGTTGCAAATTCAACCATATTCAAGTAATCGATCGCCAAAGTGGTTAACACGATGGTCCCGTATTTCTAAAGTAATAAGAAAAAAGCTATAGCGTGTTGGTAGCTGTTACGGAACCCTCTTTGGATAATATATCCTGTCATACTGTTGGCTAGGTTATTTAAACTACACATTTAAATTTCAAAGTTTTATAAAACTTATAAGTTACAGATTTTAAATTTTATCATGTTCTGAATGTCTGAAACTAAGTAATAGCTGATGCTGTTAGTACTACAAAAGGATTTTTTTTATATCGTTTTGAAAATAAATAAATTTTAAATGTGTAGTAGGTAGTTTCTTTTGCAGGGCAGTGTATGATGGATTCTTAAATGCTACTTAAAGTTAAAGGAACCTTATATCACTGTCGCCGCTTAGCAGAGTGACAAGGGCCTACACCTCATGAATTTAAAGTAGCGTTAGCAGAATTTTTGCTAAGGAAGTTCATATGCATGTACCAAGACTTCATAAATTGTAAGCAGATGTTCGTTTCACCCCCAAGGAATCATAACTCATAATTTGTACAAGATGAAATCAGATATGGGTGTGATATAGCATTTTATTAAGTACCTTATCACCGTGTAATAGCGTTCAATTTACGTTGGCTCAACGATAATTTGCTATTACGTACACTTGTACTCAATTATGTATTCCTAGTAGGAGTTATGTGTGGAATTCTTCAAGAAAATTATAAGTGGTTCGAGGAAGAAAGTAGCTTTTGTGGTTCGGCTCATACAGAATAAAATAGTAGTATAAAACTACGGTAGCCTACTTCGAGTTGAAAGACTGTACATGCCTTTGACTGGGACTATGATGGGCTATGATCCGGAATCCGGCGGGCCCAGGAAAATTCAAAGCACTGAAAATAGAACTCTGCGCAAATAGAGTTACAATAGAGTAACAATAGAGTTGAAATCGAAGTGTCGAGTGTCGAACTGTCTTATGACATTGACATTTGACTCGAAACTCATGTGTTCGATTTTCATCTCTATTGTATTAGTCCAGAGTTCTAATTTTACTGCTCTGAATTTTAGTCCCAGGCTTAAAGTATAAACTAGTCTGTAAAATAATTTAAAATCACAACAAATTCTATCCTAAACGAACAAACTCGAGGAAAACTAAAGCAAAAAGTAAAAATCTAAGTTTCCTCCAACTCACAAGTCTTAGGTACAAACTTCGTCTTTGGCTAGTGTTGTTAGATTTTATATTTATCATTTATTGGGTTCCGTACCTAAAAGGTAAACGGGACCCTGTTACTAAAACTTCACTGTCAGTCCGTCCGTCTGTCACCAGTCCATCTCATGAACCGTGAAAGCTTTAGAGTTGAAATTTTCAGAAAATGTGGATTTTGGTTGCCGCTATAACAACAAATAATAAAAAAGGTGGTAGTAAATTAAGTGGGGCACCCATACAACAAACGTGAATTTTTTCCCGATTTGTAGGGAACTTTTCGTGCGCGAGTCCGACCCGTACTTGGTCGGTTTTAGTTCTATGTTTATATATAATTTGGCACACGTGTTTCTCATATGACGTAGGCATCCACTATGGAATGATTTTTCAAAATTCAACCGCGGGCAAATGCTGGTTTAAAGCAAGGCAATATCGCTAAAACGGCGTTTTCCGTTAGTACAGCCCCAGATTTATTCTCGAACGCGAATACAGAATCACTTATTAAAACTCGAGTATAAATGTCGGTCGGTCTGCCAGAATTGCCGGTTATTATCCGGAACATTACACACGACGAGACGCTGCCAACTTTACCACTGAATGTCAAAATGTTAGTAGTTTTGTGGGCTTAAACACCATGCCGTCTTCTTATTATTTTTAACCCCCGTCGCAAAAAGAGGGATGCTATAAGTTTGACTTGTCTGTCTGTCTGTATGTTTGTTCGTGGCATCGTATCTCCTAAACGAAAGGTCCAATTAAGATTTTTTTGATGTGATAACGTCTTATAATTCAATGGAGCCGGCTGCACGCACGAAAAAACATGACTCATGCGGCGTTACCTCGCTCTGAGGCGTTCCATTTAAGGCTTGAAGTGCAAGCGAGAGCGCGGAATCTGTCTCTCTCCTACTCGAGTGAGCGATCCATCAGTATTTTCTTACGACGTTGTCACGTTCAACTGTCGTCAGTATACCGACTTTACAGACAACCGATTTTTTTTTGTCTGAATGCTGGCATGATCGTGAGTGTTCGTAGCTATAATTCGTTATCATCAGCTCGCAGACTGCTTGACAATTCGGGGCTTATTAGTTACATCCTACTACTATTATAAACGTGAAAGTTTGTGAGGATGGATGGATGTTTGTTACTCTTTCACGCAAAAACTGAAATGAACGGATTTCGATGAAATTTGGCATGGCAGCAGTTTAGGCTCTGGATTAAAACATGGGCTACTTTTTTCGCAAAAAATACCGTATTCCCGTGGGATACCACGGATACTATAAAATATATATATAAAAGCTAGTAAATTGTATTATTTATGGAAGAAAAAACTTTCAGTGGCGTAAACTATCTTTTATGCATCATAGCTTAACTCTTAGATATGCTAGAGTTAGACTATATAAGAGATAATTATTATTATTTTAAATAGCATTAAATGTAGCAGTTTAATTTTTTCAGCTAATTAATCACTTTTCATTACAATATGCTACGCGGTATCTTCGATGTGCAATTATGATGAATTGTTTTGTGAGTGAAGCGATAAATAAAATTTTTAAATTGTTTAAATTGTGCTTAGATTATGTAGTTATAATAATACAATATCTATGGACGCTTTACGGCACCTCAATCTGGCCCCGTGGTAAGTTCTCGAAGAACTTGTGTTACGCGCACCACCAGACAACGGAAATATATTTGATACTTTTAAAATATTATACACATCCATGATCCAGGTACACGGAAAATCATTTTGTTCCTTCGGCGGGATTCGAACCTGCGGCCCCTGGCTTGAGCACCAACACGCTCAACCACTGAGCCACAGAGGTCGTCTTAGAATTATATTTATTCTATTAAGAGGAAATTTTAAAACCTTGACGTTCACAAACATCTCTACCTGCATCTCCATTTTACGGATATCTACCAAAGTCCCGACATATTAAAGTATAGTAAATAAATACGGGCAAGTGCGAGTCGGACTCGCGCACGAATAGTTCCGTACAAAACGACAAAATAAAACACATTTGTTGTATGTAGGGGAGCCCCACTTAAATGTTTATTTTATTCTGTTTTTAGTATCTGTTGTTGTAGCGGCAACAGAAATACTTCATCTGTGAAAATTTCAACTGTCTACTTATCACGGTTAAGGAGACACAGCCTGGTGACAGACAGACGGACAGATGGACGATAAGCGGAGTCTTAGCGATAGGGTTGCGTTTTTACCCTTTGGGCACGGAAACCAAAAAAATATATCAACAACAGAAAAATTAAATCATCTAAAAAACCGCATTAACTGCAATATATTAAGTAAATTGCGTTCACTTTGACACGCGGTCGTATTTCTAGATTAAATTTTACTTAACGTTTTGCCTTTGTGTACAATAATATCTTTGTATCACGTGATCCTAATGTCCGTTAATTGCTATAATTTTGAAGGTACATGGAAAAGTATTTGAATATCGCACCGCATTTCAGACATTTTAACTTCTACAATTTGCAAACGAGCAATGGAATGCCTGAGGGTAAGAGATTGGCTACCACCCACCCAAGAGAGTGCAAGCCAACCAGGACGAGAGTTTTCGGTTTTAAAAATATTCTCCTGAGAATATTTTTAAAACCGAAAAGGCACGTGTGGTTAAGATCGCCAAATAATTATTTAAAACACCAGGGACTCATAAACTAATAAGAGATGAACTGAATATAAAATGTGTATCATCATCATCATAAATAATATTAATACGTGAAGCAAACATTTTTCAATACAGTTTTCACGAGAATAGTTCGGATGAAGGAGTATGATATTTGCTACAGTTAAAGTTTACGTGGAGGATATAAAGTAACAACAACACGTACCGTGCGTTTGATAGATACAATTTTGTTACACGTTGAGTTAAAAATTATGAATCTTATGTCCATTTGTCAATTTCGATTCGTCCAAATTACAAAGTACAAAAAACCACAGGGCAAATAATAATTATTTATAACACTAGGGCCCCATACACCAAAAAGAGATGCAGATAATTTGCTACTTTTATTCCTAGTGGTTCCAATGAAAGTTACCCTCTTATATTTTTATATCTCTAATCGGCAAAGTTTTTTATTTTACGGCTTCTAACGGACCATAAAATGTTTCCAGGCTACATAACAGTCGATAAACACTAACAATATTGTAGGTTACGAACTTACGACATATTTTGTTGTAGGTGGGTAATGAAAATTTTGTTGTCAAAAGAAGCACTGTAATCTATTTCATTACTAGCTTTCCGCCCGCAAAAAATCCAGTATCCCATGGGAACACTGTACTTTTTGGTACAAAAAATAGCCTGTGGTAATCCAGAGCCTAAACTACTGCCATACTGAATTTCATCAAAATGCGTTCAGTAGTTTTTGCGTGAAAGAGTAACAAACATCCATCCATACATCCATCCATCCTCACAAACTTTCGCATTCATAATAGGGTACACTTTCAATAGCGTCCGTCGCAGGTACCATTCTGACCGTGGGAAATAGCACGTGCCGTTCCAACCCGCGCTCCGAACCGACAAAAAAACCGAAAAAAACTTTTGCATTTATATTATTAGTAACATTCAAAAAAGTTCAAATGAGAATTTTGATTAAATATTCTTTGTGTGCACAATCTACAGAGTACAGTCAGGGAAAATGGTTGCTTAGCAATTTGATCGTTCTCGTAATTTGTTCGTGGCGGTTCGTTCAGTCGCTTAGGCCCACTTGCGCAGATCTGGGTTAAAGTTAACCCTGGCTTATCGTGTTATCTCTTTCGTTCCTCGTATTTATGAAATAGAAGGCATGATATTTTAACCCGGGGTTAACTCTAACCCAGATCTGCAACACACAGAAGGCAAACTGGACTCAGTTTCGTGAGGAACTGACCCAGCTGATGTCAGACAGACAATTAACTGTACAGGACATGGACACAATACACAGCACACAAAAAATAGAAGACGCAATAGACAGATACACAGAAGTCATAACGCAGACATGCAGAGACACTATGCCGACCAAAAAACACACACAGAGATTCACCTTGTCGTGGTGGAATGATGAGTTCGCGCAGATGAAGAAGGAGGTCGCTACGAGGAAACGCAGGATCCGTAACGCTGCGCCTGATCGCAGGGACCGCGTAGTTGGACTGTACCTGGAAGCGAAAGAGAAGTATGAGAAGGCAGTAAAAGATGCACAGACTGAGAGTTGGAAGGAGTTTTGCCGGAAACAGGATAGGGAGGGGTCTGGGAGGGCATCTACAGGGTGTTGAGCAGAGTCAGAGGGAGGGAGGAGGATCTGCCCCTTACGAGGGACGGTGAAACCCTCGACGCCCGAAGCTCCGCAGAATGGCTGGCGGAGACCTTCTACCCCGAGGACCAGGAAAGTGATGAAAGTGAGGAACATCGGCGGACGCGCCGGCGGGCGGAGTCCTTGGACACCGAACCGCCGGCGGGTCCGGACGACCCTCCTTTCATCATGGAGGAGTTGAAGAGAGCCGGAAGGTCCTTCAACCCCAAAAAGGCCCCCGGGGCGGATGGACTCACGTCGGACATCTGCCAGCATGCTGTAGAATGTGACCCGGAATGGTTCCTTGCTCTGCTGAATAGGTGCCTCACCGTCGCCTGCTTCCCCAAACAGTGGAAGCGGGCGACTGTGGTGGTGCTAAGGAAGCCAGGCAAGGAATCGTACCAGGTACCAAAAGCCTATCGTCCGATCGGCCTCTTGCCTGTTCTCGGCAAAATCTTCGAGAAGATGCTGGTCGCCCGACTTAGGTTCTACCTGCTGCCCAAGATTAGCCCTAACCAGTATGGCTTTATGCCCCAAAGGAGCACCGAAGACGCCCTCTATAGGTTGGTGAACCACGTCAGAAAACAGAGGGAGGAGAAGAAAATTTCTGTCGTGGTGTCGCTGGACATAGAGGGGGCCTTCGACAGTGCTTGGTGGCCGGCCATAAAGGTTAGGTTAGCTGAGGTTGGGTGTCCGGGGAACCTGAGGCGGATGATCAGCAGCTACCTGAGTGAAAGAGGAGTGAATG
The DNA here is from genome assembly GCA_037179445.1 of Phengaris alcon alcon. NCBI lineage: Eukaryota > Metazoa > Arthropoda > Insecta > Lepidoptera > Lycaenidae > Phengaris > Phengaris alcon. The sequence goes on along the minus strand of JAYRCH010000210.1, from coordinate 745,562 downwards.
TAAGGTATGCTGGTATGGAAGTGAGCAGGGAGACCAATAAGGGGTGCGTGCAGGGGCCCATAGGTGGACCAATCCTGTGGGACCTCTTGTTGGACCCCCTGCTATGGATGTTAGATGAAATGAATGTTTTTTGCCAGGCTTTCGCCGACGACATTGTGTTAGTTTTTGAGGGGGACACCGCTCTTGAAATAGAGCTAAAGGCCAACGGAGTTTTGGAGAGAATAAATAAGTGGGGGGAGTTGAACAAGTTGAAGTTCGCCCCACACAAAACAAGTGCATTATTAGTAACACGGAGGCTTAAATATGACATGCCTCGACTCGCTATGGGGGGTGTTTGTCTGGAATATTATGACCATATAAAGGTATTAGGTTTAACAATGGACACCGGCCTCACCTTCAACACCCACGTAGGAAATGTATGCAAGAAGGCTATTAGCAGATACAAGCAGCTAGCCAAAGCTGCCAGAGTAGGTTGGGGGCTTAACCCCCAGATAGTGAAAACCATATATATAGCCGTGATAGAGCCGACTATTCTGTATGCATCGGCAGCGTGGGCACCCACCGTGGAAAAGATGGGGGTCCAGAAAAGGCTCACTCCGTCCAACGGGGTTTTGCCCAGAAGATCTGCAGAGCATATCGGACCATCTCCTTGAACTCTGCAATGCTTGCAATGGTTGGCTGGGATACTCCCTCTTGATCTCAGGATACTCGAAGCTTCGAGGCTCTATGAGATCAAGAAGGGGGTACCACACCCGGTGTTGAGGGACAGGGAGGTGGAGCGAATGGCTCCAGCGGTCGAGGACCCACATCCGGCAGAGCAGGAAGAGCTGAGGTTCGGGTTGGTAGATGAGGACTCGTATGCAGACGTGGTTGATAGCCACGTCCATAGGATCTATACGGACGGCAGCAAGATTGAGGGCCGAGACGAAAGCCGTCAAGCTTGCGTTGCCGCCGTATTGCACCGTCTACCAAGCCGAGCTCCTAGCGCTCCAGAGAGCTGTAAGTTTAGCCTGCAAGAGTGGAATGGCGAAGGTCGGTATCTTTAGCGATTCCAGATCGGCTCTCCAGGCTGTGTCACCCTTAGTTCCCCTCATCCCCTGGCAGTGCAAACAAGGGCGGCCCTCCGAAAAACTGCATCGCAGAGGCGGGAGGTCTCCCTGTTTTGGCTTAAGGCGCACGCAGGGTTGAGAGGGAATGAGAGGGTTGACGAACTAGCCAAGGAGGCCGCGCTGGGATCGAAAAGGAAACCTGACTACGATCTGTGTCCTGTTTCATTCGTCAAGCGTATCTTAAGAGAGGATACGGTTGAGGAATGGGACAGGAGATACGAAGTGGGAGGGACGGCCGGAGTCACAAAGCTCTTTTTCCCAAGCGCTGCTGCTTGACTACCCTGTATGCAGCAGCATACAGGGTAGTCAACAAGATAGACATCACACACTACACCACACAGATTCTGACTGGACACGGTGGGTTCGCCTTCTACTTGAACAGATTCAAGTTGAAGGAGGACCCGTCGTGTTCACGTCAGCCAGGAGTTGAGGAGACGGTTCCTCACCTGTTACTCGAGTGCCCGATTTTTGCTAGCAGTAGATATGATACTGAGCAAAAATTGGGCATATCGATTACGGGTGAGAGCCTGTCTTCCATCCTGGGGGGAAAAACGAGGGATATCTTCCTCGAGTATTGTAAGAAGATTGTGGGTGTAGTTTGTAAGAAGAATTGTGATATTTTAGTTTGATTTTAGTTAGGCTCTAGATTAAGTTTTATTGTGATAGTAGGTTTAAGTTGAATGTGTGTGCCGTTGTATTATTTTTGATATTTTAATTGGATTGTATTTGTATAATTTATTATTTAGTGATTACTGTTTTATTGACATTTTAAATTTGAATTTAAATTCACTGTATATTATTTTATTGGATTTTATTGTATTTACTGCGTTTAAATTAAGATTTGTTGACTTTTTTACCTGTAAAAATCGACAAGTGCATACTATGCACTTGTCGATTATGCAAATAAAAACTATGCAAACTATGCAATAAAATCAAATGTATATATATAAAGTAGATATAAGAATTGTAAAAATGTAGAAATAATCCAAAAGGAAGAGAAAGAATAAAAGATAAAAAACATCCCTGATTATGTTAGGGGGATGGAAAAAAAAAAAGTACTCATTGACAGTTGGGAAAAGATTGACATGTCATGTCATGAAAATATTTTCCTTTTGTCTCACAAAAAAATTGTAAGTGCTAGGATCTACATACTCGACATTGAGCTGAGGTAGGCGCGCAGGTTAACGGGAGCTGGAGACAACTGGGACCGACCTTTGCGCTGAGCTGGTGGTTCTGGTTCGGGATCGGGCGGAGGTTTCTCCTCACTACACTGCACAGCTGTTGAGCGGAGATTATCGATAGATTTATCGCGATCCGCCGGCGAATTTGGTTTAGTATTGACGGGCACAAATAAATATGCGCACACGCGCTCGCGTCGGGATGAGCTGAGAAACGTCTTGCGCGCGAGAGGTTCTATTGGCAAGTCTTTGTGTACACTCTCTCACAGCGCGTTCTGTCTGTCGGCCATGTTCGCACGTCGATACGTCGCGCGGTCTGGCGTGAACAAAAGTATTGTATAATGTATATATTCTTATACTTTAAACGAGTAAATCTTGTATATATATAATCGGAATCCCGGAAACGGTTGCGTTTCCATGACATTTAGTATGGACGAGATTTGGGGGAGAACAATCGATCTAGCTAAGTTCGTATCCCTGAGGAAACCGCGCATTTTTACATTATATATAATTTTCCTTTCGTCGCGTAATAAGTTAGGAGTGATTTCGTTTCCAAATGTCAAATCCGGCTGGCGGCTTAGTTACCGTTGTTGTTGTACCTTATTGCGTTGTTGGCAAATTGGTGTCTCGGGTTCGAATCCCAGTCACACGAATAATTATCTGATTCTTTTTATTTCTTTTCCTTTTTTATATTTATTTTTAACTATTTTATCGTCGTTCCAAAACTTCGAGGGTAATTTGTGCAAGGGGGACCCCAACTAATCCTGTCAATCTGATAAATATCAATTTCCCCGACTATCAAAACTCCTTACTTAACTTGTAACTTTACCTTGTAAGTGTCTAACTATAATAGTTAACCAGTAAATATCTCAGTTAGTTAAACTATGGCAATAAAAAAAGAAATATACTCCCAACTTGGCCTATAAAATTGTAAGGCGCGTACGCACTAGACGACTAAATAAGTCTTGCCCAATGCGGCACTGTTCCTTATTTTAATATACTAGGCAAACATAAACAAAAGGTTTTTTTTTTTTTTCGGGTAGGTGTAAATAAAGTTAATACATGTCTCTACATTTCTCTTAATTAAATTAATTAGTTCTAATAAATTATTTGCATCAGTTATTATTAATTCTAGTGCAATACATACGGTTTTTTGGAGGTTTTATGTTGGTACAACTTTATGTGACAATCTAACCATATAACTAATACACCACCTGTCAGCTGATTATCATCTTAAATATTTACACTATTGACAAGTTCAAGCACACAAGATAAAATGTCACAACTAGACGACATCCAAAAGGCACAGCAAAGCTTAGAGGAATGTGTAATGAAGAAGATGGTGGAGCTTCAGGCACAGTTGCAATGTGGAGCCGCTAAGGACACAGTAGCTAAAGTTGCTGAGGAGTTCCGCACATTTCGTGAGCTCACTTTTTCCATGCTCAACTTGCTCCGAAAACAAATAGCAGAGTGTTCCAGGGCTGTGGATATCATGGAAACCAGATCTCGCAGAAAGTTTCTGATTATCTCTGGTGTTCCCGAGCAAAGTAGTGAAAACTGACTGTCTTCAGTTCTGAATATAGTGCACCAGAAACTTGCTATGAAAGACATAACAGCAAATTCCATCAAGGCATGTCATCGACTGGGCAGCCTTTTGACTCCCAGCAGTCAACACAAAAGCCGGCCTATACTGGTTAAGTTTTCCTCTACCGATATCAAAAGCGCTGTCTTTAGAGCTAAAACTAAGCTTAAGGGTACACCTTATTCTGTTAGAGAGTTTTTAACGAAGGCAAGACAGACAGTGTTTAGTAAGGCGAGGATGCACTTTGGTCTGAGGGCGTGTTGGACTCAGGATGGTACTGTTGTCGTTAAGAGTTCCGATAGTAAACGCCACAAAGTGACGACCTTAGAAGAGCTCCAGCCCCTTTTGGTAAAGTACCAGAGGGCAACATCATCGGTAACTTCCTCTAATAACGGCTAATGTTATTTTGTTAAAATTTAATACCGAGTTTAGTACTTCGTATATTATGTTTTAGTTTGTGGTGCTTTTCTATTTTCTATTCGCTATCTTCTTTTTTCTACTTTGTTTTCCGTTATTGTATATTAAGATTTCCGATTGTTATAGGGTATACTCTAAATTGTTTATATCTAAAAATTATAATTTTTAATGCAACCCGGTTTTTGCAAACTCACGTCACTTTGACATTATGTCACCTGTCACTATCATTTGTTTTGACTTCTGACATTTGTCTTCAAGGTTGCGTTCAGAAACTTATTGAACTTTTTAAATAATGATAGTGTAATAATTTATGAATGAGTATCTCATGGCACAGTGTATTAAGCTTAGTGTTGAGTATAAAAGTACATACATAGCATAGTAAATTTATCATTTTAAAATTGTGAAAAGCGTGTCTTTGACTATATTTGTTTTTTTTGTTATAAAAGTGTAAAATAATTTATTCTGTATTGTTTTTAAAGTCAGCTGGCGGGTGGTGCAGAGGTTACTACCACCAAATAGTTTTTTTTTTTTTTCGAAACGGCATACTTAATATCGTATTAATACTAATTTTATTTATTTTGGCAAATATTAAATATATATTATATATTATTATAATGTCTATTTCTGATAGTGATTCATTTTACTCAGCTAATAATACTTCTATCAATTCAGCTGCCAACGACAGTTTCGGTTCTATTAATGATAGCACTCTGGGAGAACTCTTGCGTAAAAATTTTACTACACTGAACAGCCAACTACTAAATGTGTGTCATATAAATGCCCAAAGTGTGCCTAGCCACTTCAATGACATCTTAGACACTTTTTCGGGAATCAATGTTCACGCACTCCTAATTTCAGAGACCTGGTTAAAAACAAATATTCTTTCTACAGCTTACAGTCTGCCCGGCTTTATTTTAATACGAAATGATCGTGTTGACAGACGTGGTGGCGGTGTAGCTATTTACATACGGAGTGACATGCCCTTTAATATAATTGCTCGTTCACCTCCACAATATTCTGCTGCCGCTGAATTTCTTTTTCTTGAGGTCTGCATTGGGGGGACGAAATTAGTTCTTGGTGTAGTTTATTGTCCTCCTTCCATTGATTATTTTAGTCAAATTGAATCAGTGTTGGAGTCTTTGGGAGCTGAATATAGACACCATATCATAATGGGTGACTTTAATACAAATCTTTTAGACATGCAATCCTCTCGCTCGCGCAAACTACTTCACATTTTATAATCAACCAGTCTGCATCATTTGCCTCTTCAAGCCACACACCAGAATTTAATCGGTGAGGATACTTGGTTAGATTTAATATTAACATCTGATCCCTTATTAGTCCACTCCCACGGTCAATATCCTGCCCCCGGCTTCTCGTTTCATGATCTCCTTTTCCTGAGGTACGTCTAAAACCTCCTAAAATAAAACCTAAAATATTGTTTAACCGTTGTTTTTCACGCATGGATACTAAACAGCTTATGGTGGACGCTGCGGAAATTAATTGGGAACCACTTTTAGCAGCTCCCACCGTTGATGATAAAATTCAGTTTTTTAATAATTCAATTCTTGCTCTTTATGATGTACATGCGCCGATCAAAAGAATTAAAATAAAGCACCTTCCGGCACCATGGATGTCGGCTGAGATAAGAGAGGCGATAAGACTTAGGTACCGTGCTTTTCGCAAATACAGGGCTAATCGATGCGATACTAATTGGGACAATTTTAAGAAAGCAAGAAATAGGTGCAATCAGATGATACGGAATGCTAAACGCCGACACATTTTTCATAATATAGTTAATAACTCTTTTTCATCTGCTACCTTATGGAAATTCCTTAAAACCATTGTTATAGGTAAATCGCGTCATGTGGAGTTTCCGTGTACGATTAGCTTGGATGACATTAATATCCATTTCTCTACTTCCATAACTATAGACGTGCATACTAAATCTCAAACAATTAGCTATTTAAACGGATTACCACAAGAGATTATAGAATATTTTCAGTTTACACCAGTTACTGCAGGCGAGATCAATACAATCATTAGCTCTCTTAGTTCGAAAGCCGGTGGGCTGTGATGAAATCAGCCGCCAAATGATCATTCCCATCCTTGAACATCTCTTGCCAGCCATTACCCACATTATAAATTTCTCCTTTGAGTCCTCTACTTTTCCCGATTTATGGCGTAAGGCCTACGTCCGTCCTTTACCAAAGGTACAAATTCCTGTGCAACCCTCACACTTTCGACCGATTTCCATTCTCCCGTTCACAGTAACTTGAATTAACAGACAGAAATTTGAAGATACCTATTGCGCGATGATATACTAAGCCGTGTCCTGACACGCTATCGGTTAAGTTACATAACTTAACCGAAAGCGTGTCAGGACACGGCCTGGAATACACCACCAGTCACCAGGAATACATATTCCTGGTATACTCCAGAATATTTTCGTACGTGCCAGTAAATCGAGTATAATAGATGAACTAGATTTATTGGCCCTCGGAGCGGTGGAACTATGTGCCGCGACGGAAATCGACAAACTTTTCGCTTCTCTTCCTTGTCGCGGATTACGTACACAGTACAAACACTCCCCTAAGAACTTATTCAGATTTCGGACCCACTTGTCGGTGATTTTGTCAAATTTAGGTCTCAAATTTATCGCCTAGACTTTGAATTCAAATTGGAAGTTAATTACCCGAAGATTGACTTCTGGTTAGCTTTTAAGCGGGAACAGTTTTGAACTATTCAATAAATAAACTTACAGTCTCCTTTTTGGAAGTCGGTTAATCACTAAGAGTATTGCTTAATGTTTTGACATACATACATACAGTCGAATATTCAAAATCATCTTAAATTAAGGGGCACTCAAGTCATGATGTCTATGTCATTCTGCCAAACGACAGCGATGCCTGTGATTTAGCGTCAGCTCACACCCAGACGCGACGCGGCACTGCCCTTAAGATAGCTCTTCAGAATTGACTTTATTCACAATATAAGAAGGTACGATTTGTGCTGTACCTTCTTGTGTAGTGAATAAAGTTCAATTTAAATCGCGCCTGTGAGGTGTCCGTTTGAGAATTCGCTGAGATTCGGAACATTAAATATACCTACTACTATTATAAATGTGGAAGTTTTGTGAGAATTGATGGATGGATGGATGGATGTATGGTCTTGCTCTTTCACGCAAAAACGACTGAACGGATTTTGGTTTGATGAAATTTGGTATGCTAGTAATTTGAGCTCTGGATTATGCATATATCATAGGCTACTTTTTATCTTGCACAAGTACAGTTCACAGTGTTCACAGAGCCGCGGGCAAAAGCTAGTACCTACATATATTTACCCTAGTCAAGATTCAATGTAATATTTTGTAAACAAAGATATACGAAACTAACGTGCCATTACGTTATTGCTTTACTGCCCCTGGCATATAACCTTCGTGCGGTAATCAAAATTGGTACGAATAGTAATACAAAATAGTGTCTTATGGATGTGAGTGACTAAAAGCAATGACAATTTGAAAGTCGAATCGCCATTTACACGGTCGATTTTCGCCGTGCGGCGGAAATCGTGAGGCTTCAGTTACACAGTAACTACTTATTAATATGTGGCTTCAGTCACCAGTGTAAATACTTAATCCCGCATAAATGGCAGTTCGAATGTCAAAATTGCATTTAGGCGGGACTACGGGACTCCATTGCGGTATTATTCAAATTCAAATTTTATTTATTTCTCTCTCAACACACCAGTACATTTTATATAACAATCATTTTCTTATGAAAGAATATATTATTGTGATGAGAGAGAGTGTCTGTGCTAGGATGTAACCTGTGTTACAGATCACCAGGCTCCCGTACGTCCCTGACATATCTTATACCTTTAAACGAGTAATTCTTGTGTATTTATTTATTTCTGTGATTTCGGAAACGGCTCTAACGATTTCGCTGAAATTTGGTATATGGGGGTTTTCGGCGGTAAACAATCGATCCAGATTAGTCTTATGTTTGGGAAAACGCGTGTTTTCGAGTTTTCATGCGTTTTTCTGTACACGCAGAATATGATCGCTAATTTCGTCTTGCCGGCTACTGTCCGTTTGGTCCAGCGGGTTAAGACGCGGACGGCAAGAAACGAGTATTACAAGTTCTAATCCCGCTCGGTGACTTACTTTTGTTTTTTTTTTTATATGTTCAAGTTTATATGTAATTTTTTTATTGTTATTGTTTTTACACAAGTTTAAAAAAATGTAGTTAATGTTTGAGATAACAATATATATTTCTCATAAATATGTCTAACATTTACCTATACTGATTACGTGATTAAGATTTATGCTTTCGAGTTTCCCCATAATACCAATAAATAGTAATAACCGAGCAAAGCTCGGTCGCCCAGGTACTATTAGTATAACTAAGTAAGCAGTAAGTAACAAGCGTGTAGAGGAAAAAAAAACACAAATTTTATAAAATAAAATTCAAGGAAACTTAAGTATTTAACTTATACGAGTAGATATTTTTATTCGAGTATTTGTAATGGTAGTGCTTGTATAATTGTATGTGTGCGGTGGTGTGTGCCTGTATGTATGTGTGGGTGTGTGTGGGTGTGTGGGTCTAGCCTTACGACCGAAGTCTTGGGTTCAGTTGAGTTCTATTCTGCTAGGGTGTCTATTATTGTTAGGGACGTGTCGCGTCGCATAGTTACGCCTAGTGCGGTCCCAACTTAAACGGAATCCAACGCGGGAATCGAACCCACGACCTCCGCGTCGAGAGTCAAGCTTTAAACTACTGGACGACGGAGGCTGTTTAAGCCGTAGCTGTGTTAGGAGTACTGAGTTATTGTTTACAATAATATTAAATTGAATTCGAACAAAGTGGAAGTCTATGATTTCATAGTATCAAGTTCATGTGGCCCTAGTATTAATTTAGCGAGCTAAATGTCTACAATAGCCATAAAATTTAACTGAGTGATGGGTATCCTGATATCGTAAATCATTTGGGTTTAACAATATTACGTAATTGGCCTCTGGACATGATTGGGGTGGGGTACGCGAGTGCTTTTAATGTGATCCCATAGGGAGCTGGAAGGTCAAATAATTATTGCACGGTCGCCGACTAAACCGGTGTACTTCTGGACCTTATTGCCATATTAATAAAATCGAAATGTGGTACGACGTATTTGTCGGAGCCGGTACAGAAGGACCAAGTACCAGAAGCACAAGAGCGACACTCTCCGAATGGACAGCTCGACCACCGGCGAATGTCGGCCATGTTCTCGTAAGATTGACACCGAAATAGTTTAAAACGTCGCGTCACACAAATCTATCTTAAATATTATGAGATTATATTGTCAATTATGTCAAGCATGAAACGAGCTTGTAAATGCTTAGTCCTGGATTGAAAAAACCCACGTCCCGCGCGCACCGCGCTACCCCCGCATACGTCTAGCCGCGCACACACTACCGCGATTCATGAAAATCGTTGAGTGACGGTTCTTTACGTTAGTAATATAAGTATACAATATATTATTTACCAAAATGTCAAAATTGTGTGTCTATAATCACCGAATACTTGATAAATTTGTGAAAATGTCTAAAGTTCTGTAGTGAAAAAATCATAATTTTCCACATACTTTTCTCGTGGAAAAATAAGTCAGTCCTCTCTTGCCTCCACTATGATAGATCATTCGAATTCAAACAGAGCATCAATTTTAAAAACTTCCTTGGGTCCCCGGTTAGTTCTTTTTATTTTAATTCAGTACCGAATTTTCATTTTCTTTAATTCAATTGTACTGTTTATTTCTATATCATTCTTATTGTAAAATTTGTTCATTTCTAAATGTAAAAAAAGTATAAAGCATGATCTTTATAAATAAAATTGATATTTTCAAAATTTTATTTTTTTTACATTTTATTTACTGCATTCTCGCGTCTCCTATACACTTACACCAGGGTATCAGCAATCAGCAATATAATAATAGTTATAGTATAATGGCAATATTACGACGTGCCCGCAGCGCCCGCGCGCGGCTCAATCACTCAGCCTTTGGTTACACAGTGCAAAACACCTCCTTACGAAACTGCTACCCTGTTATAATATTTGGTTTATGGAGAAAAAAAATATTCCAAATAAGTTGCCAATTTTTGCATCATATCCCACAGAATACTTTTCCCGGGGTCAATTTTTTTAGGGGTTAATATTATCTTCGATCTTGGTCCTCAAAATCCCCAACCCCCTTGGACCTCCAAGTCCTTGGTAACCACACTACCTCGGTGGAACACAACGCTATATTTCAGTCCGATTTTCTGTGAGGCTGTGGTGTTTATCCGGTTGAACGGGACCATTTGGACCAAAGTAATCATCTCACGTAATCGATACAAATAAATAAAATTGAAGTGTCTTTTTGTGATCTCAAAATAACAGGTTTGCTAAATGCAATAGAATTTTTTTTTGTCTCCCTGTCTGTCTGTTTGTTTCGGCTAATCTCTGAAACGGCTAGACCGTAATGACCGGACTTTCGCTAGAGGATAGCTGATGATGTGAGGAGTAACTTGGGCTACTCTCATCTTCGGTTCCGTTTAAAAAAAATAGGGATCCGTTTCCATGAATAGTTGCGAGCACCAGCTAGTTATAGACATGCTTAAGCTATTTAATAAGCAACCAGCTTAGCTTCCAAGCTGTACCGAGCTGTACCCGAATTTCTCGTAAGCTGTTGCAGCGGTATTATTAGCTGAATATACTAATACCAGCATCATATTGTGTCACCAGCAGCTTGGGTCGGCTCAAGACATAAGCGGAGGCGATATTGCATCAACCTTCAAGCATAGTTGGGTCATGTATTAAAAAAACATTTGTTAAAATATCAACCACTTTTAATACATCAGGCATGTTTGTTTCCAGCACAGAACATGAAAAGAAATATAAATATTTTTAGTGTCATCATATCTTATACATTAAACGAGACAATCTTGTATATATATATATATATATAATCGAAATGTCGGAAACGGCGGTAAGTATTTCCATGAAATTTAGTATGCATGGAGTTTTAGGGGAGAAAAATGGTTCTAGCTTGATCAGTTAGCTTGAGCAGTTATCCCTGCGAAACTGCACATTTTTAAGTTATTTATGTCTTTTCTTTCGTCATGCAACAATAGATGTCATATAACTACATAGATGTCAGTCCGAGTGGCAGAATGGAATGCTTATTGCTTATGTATATTTTTTGCGTTGTTCGGAATATGGTGGGTTCAAATCCCGGTCAGATAAATATTTTTGTAATTTTTTTATTATTTAAATTTACTAGATTTCCGATCAAAACTCGATTACCCCAGTACTTATTATTACGTGAAGTAAAAACTTTGTACACCATTTTAAAGAAAATCATACTAACCGAGTATGAAATTTGGCACAGTTAAAGTTTATATGAAGAAGGAGTGAACTCCGCTATTATATTTTTTTATATTAATGCGAATGTACACACACTACCTCAGATTAATAACTCACACTACCATGCGTTCGATACGCTACAATATTGTCACACGTTGACGTTTGTCAATCTGTCCGTCACATTCAATAGACAACATTTATATTTTTTATTTAGTATCTAGAGGCAAAAGTTTCTAGAGTTTGAAGTTTGAACTTAATAAGGGATTCAATAAGTTCAAACCTAAAAATTAACTGAATTTCGACCGCAGCGCAACTACTAGATTTAATCAAATGCTCGACATCGAATATATGATATTGCGGCCTAAACAGTGATATCGCATTTTCTACCTACCCCACCCTACCCCAGAGCGATGGTAGGTAGCCTTTTAGCCGTTTGCAGTTTTACATCTTACACTCGTTACTACACCAGAAGATCGATCCTGCTAATTAAATCCTGCAATAATACAGTTACGATGCAGTCTCGATATGTTAAAACTGCATGATGCAAAATGGCCTCATAAACGTCAAACCCTTTGGTCCAAACTCCAAAAAAAAGTGTACGATATCAAGACGATTCATTGATAATTCAATAAAAGTAAAATGAAAGTGTCAGTTAATTACGAGAATTGGGATTCAGCATTCAACGATTCAAATTGTTGCCAGAATACAAAGATTTCAGAACGAAAAAGTTACACCGTCTTGATTTTGCCGTACCTCAAATGTCAAAACGTACCCAAAAGCCCCGAAAGCGGGGCCACTTAAGCGGGGACAGTTTTTGCCTCGACATGCCTCGTGCATACGTCTGTGGCCAGAATATGTTCCCCGCTGCCTCTTGACCCTTGTACCACACCCTGTCAGCATGTGTTGGCGTGATTTTATTCCAAGAAAAGGCTATTCTACCAACAACCGTCGAATTTCGCTTTGAAAGTGAAGTAATTCTACGAATATTACGGTGCGAACATAGACATACACGCCAAATAAAAATAAATATACATGCATATTGCATACTTCGTAACAATTAACCATCTCCATACTAATTCAACATCTATTAGCTACTCAAAACTCAGTTTTCAAGTACTCAAAAGGAGATCCCACGGGAACCGTAAATTTTGTGGATGGTACTTCTCTATATGTGTACCAAATGTCATCAATATCCGTCCAGTAGTTTCGAAGCCTTATTCAATGTAAACAAACAAAGAAAGAAATCTTTCCTCTGTATAATTGTAAAGTTTTAAATAAGACGAAAGATTTGTTAGTTGGATTAAAATAGGCACCGAAACTACTGAAGCGATTTTGATAAAATTTGGTACAGATATAGTGGAGTGCGGAGAAGGACATAGATTACTTTAAATCGGCAAAATATACGGTTCTCGCGGGATTGACTTTTGCACGCACGCAGTCACGGGCAACATCTATTAAAAATCTAGTTACGGAAGGATAATGATTTTGGCAGTCTATACCATATGTATGTATGCATGATTAGCAGCCTCCGTGGTCTAGTGGTTAGAACTTGGCTCTCGACTCCGAGGTCGTGGGTCGTGGAATCGATTCCCGCGTTGGAACAACAAAAAATGCTGTTTCCAAGTTTAGTTAGGACAATGCAGGCTGATCATCTGATTGTCTGACAAGAAAGATGATCCATGCGTCGGATGGGCATGTAAAAAGTCGGACCTGCGGCTGATCTCTCGCCAGTCGTGTCGGTCATCCGTCCCACTGGATTATGAGAGTAAAGGAAGAGAGAGAGTGCTCTTGTGTACTGCGCACACACTTGGGCACTATAAAATTACTCCTGCGTATCTGGTCTGGTTTCAATGAAACCGGCCACCGTCACCGAAATTGGTGTGGGGAGTTATTATCTATGCATGATTGTTCCACCGTAGCCCCTAAACTGCTGATAAGATTTTCATAAATGATTTTGTCAATAGATTCGTTACAACAGTCCGGGTAACATAGGCTATATAATTCACATAGTCGGGTTATAGTTTTTTAGTTATTACTAAAGTACAAGGTTATCATAATGTTGGATATCATGAGTAACTGCACTTCCGCCCCTAACCCAGTTTCCAGTCTCAAGACTCTCGCCTTTTCACTCCAGAACTCTAATGACTCAGTGTTAGGGTCAGCTCACAGCGAAATGAGACGATACGTGACGCGGCGGAACATTATTCAGTAAACAAGAGGATACACGTTTCATTGCAAGAGCGGCGCCGCTCTATGTAGAGCGGTGCAGTTTGATATTCGAACTCTTACAATTAAATGTGTATCTTCTTGTGTAGTGGATAAAGTTGAAATTTGAATCACTTTATTAAAAAATGCTGTGCAGCGTCCCGTACCGTCTCGTTTCGGTGTGAACTGACCCTTATAGTCAAGTTAAAAACATTTACTCAACTACTTATAGCTTGGTTGTAGCTTTTTTATGTACGACTAGCTTTTTCCCGCGGCTCCGCCCGTATGAATACCTATGTAGTATATGCCACGGGAGCACTGTATCCTCTCTGGATAAAAAGTTGCCTATGTATTAGTCCAGAGCTGAAACTACTACCATATCGAATTTCATCAAAATCCGTTCAGTAATTTTTGCGTGAAAGATTAACAAACATCCATCCATACATCCATCCTCACATCTTTCACATTTATAATAGTAGTAGGATAGGACTAGCTAGACTAAATATGAAAAGAAATCTCGCAGAAACCGTACATTTTTCCGCAATAAAAAGCAGACTGTGTTTTTCCCCGTGCTCTACTCTATGTCTGTGCTGAATTTCATCAAAATCGATACAATAGTTTTGGAGCCTACTCAATGCAATACAAACATGCAAACAAATCTTTCCTCTTCATAATATTAAGTATAAACTAGATGATTAATTAAATGACAGAATAATGTTTGCTGGGTAAACTACGTATTTCTGTCTAAAGATTCAATATTATTTATTGGTTGCAGTATTAAGATTTCTTGTACCTAAATGTAGTGTAATTGTGAAATTGAGTTTGATATATTAAATAATGAATAAGAGACTGACAAAATTTATTCTGATGAATTTTAGTACCTATGCGATGAAATGGTTTAAAATTGTATGTTATTAGTATAATAATGGATTATTTATTTTAGTTTGTATTTCTTTTAAATTATTGTTAAAAGGCAGATTTGCACGCTTCTTAAAGCAGAATGTTGTGACACTATATTTAAATATAGGAACTTTTGTAACCTACATTATTCTATGCAAATAAACGATTATAATTGTTATTATTGTTCTATGAAAATACCAAGCAATAGTCCTGATTAGTGTTGGTTATTACTTTTTGTATGTTCAACGATTACGCTGTCATTTGAGAACCGATTTTTAAAATTCTAATTCGTTACAAATCGCCGTCATCCGCAACACTACAAGAGTTACATGTGCGTTCCAACCCCTTTAAATCCCCAACCTCTACCGAAGGCCCAACATTCGCTAACCTTACTAATTTTTTTTTTATTTTAATAATTGATGTTTACAGATTATCCAGAAACCTTATTAGCACACTTTATGTAATTATCCCGTCGTTAGCGCTGGGAGCTGTACTCGTATAAACTGTGAAATAACTCCCACGTTCGGCGAAACATAACGCAAGCGTTATTTCACGCCGGTTTTCTCTGAGACCGTGCTATTTGTCCGGTAGAAGCCGGTGCAATTCGTGCATAGCTATCCCATCTTTAAAAAAATACTTTTGTTTCACAGAGCAAGCGTCCGCGCTCGTCGGCGCTACCGCGCGGCTGCGCTGCCGCACCGGCGCCCGCAACTGTGGTGCCATGCACAGCATCAAGTGGTACCGCGCGGAACGGCGCGTGTACGTGCTCTCCGCCGGACTCCGGACCGCCCATCCCGAGCACGACAGGTGGGTACATAGATAGATAGATAAAAGTCCGTTATCCGTGATCCACAATCGACAATCAACTATGGACTTTCGATAATCGACAATAGACTTTCGACAATGGACTTTCAACAATCGACAATCCAAAATCCACCAAAAGCAACACCTTACATATAATATATTACTAATGCCTTTCAAGTTTTTGAAACTCCCAGCCTTCTTTGATCCCCTGGTACACTCAAAATAAAACTCATTTTTTTTTCTGAAAGTTCTATATGGTAGGTACCACCCACGCACTCACGCAACCGAAGCTTTTGCGACGCTGGTTTTCTGTGAGGCTGTGGTATAATCTGGCCTAGCAGGAATACGTAAGAAAGTAGTAGGCCTTATGGTCACTTATAAATTGCCTTATTTATTATATTCTTTTTTAACCAACTTTTGAAAGACGGCGTCTTTTTCACATTAGGTGTATTTTTATCCGAATGAAATATATTTTAAACATTAGGCTTAATATTACTTAAATAATGTCAGTATGCATACTGCATAGCTATTATTTTCGTTATTTACATAAAAATTACCTGACAACTCGCACTACGCATGTACACCACCCGCACAATGGCGTACAAGGCGCCGGCGTTGAATGTCACGCGCCAGCCGCGAAGTACGGCCGCGCGGCTATGAATAGAATTCGAGTATTTTATAAGACAATCTGGTCAAAGTTTAAGTAAATTTTTAACGAGAATCGAATACTGATAACGTTCCTTGAATATCTTTTTTGTTATTTTAAGTTCTTCTTAGGGTTCCGTTATACACAAGGAACCCTTATAGTTTCGCTCTGTCCGTCCGTCTGTCTGTCTGTCCGCACTTCTAGCTTCTGTAATTATTAATGAAATGTTTGAAAGTTTGGTATAGTTATAGATTGTGTATAGATCTCGGTTTTTGAAACATAAAATAATATTAATTTAATATTTTAGGGGTACATCTCCATATTATTAATATTTTTTCTTTCTACCCCATCGTGTGGGTTATCGTTGAATAGACCATAATAAACGCAAGGTTTCATACATGACTTTTTTAGAAAGTCAACCATTTTTGAGTGATCGGCCTTCAAAGTGATTTATAGGTTGGTCCCCACCTGGCTTTTCTAAGAAACTATGAGACTTAGAAACTTGCAATTTCCTACGCTGATATATCATACTCTTTAGGAAAATTATTTTGAACAAAATCAGACAGTAACTTTTGCAGTAAGTTGAATAAAACCTATGACGCGTTTATAATTACGGAACCCTGATTAGAAATGTCCTGACATGCTCTTGGTTAGGTTATTTGAGTTGTGAATATTCCCTGTATAAGTATACGCCATTTTATTTCGCACACAAAACTAAATTTTTTCATCGCAACTAGGCATCGTCGTTATTAATATTATATAGTAAACCGCCGTTAAGCCCGCGCCGTTTGAACGTCCTAATCCTCGTAGACCCTCTACGTAACTTTGTAGACCTCTACGGATAAGCTACGAGATTGCTACGTGACGCGGTTTCGGAAGGTAGAGTTGAATTAAGAGTGCTATTCGTCGTACTTATGTTTTCCTGGTATTAAATAGTCTGTCGCGGTCGCTAAAAGAAGGGTTTCGAGACAAATAAGGTCTTAATACTTTGAACTGAATGTATGTAGACTTGCATGTACACACATTTTTGCATTCATACAATATGTAGCCCCGAAAGTTCGGCCGTTCACTAGTTTTTGTGTGAATGAGTCACAAATTTTCACATAGTACACAAACTTTCGCGTTTATAATATTAATAGGACATTAATTTTCCTTACAAAAATCATTAAAAACGAGAAAGTTTGTATGTATGGATTTTGATGAAATTTGGTATGGAAGTAGTTTAGACTTGCTATCGCAGCGAAATGTACGGTTTCCGCGCGATTTCTTTTTGCGCGTACGAAGTCGATAGCAACATCAAGTATAGAGTAATAGTATTTTTAATAATTAAAAATATGCCAAGCCGTTATTTGTGACGTCACGTGGTTGATGGTTTAATAAATTTATTTTCTCGTTACAATATCCCAAAATAATATTTTGCTAAAATCTTTAAGAATATAAAGAATAATGCAATATTATGTAGGTACTTAAGAAAATAAATAATAATTAAGAACGAATTTTAGAAATTCAAGAAAGAATTCGCATAACATAATATAATGCCTGTTATTCCAAAGTCCACTCACCGGCCCGGCGCCAGGGCGGCCGGTGACATGTGTCAGGTGGGAGACTAGCCGGACCGTTGCCGGGCCGGTTAGTGAAAAACCGACCGTATGAGTCGGACCCGCGCAAGAATGGTTCCGTTCAAACCGATAAAAATCATGTTTCTTGTATGGGAGCCCCCCTCAAATACTAATTTTATTCTGTTTTTAGTATTTGCTGTTATAGCGGGAACAGAAATTCATCATTTGTGAAAATTTCTACTGTCTAGCTACCACTATAACAACCACTAGACAACCCACTATAACAACAAATACTAAAATCAGAATGACACAAACATTTGAGGGACTCCCATACAACAAACATGATTTTTGGTTTTATACGGAACCCATCGTCGGAGAGTCTGACTCGCACTTGTCTGGTTTTAAATATTCACTGCCTGAAGGGTTGAAATGGGGTCAAATCGAACGAAACGAAAAATGTTTTTGCATCTCATTCAATTGTTTTCACAGAAAATTAGATTGTATATTCATTATTGCATTGTATCTTGCTTATCATGTCCCATTTTGTTACATGTCCCACTTTGTCCCGTGTCCCAATTATCTCCTATTTAACCCACGTACCGCTTTAACCGTTTCAAGTGTCGAGGTAAATTTTAACGGTGGAGTTTATGAAAATTACGCGCTTAAATCGTTTCGAGTGGCGCGAATTTAATAATTATTGTTTGCCGGATTATAAATTGGTTCGAAGCACACGTTGAGTCCACATGTAGCTGTGTATTATATAATATAATACTAATGAGCTTAAAAATACATAGGCGTATGTATTTTAGAAGAGGCATGTCGAGGCAAAAACTGTTCCCACTTAAATGGCTTACTTTTGGGGTCGTTTGGGGCCATTTTGACGTTTGAGGTATGGTGAAACCAAGAGGGCGTAACTTTTTCTTGTATGAAGATTTGTTCTGTCAAATGGACGTCATAGCCCATCTTTAGTTTTGAAATGTTTGTTAGAAATAAAACACGTTTTTAAATTCTTCCTTTCAAAATTACAGCTTCTTATTAATGCATACTTGAAAAGTATATCTCATATCAGAAATCAATTTCTGTTTGTCTCTTTGTTTTGGCTAATCTCTAAAAGGGCTGATACGATTTGGACGGAACTTTTGCTGGCACTTTTTATTACAAAATTAGATTTCTTTTAAATAGTTACTTTACAACCATGTTTCTGATATCCCCCGGCAATCATGATTTTTCTATGGGAATGACATCCTATGTATTAAAAAATGGGCAAGTGCGTGTTGGACTCGCGTCCGATGGGTTCCATAAAAAACGGCAAAAAATCACGTTTGTTGTATGGGAGCCCCACTTAAATATGTTTCTAGTTTTTACCCGGCTACGGTGAATCCAAAAGGAAGGGTAATGATTTTGGCAGTCTATGTATGTATGTATGTTTGTTCCCTCGTAGCGTCTAAACTACTGGTCCGATTTTAATAAAAGAGTAGTCAATAGATTCGTAGGTAGCCTGCTTTATAAGGTTCCGAACAGTCGATGTCAAATCGCAGCCGTCTGAATCTATCTTGGGGCATCTCGTACGCATTATCTAGAAACTTCTCTAGGCCTCAGGGTGAGCTCACACCTAGACGTGAACTGACGCTTAGATGTCATTAGTGGGTGCGACCACGGCTCTATCTTGGGGTTATGCGTGTGTATGACGAATATACGCATTGTCTAGAAACTTCTCTAGGCCTCAGGGTCAGCTCACACCTAGACGTGAACTGACGCTTAGATGTCATTAGTGGGTGCGACCACGGCTCTATCTTGACCATTTCTGCACCTGTGCATTTCGGGATTTCTATCTCAATTACTCTCCTGTTTCGGCCGTTTTAGACCCCTTTTTTGCGTAGTCGGTTTAAAATAAGTAAAAAAAACGTTGACCTATTTTTTATTGTTGTTATAGCTGCAACAGACATACATTCATCGGTGAAAATTTCAACTGTCCGTAAAGGTTCATGAGATGAGCCAAGTGACAGACGGACGGACGGACAGACCGCGAAGTCTCAGCAATCGGGTCCCATTTTTACCCTTTGGGTACGGAACCCTTAAAACTATTAATCTATCAAAAACCTAGTAAACCGGATAGGTTTACACGGTTTTTTTGGTAGATATCCATGAGATCACATTAATATTTTAAATAAATTGGCGTCGGAAGATGGACGCCGCAGCGGACCTCATCACTTGATAGTTATATAAATTTAAATCCAACTGAGGGAATTACTGGATGGTACGAGGCAAAGGCGGAGGCGGTAAGCGTTTTCATGTTACTACACCTATGAGCGTTGAGGTTATCTTTTGCTTATCTCGTATCTATAATTAGACTAGCTGCTTCCCGCAGCTCCGCCCGCGTAAATATACTATCGAGTATCCCGCGGGAGTACTGTACTTTTCCGGGATAAAACGTAGCCTATATTTTAATGCAAACATAGCTCCGCGTCATGTCGCATCGCGACTCGGCGTGAACTGACGCTATCTTTAAGGAAAACGCCCGCTACCGCCTATAACTTGGACCACGCACGAAACGTGCTCCTCTCCAGCTCACGTACACATTACCAACGAGTTAGTTAATCAAGTTACAAGAGCCAGCGTCCTCTGATATCACAGATTTGTTATCCAGCACTTAGTTTAAGGAGTGTTATTTATGGGCTTTGAGTTTTAATTGATATTATAGGAACTGGAGATCGCCCATTGGTCGAAATGCACCCATACAATACACACATATTTCTTATCTAATTTATAAAATTCTCGTGACATAGTGTCGGGGGGACACACTCCTCCGAAACTGCCGGACCGATAAATAATAAATGTGTCACTTTTTTCCTATTCGATAGGTCTGCGAATCGGTCGTTATCAATTTTTTCAACCCCTAAATGATAAGGGTTTTCGATTATTTTTTTATTTATATTTGATGTGGCAATAAAAAATACATACAACCCTTAATTTTAACCCTTCTAACACCAATCTTTATTGTTGTATATATTTATAATAATCATTGTGGTTCGGTTAATACTGAGTGCTCCTGACTGCTAAAAGGAGGGTTATAAATTAACTGCTTATTTGTGTATGTATTTGCATGCCAGCTTGGCTATATTGACGGGTTTCAAATGACTTAATGAAATCATTAAAATTGAATAAATTATGTATATTTTAATAGGGATTGATGACTACACCTAAAATACTTAGTTTCATTAATATACTCAGAAATATTGAGGCATCACTACTTGGTAAATATTGTAAAAAAATTAATATTTTATGTGTAGTTTAATAATTAGATTCAACTAAAAAGTACAACAAATTTTTTTTTTTGCTAAATTAGTGAACCAAACCTACATCATTAGTTTACTTACATCATATACAAAAACATTCATTCATTCATTCATTCATTCATTCATTCATTATGGTAAGTATGAACTTAAACGCACAAATATCGGAGATATTTACAAATACCTTTTACCTAGGCGTGACGTCACAGCTAGGTACGACTTTAGTATGGAGCGCTTTCACGAGACTTGCGAAATTTTGTATACAAATCGCTCTGTACCTTTTCAAATATTGACTTTTGATATACTGTTTCTTCTGAGAAGTTACTCATATTTGAAGAGAGAGAGAAAACTTCTCTGTAAGTATACAGAGAATTATATTAGATGTAATTTTATTATTTTGTACGAAAAAATATTGTCTTTCAGGAGTTCCAACCCGATATAAGGCGGCATAATATAATCTAAATAGAATTTTCTTGCTTATAAAGCAATTTCTTTCTAAATAGATTGATGTGTTGTATATGAAAAAAAAAGTCTAATAAAATATCACTCAACAGACGGCATGGTCGCGGTTCCATACCCACGTCGTAACCATTCGTGCAAATTAAATCCAGTAAAAGGAAAAAGTATTTCGTTTTAAACACTTGAGACTATAAACTCACTTATTTTGATAAGAATTCATAATTATTGATAATATTGACCAATAAACGTGACCTGACGATTTGAATTATTTTTTTAATATATAAAACTACTTTGTAAATATATATTATAAAAGTTGGACATTAACTGTCGCTGGCTTTTTTGTAGGCATTATTAAGCTCTACAACTTATCTCTGGGACTTAATCATTATATCGAAAACGTTTGCGTTTAACGCTGCCTTACCAATAAGGGACAAAAGTATCCCTTGTGAGTGATCTAAAGACTTGTAAGTAGTACAAGTCACTAATAAAAGTGTAAAAACTAATGAAAATGAACGTTGTCTCCGAAAATAGAGTTTTTTTAAGGGGACGTCGAAACAGTTGGACCGTTTTTTCTCCGACTTACGGCTACCACGAAAAAGTCATCATCAGTCATCAGTCAAGTTTCATTTTTCGGGTCACACACCGGCTTATGTCACTCACAAATAACGTACCCTTCTATTGGTAAAAGAATTTTCAAAATCGGTTCAGTAGATCCAGAGTAATCCCCCTCCAACCTCACAATCTACAAACATTACCTCTTTATATATTATTTTTATCTGTCTTTAATATACTAGGATACCATAATAGAGATATTAGTATAAATAAATGATATTGCTATTTTAAATTGTGTAACGCGACAGGTGTAAGTAACAATTTTCCCCTTTAACAAAAACCCCGTTAGCTATTTCTGAACGAGCTGTTTTAAAATTCATAAGCATGTCTTTTACCGAGCCTGACAATAAATCCAGTAATTGATGTTATTTTCAGGTTTGATATTTTCAATTGAAAATCGTCCTACGAATATTATAAATGTGAAACTTTGTGAGGATGGATGGATGTTACTCTTTCACGCAACAACTACTCAACGGATTTCGATGAAATTTGGTATGATAGTTTGTAGTTTAGGCTCTGGATTGAAACATTTAAGACCACTTTTTATCCCGAAAAAGTACAGTGTTCCTTTAGGATAATAATAATAATAATAATAATAATCGTTAATCTGTATATATAACATAACAGGAGATGTCCCCACTGACGTATAGACGCTTGCACAGCCGTAATCGCTAATGCTAGAAACATGCAATTTGGACAGTATGAGTTATAATTTATAACATTGACGCACACCAAAAAAGAGATTTTGAAAAATTCCAGCCCTTAAGGGGTGAAATTGGGATTTAGGGTTTGTATAGTTTAGCTAGTAGCAAATAAGCCGTCGCGGCGACAGATGACAGATGTGAAATAACCAAATTACGGCGTAACGACTCGATAGCTGTTTGCAATGCCACTAGCTTTGTATTACTCAATTTATTTATGGCATTGGCATGGCGACGCGTTATTTCGCCAAGTTACGTACGTGCAATCACGAAAAGATATTGTATCAAATGTTTCATATTATATTAAAAAAGTAATGCAAACTGGAAACGCCTTTAGTTTTCATCTAAAATGTATTTTAAAAGCTAACACCGCTTGTATTTCATGTTCTCGCTCCTGCGATATAACTCCTGCCTGTTTATGATAACCTGGTAAGCTTGCACCACAAATCCTGCTGTTTTCACAAAATAACTTAGGGAAATTTAATTTTATCACAAACGAGCACACATTTCACCTGATGATAAGCGAAGCTGACATGCGCTACGCAATTTGGATGCAAACGTGTCGCTTAGTGACTAGTATTTTCCTGTTGACGGTGGATCACGTGACAAACGAATCGACCGATCGCCTGATGGTAAGCGATTACTGCCTCTTAAGTATACCAGTGAAGTTAGAAGTGTGTTTCAGATATAACGCCGGATTTCCGTGAGGCCGATTCGTGCTGAAGCTTAACTCTCAAACAGGAAAGAGCGCTTGCACAGCGCCATGCTTCGGCACGGGAATAGTTCCCACGATTTCACAGAAAACCGGCGTGAAATATCGCTTGTGTTGTGTTCCGCGAAGTGAGAAGTCGGTAGGGTTGAGGGTTTTTTTGAACAGTAGTAGTCGATTCTGCTAATAAAATCTTACAATAATATACTTTCGATCCAGTCTCGATACGTTAAAACAGCAAAATTCTGTTCTCATAACAACTGTTCACAGGCGGCGTCGCTCGCTTACCATCAGGGGTTCTTTCTGCTTAGCTCCGGTATACTCCTTAAAAAGATAGATACAGATAATTCATCTTTAAATATATTTTTAATTTCATCACATGAAATGTATTGGAACACATTATCGTTCGCTGCAGGCATTCGATATCTATACTCGAATGTCAGCATTTCGCAATGCCTTCGTGTTATATGTATCGCATTTTAAGTTAAAATATTGATTTTATTAATTTTAAAACTTGTGAATTTGCCAGAAGTTATTTTAAATGTAGATTTATATGATAGACTAGCTTTGGTCCGCAGCTTCGTCCGTGTGAATACAGTATCCCATGGGAACACTGTTGAATGGATTTCACGCAAAAACCACTGAACGGATTTAGATGATGTTTGGTATAGTAGTCGTTTAGGCTTTAGATTAACACGTAGGCTACTTTTTATCCGTCCGAAGAGTCCGAAGAACTTTGTATTTATACGCACCTCTCTTTCTTTCTTTGTCAGTAAGTAGAGACAGAAGATTTTTTTGCTGCCATTTTAATATACGATTAAAAAACAGAGTAGGTATTTAACAAGTGTTTAATTTCGCACGTGACGACGGCAGGAGACCTAGATTCAGTATTTTACCTATAGCCTTTATCATTTTTCATTTAGACAATAACTTATATATATATAAGTTATTGTCTAAATAAATGTAGTAAGTTTTGTCTAAATGAATGTAAAAATATTTACACAACGGATAACTTAAACAACGATGCTGTCTTAGTCTGATACTCGTACGTTGCAAAAGTCACTTAACAGACAAAGACAGCAACGTTGTTTAAGTTAACCATTGTGTAAATATTTTTATTAGTAAGGGGGATTTAGTTTAGATAATAATTTAGTTATTTTAATTCATTTATTATTATGTATATAATATACTTTAACAAGATTCAAATATTGAAATCAATCTCTTAGCTACTCATATGTTCCTGGTACACTTCGATATATCACTTAGTAATACTTCTAGAAGTTGCTTAAATTATGAGTTTGATCGTACTAATAATACGTCCTCTGTGGCTCAGTGGTTGGCGCGTCGGCGCTCAAGCCGGAGGTGGTTCAAATCCCACCGAGGAAACAAAAAGTTTACATTGTTCCAGGGTCATGGATGTGAATTAAATATGTGTTAATAGGTAATAAAAATCTGAAATATATAAAGTATAAAAGCTTAT
This sequence comes from Phengaris alcon alcon, assembly GCA_037179445.1. Lineage (NCBI taxonomy): Eukaryota > Metazoa > Arthropoda > Insecta > Lepidoptera > Lycaenidae > Phengaris > Phengaris alcon. The sequence goes on along the minus strand of JAYRCH010000210.1, from coordinate 720,529 downwards.
ATATACTTCCCGTTGTCTAAAGTAAGGCCAACGAGACGAGATAAAAAACGTAAATAAACGGACCGCTACTGAGTTGCATTATGAAAGTGAATTAATATTATATCTGTCCTTATCACTCGTATGCAATAATGACGTCAGTTGGTCGACGACAGCTGTCGTAGCGTGTTTCGTGGTACAGGAAAGCGGCCAGTGTCGCAGTTGTCAACATTTGGTCCGCCAAACAATTGTGAACAAGTTCATTCCTGTTTGGATTGCGTTCGAAGTGATACATATTTTTTCGTCTCCGTATTTACTTGGTTTTTTGTTGTTATTATTCCGTTTCGGTTAGTTTTATTTTTGATTTTTGCTGTTATTGTGAGTGCTTAATTAAATTTGAAGATGTGAAAAAACTGCTACAAGATCCAACGTGTATCTGCTGATAAATGGCGAAATTGTGTGGATCATGTAATAAAAGTCGAGGACAATTTTTATAGCAATATTGACAACATGATTGATAATACAATAGATAGTTTTATCATAAACACAGCTGACTCGGACTCTTCCGACGAATCATCTTTGTCTAGTACAGACGACAGCGATTAAAATTCGAACTTTATAATAATTTATTCAAATAAAAATGTTTTGAACCCCTGAAAATTTGTTTACATTCTTTATCTCGTCTGGTTGGCCTTACTTTAGTCACCGTGACACTAGTTCTTCGGAGTACCAGGGGGTCAGATTGACGTGCTGTAAAATCATCCATAGATGTTGAATTTATCGAAGAATATCGAAGCTTTCGAGAATATGTACGGTTTCGGCGGGATGTAAATTACACGCGGCAGAAATTTAACGTACAGACTAAATAAAAGTAGCACAACTAGTTTGGACATACATTGCAATCGATTTCTTAATGTTCCTCGGCAAACATAGTTTTTTCTAATGGAAATGACAGACGATGTATGGAAAACGACGATTCCCTAGAGACATTAGGAATGTAAATGTGTACTAGGTCATATGGTGAGGCCACAACACTGCGTTGCGGCGACGCGTCGCACAAACGACGTAAACTGTATTCCAATGCGACGTCGTTTTAGACGATGCGTCGTCGCAGTAAGCACAGATTAAGGAAAGAGGAACAGCTACATAGTTAGCTTTCGATTTGATTGCACTACTTGTGTGGAAAAATAGTGGGGCGTTGAAAAGGGGACGTCACATTTTCAAATTTGGATCCATTCTCCGATCTTTTATATTCCGATATTCTTCGATCCAATCGTTCTATGAAAGCTGTTTTTCTGAAGGTAACGTAAGTATATTATAATATTATACTCTGTAGGTGTTCGATATTTGCGTGTTTCCGAACACTACTATGTCTCTATGTGACCCTAGTTAGAATGAAATAAATCCATCCATTTGGAACACGATTATTGGGGCCGTATGGAGCGACCATGGCAGGTACACGCGATATGTTTGGGGCAATCTGTAACACAATCCTGCAATTAGGCTGGCGGTTCGATATTGCAGTATCAGAGCTTAGATAGCCTATAATATCATGTATAACTAACTCCTCTGTTCACTAGCCTGAGCACGGACTATTATTCACAACAAAGTATTCGGTATCGTTATCGAATGAAAATTGTACGAAAATCATGACCACCAGTCATGTTTGCATGCACCAGTTTTCACTTGTTCGGGCTTGTTCTAAAAGTGAAAAATCAAAATTTTTTATTCAAAATTGGTATTTTTATACACTTTCTGTACGGCAATCTACATGATGCCTACCCCCTGTTCGGAAACTTGTCCGGCGAGAAGAACCGGCGTAAGAAACTCGCGCGGGGCCACCTTTTTGCAAAAAGATGGGAGAATTGTTCTTTTCAAAAAAATATAACTTAATCTATATAACAGGAGTAATAAGTACATAAGAACATACTTAAGTACATAAAAGCAGCCTTGCGGGGGACCATCTTATTCCCTAGGTGTGCAATCGTTAATGTAATCACTAACTTTTAGCACACAAACGTTCTTTGACAACTTTTTTAAATTCATTAACCGTAAGATTTTGAAAGTTTTCTGGGTTTCTATTGTAATGGCGTATACATGAATGAACCTTTAAACGATTTACTTCTTTAAAATATATCTTATTTTAAATCTATACTAATAATAAATAAATGGGAACGATTATATGCTTGTATGATTGTTTGTTTGGGAGAGCCATGCTTCGGCACGAATGAGCCGGCTCGACCGGATAAATACCACATCCTCACAGAAATCGACGTGAAACAACAACTACTACTGGGCCGATTTGGAACTTGATCTGGAACTTGGCTCTCGACTCGGAGGTCGTGGGTTCGATTTCCGGTATTGGAACAACAAAAAAAAATTGTTTCCAAGTTTGGTTAGGACAATGCAGGCTGATCACCTGATTGTCTGACGAGAGAGATGATCGGATGGGCGTGTAAAAAGTCAGACCTGCGCCTGATCTCTCGCCAGTCGTGTCGGTTATCCGTCCCACTGGGTTATGAGAGTAAAGGAAGAGAGAGTGCTCCTTTGTACTGCGCACACACTTGGGCACTATAAAATTACTCCTGTAACGTAACTGGCTAGGTTTCAATGAAACCGGCTACCGTCACCGAAATCGGTGCGGGGAGTTATATTCTAAGAAGTTCGTTTAAGAGTACTTTTAGTTAATAATTCATATAAGCGATAAAAAAATCATTATCAAGCCTGATTTAGACACATAACAAAAGAACAATGTGGCGCACCGCAAATGTCCACGGCTGTAGGTACAATATCGACTAAGTTCCTGCTCGACCAATTTCATAACATTGTCATCGCACTAGGACGCCTCAAAATATTTAAACACAAAGGAAGTGAGCGCAAAGACTGCAGACGTGGTTGAACTACGTGATTACACGTAGGTGTGTTTGCGTGCGCACGATTCAACGGCGATGTTCAGCGATTTAAATCTTATGCCTGGCCCAACGGCAACTTTGTCGATAGTACATCCGTTTGGAAATCTGTGCATGTTGGCGACTTTACAAAACATATGCTCCAGAAACGCCGAACTAAAGTTTAAATTGAGCTTACCGCGGGAATTAATCCGTTAAGGGAAAAACATTCAATCTTACCCCGCTGTGGGGTGACCATCTGGCAGGGAGAGTGAGGATAAGTCATGAATGAATAAATTATTAATGAAAGCTAAAATCAATTATTAAAAATTTACTTGTGTAATATAATATTATATTATTCATTTTTGTATTTAAAATATCATAAATAAATAAAAATAAATATCACCTTATTTAAATAATCGGTTTATTTACTGCTAAATTGAACGTGGCAAAGTAAAATCGTTAAAATGTATGTACTTTTTAATTGTTGTATTATGTTACATAAAAATCGCATTTTTAATATTTTGCTTTAGAAGTAAAAGGTCCTATAATTCCAAACGGACATTAGTAACATCATCATTTCAGCTTATTGAAAATACCTATCTAACACATATAATATATTATTATTATTGGAGGGTGGTTCCAGGTTTCATAGATTTTTGCCCGTCGTCCTTTATAATGAAAGAATGGTTAACGTTGAATCATATTGCTTTCTAGTTTCCATTAAAAAATAAAAGATACAATAAATCCTTCAATTAGATATTGCCGGCGAATTCGTGCGCGCAAAAGAAAATACCTTGGTAACCTTAAATTTTGCCGCGATAGAAAGTAGCCTATATCCATCCTATGGTCAGGTCTATGTCTGTGCCAAATTTCATCAAAATCGGTCCCTTAGTTTCGGAGCCTATTCAATGCAAACAGACAAACATTACTTTTCTCTTCATATTATTAGTTTAGATTTAAGACACTATTCTATTGAATGAATTCAAAGTACTTCACCTATAATATAACTCAAGGCACATGTCCTACAAATACCATAAGCTTTGTTCACCCTACCCCGTACCAAACTGAATTACTAACCCATTTTGTAACGAACACCGAATCGGACGTACACAATTAAACACACATATCTACATCGCAAACACTACACGCGATACTCATATTTACTGCCCAGGTAGTAAAGTTGGGTTCGCCGTGGCGGTGTTGTTCGAACTTGATGGATGTACGGTATCTATTTGTACGGTTTTTTGTTCCAGTTTGATATATCGCCTATCCGCCATCACGCGACATTTGTATGGGCTAGTTGTATTTACTGCGTAAGGCTATGCACTCCCGGTATTTTAAATTGGCTGCACGCCTTTTTTTATATAAAAAAAATATATTTAGACTTTGTATTGATAAAAAACCAAGTATACATACCAAGTATACATACTTTTCATGTGACTGAAGTGAAACCTTCAAGTAACTTCTTGATTTAATGCTTGCTATTTATAAATGTGAATTTGTTTGTTTGGTTGTTACGTTTTCACGTAAATCTATTAAACCGATCATCATAAAATTTGGCACAGATATAGAATAGAGTATAGACCATGGAGAGTGAATTGGATATTTCTTATCGCGGAAAAAATACGGTTTTCATGGGATACTGTATATACGCTTTCATGTAAAAACTACTTAACCGATCATCATGAAATTTGGCACAGATAATAATAGACCATTAGATTATAGATATCGCGGGAAAATATATGGTTCCCGTGGGCTACTGTATTTACGCGGGCAAAAGCTAGTTTATTTATAAAATTAACGCGCCACAGATCAAAGATCAGATCAGAATCCTTCTTAAGTGATTATGTCTCTAAAATCATTAATTTCAAACTGTTTTTAGCTTTTAAACAGCTTTATGTTACGACGTCGTCAATTTTGACATTTGCACTGATAAGTAGGACTGGAAGTAACTTTACCAAACGAGGATGGGCATTGCGGGATTTCTATACTTAAAATATAGTGCCCAAGTGTGTACGCTTAAATAAAGAGCACTCCTTTACTCTCATAACCAGTGGGACGATCGGGTGATCAGCCTGCATTGTACAAACCAAACGTGGAAACCACATCTTTTGTTGTTCCAACGCGGGAATCGAATCCACGACCTCCGAGTCGAGAGCCAAGCTCTAAGAAACCCCTGGACCACGGAGGCTGTTCAATACAAACAAAATACGTGTCATGACATAGGTCTCTTTATTGTATATTATTTCTTACCGACCGAAAAATATCACGACCTCACAGAAGAACACGATAAAACCGTCAAAATAAAAGGAAATGTGTAATTTTTGTTTATGCCTGATACACGAAAAACCATATTATTTTCATGCATGTGCAGTGGTTAAAAAGGAAATAATGTTGGTATTGAGTAGGTGGAGAAGCGTTCATACATTTTTGCCCATCCTCCTTTTTCAGTCATACACTTTCAATTATAAAGTTGTCCCTGTAACTGCTGGGTGTACACTATTAACTGCCGGTTCAAGTATTAATTAACTGAGATAAAAACGGTTGTGGGGTGACCATGTTGGCGAATATATAGGGATAAGTCCTGAACGATTTTTGTAAAATATAGGGTGAGTATGTTGGCAAATGAATAGGGACTGGTCCTGAATAATTTTATGATATAGGCTGGGATATGTTGCCAAATGAATAGGAACTGGTCCCAAACAGGTGACCGTGTTGTTTGTCGAATAAATCCTACATAATTTTCAAAATTATAAACTATGGTCGTAAGTGTGACTGAAAAGGTTCCTGTCAGTGGTTCTAAATAATTTTTTAATGTTATCTTTCCCTTAATTTCAAGTTTAAAGTTAGTATATAATATGTGTGTTTTACGCAATTACCGCTTAACGGATCACATGTAGTTTTTTATATAGGGGGTGAACAAGCCAACCGATCGCCGTCCGTCGCCGAATCGTCGCGAGGTCGTTGCTCGCCGTTCAAAAAGAAAACGCTCTTTTCTCGAAGGGTTGTAAAGTCTGTTTTTTTTTCGTTTGCGCAAAATCTGTCCAGTATTTGTACCGTCTCAGAAAGTTTTGACATGTTCATCTAGTCGATTTCATCCAACTCTTCACATTTAATTTACGAAATAAATATCAAACGCGGCCACTTCAGCAGATTGTATTTACGAATTTGAATTGGTAATTTTTTTTTGTCTTCCGAGTGTTTTGTAAATTTTCCCCTCATTATGTTTCATCTTTGATCGTTGGTTTAAGATTTTTTTTTATTCTTTCGCATGTAAATTACATGAAATACTTTTATTATTAACTAGCTTTTTCCCGCGGCTCCGCCCGCGTAAATATAGGCATCGGGTGTCCCACGGGAACACTGTACTTTTTCGGGATATGAATCCAGTTGGTTGTGTTGTAATCCAGAGCTCAATCTACTACCATACCAAATTTCATCGAAATCCGTTCAGTAGTTTTAGCGTGAAACAGTCGCAAACATCCATACATCAATCCCCACAAACTTTCACATTTATAACAGTGATAGTTTAATATTTCCGTTGTCTGGTACCCGTAACACAAGTTCTTCGGGAACTTACCACGGGATCAGATTGACGTGATGTGAAAGAATTAATATTTTTACATTATAATATCAATGGTATGGAACACTAAAAACTATTTTCCAGAAAAAGAAGAAATTCAACTATTCGAATAAGCAGTTTTAAAAAAATATATTTTGTCGAAGTTTTGCAAAAAATTACTCATATTTCAATGCACATTATCATGTTGAAATGATTATGAAAATGGAAAAAAAGATTTATATATAAAAATGGATGGATATTACAAAATACTAAATATTTTTATTGATACAATATATAGGTTTTAGCCTGGATTAAAATCTTTTTTTACCCGACTACGGCGAAGCCAATAGGAAGGGTAACGATTTTGACTGTATATGTATGTGTGTATGTATGTTTGTTTGTTCTACCTAGGGCCTAAACTATTAATGTGATTTCAATGAATGAGGTGTTAGTAGATTCATAATGATGGCCCGGGTAACATAGGCTATATGATTTGCGTAGTCGGGTTGTATTTTTTATATAAAAATATAGTTATTTAACAAAGTCGATTGCAAACTTTTTCAGTTTCAACAAGTGTTGCAATGTATCCGATCGCAAATTTTGCCCACCTCGGCAGAATTAAAGTTTTACGGCTGGCAACATTGTGGCGGTAATAAAAGCCATCTAGGTCAGCTACTAGACTTGCAACTTTACTGCTGTCATTTTATGCGGCCCTGGTATTTTAGTAGTAAATTATTTTATACAATTTTTTTTAATATTTAAATTAAAACTGAAATAAAATAAGTAAGTATAAGTAAGGCCATACGAGAGGTAAATAAGACTTTTAAAACCAGTATATATCCTACTTCTTCTTAAAAATAAAAAGGGATTCTGCAGTTCCTTTGTCTCGCTAAAACTCGAGATCGGATGAACCGATTTGGCTAAATGTGATCTTGTATACAATTGATTAATAAAAAATAAATAAAATTATTAATCTGGTCCCGTGGTTAGTTCTCGAAGAACTTGTGTTACGGGTACCAGACAACGGAAATACATTTAATACTTTTTATACTAAACATCCCCCGGCTTAAGCACCAACACGCTCAACCACTTACCCACAGAGGTCGTCAAAATCAACAATAAATCTTTCCCATACTAACTATTCCTACCTGTCAAACGTTTGATGTTCGTTCCGTCGGTAGCGTGTATTCAGTCTTCACTGTCACTTGACAGTCAAAATATAAATTTATAGGTGCGGTCAGTTTGTTTGCTTGGTCGGACTGCCGGCCGGCCCCAGTAGGTTGTAAGTGTAGAAGTAGATAGTACGTGTAGGTTGTAGGTGTAGGTGTATATAGTTAAGACAGAACAACGTGTGTCGGGTCAGCTAGTATTTGATAAATTAATATGAGGCTGTTACACCTACACACCAATTTTAAATACTATATTATGTATCGTGTAAAATGATAATTAGTCCTAATTGATGAGGAAACAGTGTCGAACGACACGTATCTGCGATATTAAAACGAATTCATCTGATTTTATTTAAATTCGTAAAACAGATTTAAGTGTATCAATGAAAGTAACAAAATGTCCACACACACATTGTACGGTCATGAAAAACAAATTTTCCCGGCTGTACATGCAGCTAAACATTCGTTTTCTCCGGTTTCACGGTGCGCCCACGTAGCGCAAACACACATTGTGTATGCGCGCGGTGTCCACGCTGTTGTGTTGGGTGCGGACACTCGTGTATTGTCACCCTTAGGGCGAGCGGGTATAAATTTGAAGATGCAAGACACGAGCGGAAGCGTTTAAAAAAACTCTAAAAACAGGCTTAGTGTAACGTTATTTGTATGTTGGCCCTACAAATATTTATTTTAATATGTTTTTATTATTTCTGCGAAAATTTCACCTGTCTAGCTATAGCCTGGTGACAGACAGACGGATGGACAGCGGAATCTTAGCAATAAGGTCCCGTTTTTTTATAATGTTATTTTCTTAGCATTAAAAAAAAATAAAATATGTAGCAATAATATTTCTGACTAAAAACTCATAAATGAGCGGACATAACGAGCGTAGTAAGCCCACACTTTTACATAAAACTATACTAAAAACAAGAATAAAAAATTCCATATTATAGTATATATGCATAGTGCAAACTTAACGCTAACATACTATATATATTTTCACACTAGAGACAGAGACAACAGAAGTCAATTTCAAGCGATCCAGACATTAATTAGTCTCAAGCTTATTCATAACACTCGTATTATACACCACCTGATGTTGCCCGCGACTCCGTACGCGTTTAAAGAGGACCCGTTATAATAATAATAATATTAATATCTATAATGGACGCTTTCACATCACGTCAATCTGGTGCTGTGGTAAGTTCTCGAAGAACTTGTGTTATGGGTATCAAACAAAGGAAATATCACTACATAGTATAAAACGAAAGTAGCTTTTTCTGTCTGTCCCTATGTACCCTTAGATCTTTAAAACTACGCAACGGATTTTGTTGCGGGTTCTTTTAATAGATAGAGTGATTTAAGAGTAAGATTTATATGTATATAACTATATATATATATATGTATATATAATACTTTTTATTCTATACATATACATTTATGACCCAGAAACACGGAAAAAATTTTGTTTACTGGCGGAATTTGACCCTGTGACGTCCAGCGTGAGCGCCATCGCGGTAACCATTCTGCCACACAGGTCGTCGAATATTGTTGAAAAGTAAAAGTAAAGTAAAGTAAAAAAATAAAACGCTGCACATAAGTAATACTATAACTTATCTATACGCTAGTTCTTAACACATGGACCACACGCTTTATCGTAGAGAACCTGAATAAATACGCGGCGAAAATACTAATAACACAAGATTGTGTCCGTCATCATCATCAACTAATAGTGATAGAGCCAAGATTCACTTCGAAACTGTCGGCTTGATTGGAGTGACAACACGGCCTGTAGAAAACCGAGGTACAATAACATGTGTAGTTGAAAAAAGTACCGGAAGGAGGTGTGGAATAATTCCACGGACTTACAGAAATCCAGCGCAACATACCGTCTCTGCTATGTTTCGCCAAGACTATAAGAACACTGGACGCCAAAGGAGAGCTACGCACTTGTGTTTCCTCCAGTATTGCGGATGAATAACCAAGCGTTAAACGGTCTTAACTCTTTATTGACACAAAAAACTTTCACGGTATTTGAAGGCGCTTTTGAAGTTGTAACTGAAAATTTTAGAACGCCCGCGCCGCGTCAGTTTTTTTTAAGTTTTTTTTTGTAAAAACCACTCACCGACTCGAAGTTTGAAAGTTTCTCAAACGGCAAAGTTTGCGAGAGTTTATAAGTGATTTTCAGATTCGGAAAGTTGATATTATAAAATACATGGAGTTAGGGTCAAATCAAACTGAACCGAAACGACTCGACGCGGCGCTGCACTTATAAGATAGCTTTTCAACATTGAACTTTATTCACAAAAAGATACACGTTTCATATGACATCGGTCATACACATAAACACATGCGCAACTTGGCATTCGAACTCTTACAACGATAAGTGGATCTTCTTGTGTACTTAATAAAGTTCAATTTTGAATAGCTATCTTAAAAAAAAATGCAGCGCCGAGTCACGTATTGTTTCGTTTTGGTGTGAATTGACCCTTACAGTTACATTATTATCGCCCTCCGAGTCCCTCCCGGAGGGCGAAGGGGCATTACTTCAATACAACTTTATCACATTAACGGCTCCGTTTTTTTCCACACCTTCGCTCATAAAGTGACCCCGAGCTTCGGTGACTACAAGTGTCGGATTTTGGGGGACATTATGATCAATTTTGATCTGCTTTTATAAGATTTAGGGATATTGTGGGAAATATAACGATGGATTGTAATTTGACTTTATATCTTTTTGGGATATTGTGGTACACTTTATGATAGAATGTGATCTGCGTTAGTAAGTTTTTGGGATATAATGGGACACTTAATGATGGATCGTGTTCTGTGTTTGTAAGTTTTTGGGATATTGTGGGACATTTTGTGATGGATTGTAATCTGCGTTTATAAGTTTTAGCAATATTATGGGACTATTTATAATGGATTGTGATCTTTGTTTGTAAGTTTTTGTGATATTGTGGAATATTTTATGATGAATTGTAACCTTCGTTAAAAAGTTTTTAGAATATTGCGGGACATTTTATGATGGATTGTGATCTGCGTTTATAAGTTTTTGGGATATTGTGGGACATTTCGATATTATCGCTATAAGCCAACGAGTGTTGGCTTATAGCGATAATAAAAAACAACGGCGTATCTCGACAATCAATCAATCAATCAACTAATAGTGATAGAGCCAAGATTCACTTCGAAACTGTCGGCTTGATTGGAGTGACAACACGGCCTGTAGAAAACCGAGGTACAATAACATGTGTAGTTGAAAAAAGTACCGGAAGGAGGTGTGGAATAATTCCACGGACTTACAGAAATCCAGCCCAACATAACGGCGTATCTCGACAATGTAGATATTTCGCAGCCATTTGGCTAAGTGAGCCAGCTAAGTGAACGCCTAGTCCTTTTAATAAATGTCGGCATCATGAAATTGATGAATAACAGTTAGCCAATTCATTGAGCGCAACGTTTAACCAGATGGCTGTACGTCATGTAGTCGTTAAGTTGCATATTGAATACGATGTAATGTAACACTAATTGTTACTGTATTAGTCAAAAAAAGTCCTAAATAATTTAATAGAAACCACCAAGTGCCAGTAATAGTGAAATATTTACAAATAAATAAATGAATTGTAATGAGATGTGTGAATGTACAATAGAATACGAAAATGAATATAAGATTTTTTTTTAAGTTCCAACCCGGGAATCGAATCCACGATCTCCGGAGTCGAACCAAGCTCTAAGCTACTGGATCACGAAGGTGTTAAATCTTATACTTTAAACGAGACAATCTTGTATATATATATATTTTTTTTATTTTTTTTTATTGCATTTATTCAAGGATTTTACATAATTGTTTTCTTATTCTAAAAACCGCCAAACTGCATATCAGTTTGTTGGCGATATTTGTAACACATATATATATATATATATATATATATATATATATATATATCTAATTAAACAATATAACACACAATAATAAACTATTAATAAACTAAAAATTCAATAACAAAATATTTTTCTTCTTTTATGAAACAAAACAAAACCTTATAGTGTAGCATAATAATTTTAACATAATATAAAGTAAGCTTAAAATTAATAACAACAATCAATGATTAATTATGTGCTCTTATGAAAGAAAATTTATTACTATTTAAGTATACTATATACAGCCTTTTTCCAAAAAATAACTTTTCAATTTTTGCTTTAACTTAGTTTTACTTGGTTTTTTACTGTCACCCCTTATAAAATCAATTTTATTGTATATACTAGGAGTCAAATATCTCCTAGTTCTTTTGCCATAGTAGTTTTTTATTGCCGGTATTATATATTTGCCCTGTGTAATATTTCTAGTGTTATGTTGGTGATGATCTATTAAGTTCTTATGAGTTTCTATGTTGTATTGTTCTAATGCTATTAAATATTCTACTTTTGCGTGAACTGGCAAAATTTCGTATTTATTGAATAATTTGTCATAATTATCTTTGCACGTTAATTTAACTTTTTTACTTGCAAAATATTTAATTAGTCTAACTTGTAGTAGTTTAATTTTGTCAAGATGAGTTTTAAATGTTAGTCCATAGCTGCTAATGCCGTAGCTGATGAGTGAATCTGCAAGTGCGTAATAGACTACATACAATAATTTCCTACTTAGAAACTTGCTCAGGTGAAAAAACTTTCCCAAAATTGATTGTAATCTATTACTCACTTCATTCACTTGTCCTTTCCAACTAAGATTGGTGTCTACTATTACTCCTAAGTATCTGTATTTATTTACTATTTCGATTTGCGTACATTGACAATTATATTTATTACTGTGTAAGCATTCGTAGCTATGAGCTATATATTCATATTATTATTCTTTGGATATTTACTATAAGGTGAAATAATATGCATAACTTTAGTCTTACTGAAATTTATAATAATTCCGTTATCATGTGCCCACTTGGTTATATTTTCTAAGTCTATTTGCATGTAGCGTTTTGCGTCTGTCAGTGTTTTTGTTGCGAATAATAAGCACATATCATCAGCAAACATAAATGTTTTACAGTATTTTATGACGTTTATTAAATTATTTACGTGCATGGTGTATCCAACTGGACCATAGACTGATCCAGTGGGCACGCCATCAGTTACGCTTACCTCATCCCCAGTTTCTCCGTCTATCTGGGTACGAAGAAAGCGGTCTTCTAGGTAACATTTAAACCACTTTTTTGACAGGGCCTCTGATACCACAGTCATCCATTGCTTGTAAGAGAACGTTGTGATCCAGGGTATCGAAAGCCTTCTTAAAATCAATAAACAAAGCACCTACAAATTTACCTTCGTTGAGGCTGCCGTTGACGAAGTCGGTGAACTCTGCGAGGGCTGTGGCAGTGCTGCGCCCGCGCCGGAACCCATGCTGCGCGTTCGATATTACTTTGTGTTGTTCTAAATACTGACTTACCTGACCTACTATAACTTTTTCTACAATCTTATTGATAACAGATAATATTGCAATTGGTCTATAATTACTATAGTCTAGATGACTTCCCTGTTTATAAATAGGACGGATTAAAGATTTTTTCAGCAGGCTTGGATATACTCCTTTTTCTACACACATATTAATAAATTTAGCCAATACAACACTTATTTCTTTTTTTACTTGTTTTATATCTTGTACTCTTATTCTATCTATACCAGGCGCTTTCTTACAATCTAATTTATCTATATGATTTTCTATTGTATAAGCCTTTACTTTCTTAAAATAAAAGGACTTATTACTCGGTACTGCATAAGAACTTCTATTCAAAAAATTACTATTGCATTTATGCTTAATGTTCTGTATTTCTTTAGTAAAGGTTTCCGAAAACTTATTACATATATTGTGCATTATATCAGTCTTTCCTAAGTATTTTATAATAACATCGTCTAAACTTTTTTTAGTATTTCCTAACCAATTATTTATATTACTCCAAATTTTTCTAAAATCATTTTTACAATCATCAATTTCTTTTTTCCTGTAGTTGTTTTTAGCAATATCTATTAATTTATTAACTTTATTTCTATAACTTGTGTAAATCAGTCTGTTATTCATATGGTTAGGTGATGATTTCCATATTCTAAAAAGTGTATCTCTATGTTCTAGTTTTTTCCTAAGGTCTAAATCTACCCACGGCTGTGTTATTCTTTTAGTAGTTAATTTTTTATCAATCTGACTTTTATTATAAATATTTGTGAAAATGTTGTAAATTTTGTCATACAATACAATAGGGCAATTTTCTTGCATCAATTCCGACCAATTTATTAATTTTAGACCTTCGCTAACTTTTTTGTCATCTAAAACGGTTTTATTTTTAAGTTTATAATTACTATTACTTTTATTGCTTAAAATTATATTGTCCTTTTTCATAAGATTAATTCCAACCATGTAGTGGTCTGATAAGGTACAATTTAATAAATGTGCATGGGCGTCAATCATTCTACCGCGACTAGCTCGTACAAATACATGGTCGATATTCGACGTCGTCACCCGGCCGTCTACGATGGCTTCGCGCGTCGTTTCTGATGCAGGTATTGCAGAATCCAGGCCACTTTGACACAGCATAGTTTTGTAAGCTGTTGCAAACGTGTTGTCGTCTTCTGATATGTCAATATTTGTATCTCCAATTACTACTATTTCTTCGGATGGTGGTATTTTCTTTAATATTGTGTCTATCTCTGATATAAAAGTTATTTTGTTTGTATTTGGTGGCCTGTATATAGCTAATATATTTGTTGTATTATCTCCATTCTTTAATTTCCCATGTGTTATCTCGGTTGCAATTAGTGATGGCATTTCTACAGTGAATGGTATATCTTCTTTAACATACACCAATATTCCTCCACCTCTTTTATTTTTCCTTGTATTTGGGTAAACTATATAACCTGGGATCTTGAATAGGGACACTTCTTCTTCTTTTACATTAACTTCTGTAAGTATTATTACTGATATTGTTCTTTGGATTATACATTGATTCATCAGTACTAGTAATTGATTGAACTGTTTTCGTATTGATCTAATATTTAAGTGAATTATATTCATATTGTTTTTTGAGAACTGCTGGGACCATGAGCTTATGTCTTCATATTTTTTGTATTGTAAATCGGATAGATCCGAATCTGCATTTAACATATCGAATGTTGCCGTTTAGGAAATCGCTTGATGTTATTCTATGCTTTGTAAGTTATTGTTTATGTGCTGGTTTTATAGGATTGTTGTCTTTGGTCTGAGATAATAACTTAATATCATTTTCATTTCTTACACGGATTACCTTCTCATTCTCATTTTCTTTTATCAGTATGTTACTATTTTGAATCCATATATATTTGTAGCGATGTTTGAGTTCATTTCTAGTTTCCCAAAACAGTAATCTGGTCGATTTCGTTATATCCTTATTAATGTAAATTGGCGTTTTGTTATCATTGCCATAGACGTCGCTGTTTGTCAGGCGAGTCTTCCGTTTTTGCAGCCATTGCTCACGAGCTTGTTTTGTTTTTAATTTAACTATCACCGGACGTGGTCTATCTACTCCCATCTTTGGCATACTATAGGATCCAATCCTTTCAACTTCTTCTATTTCTTCTGGATTTAAGTCAAGTTTCAAAGCAATATTTTTAACAACTTCATTAATGTTTTCATCTTCTTCATTTTTACGATTATATATATATATATATATATATATATATATATATATATATATATATATATATAATCGTAATCTCGGCAACGGCTGCAAGTATTAACATGAAATTTAGTATGCAGGTAGTTTTGGGGGAGAAAAATCGGTCTAGTTGGGTTTTATTCCTGGAAAACTGCGTCTGCGTTTTTTATTTCGTCGTGAAACAATATATCAATGATTTCGACTCCTGTCGGTCCTGTAATTAAGGTATGGTGGCGCGAAATGGAAAAAGGCTTATGTCCAGCAGTGGACGACTACGGGCTGACGATGATGATATGATAATGTCGGTCCGATTGGCAGTTTGGTAAATTATTACGTTGTTCGGAAATTCGGAATGTGGTGAGTTCGAACACCGGTAAAATTATTTGTGATTGTTTTTTTAAATCCACTAGAGCTCCAAGCAAAGCTCGGTTGCCCAGGTACTAAAATTAAAAACGATATCGTCAATATCTAACGCAAGTCTATGTACGTAATTTACATCGGAAAAGCCGTCCTAAGTACAAGCTTCATTTGATTCTCTAAAGTCTAATTGAAGATCACGTTTGTAGAATCCATGCATGCATGATTTAGTTCCATGCAAGTCTCACGGTTAGATATTCAAGTGCTACTCAAAGGTGAGGAATTGAGATTATCTCAATTTAAGAATCTTTTGATTATTCGGTCTACAGTGGTTGCCGCTTTAATATTTCAATGATATTGTACCGATTGGATGTTAGTTTCATCACAAGTTTGTGTGTTTCGACCATGATTTTATCTCGTCTTAAATATATATAAAGGCCGGCAACACTCTGAAAACTCCTCAGCAGTTGTCTGATTGGTTATTTTAGTTCTTAAAAAAAAATAACTGCTTTAAAAAATTCATCAAAAAATATTTACTCGCTCACTTATGATTTTTTTATTAGGTACGTCTACTCATAAAATTGCTTATTTTACACGTATTACTAAGTATCTTAGGGTCAGCTCACACTGAAACGTGACGCGGTGCAGCATTTTTACTGAAGCTTAGTAATTTAGAACAAAGACTGTCCTAGTAAATATCAAACGCATAGTCACCCCAGCATGAAACTTCGTTGCGTGACAGACGTTACCAAAAAAAATATTGGTATATTATTTTTATAACACAATACCTTTTGTCCGTGTCGGTTAAAAACGATAAGAATGAACTGATGAAGTCTAGAATTTGATAAAAATCTAAGGTTGCAAACATTGTAGGGACAAAAGTCTTGACTTTTGGTTCAGCAACGAGCATTAAATATATGGGTACAAATTGTTAAAGTAATGTGAACATCACTACGTTAAAATGTGTACATACTTATGACGCAATGTCTTGAAATATTTTTGCTATGTTCGATGTTTATAACATTAGTAGTGCCATCACTTATAGAGGTCGATAATTTACATTGGCATTCACAATTTCGGTACCTACAAAATGGGGTTACACCATTGAATGCGTTAGCCAATAATAATAATGATCATTATGATATCATGATACATTAAACATTAGTGTGACCCCAACGTAATACAGATTCATTAACTGTTTTTCGCGGCTCCGCCTGCGTAAATACTGTATCCCACGGGAACTAAAAAGTTTTCGATATTCATCCCCGTGGTATACTCTATATCAGTGGCAAATTTCATCAAAATCGGCTCAGTAGTTTCGGAGCCTATTGATGCAATGTACAAACAAATCTTTCATTATACTCTATATACGATATATCCTAACTAGTAATAAAAAGAAAGTTCCGAAGTATCTAAGCTCCACCAGGATCACAAAAGCCGATAGGAGAGTTATCCCTAAGCGTGCGGGATCATGTGGATTTATAGGGAATAAGATTTATAAGTGTTTCGTTTGTTATGATTGCCTGGTGCTTATGAAGTCAGTCAGTTATGTGATTAACATAATAAAATAACAAATTTCATTGGAATGTTTTACAATATGCAAACTAACATTAATTTTTTTTTTTAATAAATATTTTCTTTCACATAGATTAGAATTGTATTGTTTACATTCCTTTGCAAATAAGTCTCGAATCTATATCCGCGACAGCACATTTTCGTCCTCATGAAATAAATTGAACCTAAAAATAAAATATCCCAGTACTAAAGATTTGTGCGATTAAAAATGGACATGTAAAAAGTGGCCAAGTCGATAGTCCATTTAAATAATGGAGTGAACTAATTGGCACTTGTCCGGCTAATTCTGGCTTTTATTGAGATGTATTGGAGCAATTTCGTCGCAAAAAATGTAGTAAAAGATGGAAAATGTTGCAATGGTTTGCAGGGCGTTCTAAAACGAATCGTTATAGTTCATTTGTGTCTGTAAAAAAGAGATTAAACAATTCTAATATCATGTCATAATGAGTTTTGGCGGGGATGTGAATGTATGGCGTTGTTGTTTTTTGTATTTCCTCCATAAATGTTTGTTAGGTTCCTAGTGTTTAATAATGAACGTAGACTGGGACCAATGAGCGCCAACCATCCCGATCTTGGGCAGCCCTCATCCATCCGCTGCCAGCCACCTTCCTCAAGCCGCTCTACTTTTTTTTACCTAAGCTCTTTAAAAAGGAAATTTTAAAATGATTTTAAAAGTAACACATTTGACAGAACAAATATTCATACAGGAAAAAGCAAACATTCATAAAAGAAAAAGTTACGCCTACTTGATTTCACCATACCTCAAATGTCAAAATGGCCCCAAACAACCCCCAAATGTGGGACCATTTAAGTGGGAACAGTTGCCCCGACATGCCTCGTATATCAACATAATGCCTATGTAATTTTACAACTTATGACATATTATTTTTGTCGGTTATTTTCTGGAAAATTATGGCCAAGTTCTTTGTAAATATTTAGTTTGCATGCGGCGCGCGTTTTTCTTTATCTCTCGGAATTATTAAGCACACTGATTCAGTCACGTTTTCGCCTCTTGATTGAATAAATTACGATGGCCAAGCGCGTAAAGAGGAAACAGGCACGATTTTTTAGGTTACTGCATTTTGGCTGTCGGAGGTTTGTGTTGGAGCCTCAGAAAAGGTAACAAGTTTTTTTGATTACTTACTACATTTTGGTTCATAGAGATTTGTGTTAAAATTCACCAGCCAGTAAAACTTGAAGATGTGATTTTTGGGTTACTACATTTGGGTTGTTGATCTAGTAGAGATTTGTTAGTTAGGCTGAGGCCCCATGTTCGTCGCAACGTATTAATACTTTATATACCAATGCATAGTATTGTGACGATGCGACGCGACGCGACGCAACGTACTTATTCGGCGTGAGCCTTAGTCATGCGCGAGACTTGGTGAAAAAGTGATTTTCGAATTTACTACATTTTGGATGTTGGCTCGTAGAGATTTGTGTTAAAGTTACATTTTTAGCATAGGAGGCGATATTTGGTCACATTAAATAATAAACACCGTCTACGGACATTCGCAACACCAGAGGAGTTCCAAGTGCGTAAATATGAAATACTAAAATATGAAATGATAATTATTTTATGATGCGGAAACCGATATCTATACATAATCTATAACTATACCAAACCAAATGTAGTTAGGAGGGCGGACAGTCAGACAGACAGACAGACGGACAGAGCGAAACTACAATGGTTCCATGTGTACTACCCTACCGTAGGGTACCTTAAAAGATAATTATAAAACAAAACGTGTAAAACATTCCTAAATCAAACGAACAATTTGCCGCAATATTATAATTTAAATACGAAAACGCTTCGGATACAATTCCACAACTTTATCTTGTAACACTCGGCTTTGTATTTTTCGCTCGGTGATTTCGATAATTATTTCGACAGTGATTGTTCCATCTCAAGAACCGTTAGACTATTTTTATTTATTATTTATTTATTATAACAAGAAACTCCCACAAAACTGGTGTAGCAGTTTTGTCTGTGGGCAATGACATTTAGGTTTTAGTTTATTAATATTATATTGAAATAAATATTAACCTAACCTAACCTAACCTAACCTAACCTAACCTAACCTAACTAGATTGAAATACAACTAGCGAGATTGTAAAAATATGTTGAAAGATTCTTTGCGATATATTATAAACCTAACGAAAGATAGTGCGATAAATTGTAAGCAGTATGTTCGGGTTCACAATCTTCCGACAGTTTACAATCTCGCTAGTTATATTACAATCTAACGGTTTTCACAATTTTACTGTGACATATACAAGATTGTCTCGTTAAAGTATAAGATTTAATAAATCTCTTTGCCTCTAATTGATAGAAAAAAAAATGTAAATGTGACAGATTGACAAACGTCAACGCGTAACAGAATTGTATCTATCAAACGCGCGGTAGTGTGTGTAAAAATATAAGCTTAATGCACATCCTTCTCCACATAAACTTTAGTGTGCCAAATATCATACTCCTCCGTTCGCACTCGTAAATCTGTGCTGAAAGTTTTTGCTTCGCGTATTAATTTAGATAATACTACAAATGAATACGTCGTGTTACGTCATTACGCCTAAACTATGGAGTGGATTTTCAATATAATTTTTTATTAGTAGATATCCTTACTAATTCTTACTGATAAAAATCAAAAGCAATTCTGTCTGTCTGTTACGTTATAACACCTAAACCATTGCACCTTTTGAAAATTGTTATACCATGGGGCACATAGACCATGGGGCACATAGACCATGGGGTACCCACATTGGCTATTTTTCAACGCTGCAATATGTACAGTTTAACGGCCAACATCTTGTAAACAAACAATTAAAACTCTAATTGCGAGCTTCTTAAGGGCCCTCGCAGGTAATTTACAAGGTAAACAGTTAAAAATAACTCCACCGGAAGGTTTAACTTACATAACGAGGTCAAAACTGAACCGCCAATGTATTTTTTCAACGTGTTCATGAAAACAAAAGTACTGGAAATATCAGAATTACTTTGAAGTTTGAGCTAATGTTTTTAAAATGTTTTAGTTACTGGAACTATACTATCTGTAGTTACCCGCGACTCTGAAAGAAAATCCCACGGGAACCGTGAATTTTGCTGCGATAAAAAGTAACATATTTCATACCCCGTGATGTGCTCTATATGTGTGCCAAATATTATGAAAATCGGTCCGGCAGTTTCGGAGCCCATTCAATGCAAACAAACAAACATACCTTTCCTTTTTATTTATAATATTAGTATAGATGTAGCTAGATAAAAAGTCCAAGGGTGAACACTGAACACTCAAATGCTCCTTAAAGTTGAGTGTTACTTAAGTCACAGGCTGTCTCGCTTGGCAGATCGAAAATACCACGGCCTCAAGAAAACCGGCGTGAAATAACGCTCGCGTTGTATTTCGCCGAGTGAGTGAGGTTATCGAAGGCCCAAGGGGGGGGTTGGGATTCTAAGGACCAGTAACGCAAGTGTCCATGGGCGGCGGTGGTCCTCTACTATCAGGTGATCCGTCTGCTCGTTTCCTGGTCCATTTCATGAAACATTTGGCGCATATATATTACAGTGCTCAGGACTGTACCTGTTTCAACTCGTACAGTCTCAGATAGTTGAAGCGAGCCAGTCCCTTTGTAAATGTGATACAATTTTAACTGTCAAAACATTTTTATTCCATTTTGAACCTTGTTTCTTACATTACACGGTTTGAACTCCCCTAACTTCTTGTTTTCTTGATTTCACCCACTGTCTAATGGAATTCGAATCTCATTGTTATTGTAATAGGGGTGAATTTTAGTTGTTTTGAAACGAAATCTGTTTTCTCTAGTATTTATCTCGGTGTATGTCTTGCATATGCATGCTAAGTTCATTCATTATCATAATCCGATCTGCATAATATACTCATCCTTTCGGTGTGAGCTCCTGGTGTTTTTTTGGCCGAAAACTCAAAAGATAAAATTACAAGGCTCTCATTTCATGGAGAGCCACGCTTCGGCATGAACGAGCCCGCTCGACCGGATAAATACCACGGCCTCACAGAAAACCGTCGTGAAATAACGCTTGCGTTGTGTTTCGCTGAGTGAGTGAGGTACCGGAGGCCCAAGGGGGGTTGGGGATTTTATAGACTGGGAACGCAAGTCGCAGCACCAGAAGAGTCACAAGTGTAACTCCTATGGTGTTGCGAATGACCGTGGGCGGCGGTAATCCCTTACCATCAGGCGATCCGTCTGCTCGTTTCCTGGTTTATTTTGTTTAAAAAAATGTTGACAATGACAACCTATGATCTTAAGAGCCTCTTAATTTTAAGTAGCGTTTGCGATATCGGTAGCAAGGCTTGATTAGAATGAATGAAAGACTCCTACGTCCAAATACTGAAACGCTAATCAAAGTCCTCCTATTCACAGGCTGTCCCTGTCTCCGCTAGCCGAAACGACAAGGACAGCATGAGACTCGAGCGTCACTTAATTTAAATATCGTTCCAGTATTCGGCCGTTAGAATTCATAAAATACTTAGTAACATACATCTTGTATATTATAGATGAGGCATGTCAATGCAAAAAGTGTTCACACTTAAACTGCCCTACTTTTGGGGTTACTTGGGGCAGGTGAGGTTTAACATTTGTCATCTCGACATTCTGAATTTTTTTCCGCAATCTAAGCAGTTCGCTTTTATTCAGAATTCAAGATGGCGTAACTTTTTCCTGTCAAAGCAAATGAAAAATACTGTATCTCTTTCTCGCGGAAAGATTTGTTACGTCACAATCTGTCAACGCCATATATTACTTAAGACAATGTATGGTAACACTATAAGGTGACGTCACACGCCGACATACCGGGTGTTTTTTCAGTCAGTGTCCAAACTTTCAGGAGTGAATATACTCTTGAATATAAGAAGAGTTTCACTATGGGGTAAACTTTCCAACTTGAAAAAAAAAATCAGCTTTTTTCTACAAAATGCTATCTATGCCGTAGCCCTTTTGTAGGAAATAGCTTTTATTTTCAAGTAGGAAAGTTGATCCCATAGTAAAAGATGCTCATGTTCAAGAGTATATATTGACTCCTGATAGTTTGGACACTGACAAGCAAAAAAAACATTTAAAATAAGGTTTGGTAAAATCAATTACGGATATTTTGGGCACATAATCTACTGCCTATGTAAAGACGATTAGGCAGAAAAATAATTAAAAATATCGAAAAAGAAGGTGCTAATTACAGTTATGTTTCGTTTGTTCCGGCGCTACGGAGGCCTTTGACCTCACACAGCTGACAGTTGACAGTGATTGTTATTTGTTAGCAAAGACCTTGCTTTCGGTTTAAAGTTAGCTGTTCCTGTGAGGTTAATGACCTCAGCGCCTTAGAGGCGCAATGAAATTTTACCTAGTATAATAATATATGAAAAAAAAACTGTTTAGGCAACATGCCTATTGTCAGACTTTAGGTATGTGTGCTTTAGGCTACATAATAGATTTAAGTCTACCTATATTTGGCAGATAGCCAAATCCAGACAGACATACTAGCTTACTACAGCAATTACACTGATAGTTTGGACACTGACAAGCAAAAAAAACATTTAAAATAAGGTTTGGTAAAATCAATTACGGATATTTTGGGCACATAATCTACTGCCTATGTAAAGACGATTAGGCAGAAAATAATTAAAAATATCGAAAAAGAAGGTGCTAATTACAGTTATGTTTCGTTTGTTCCGGCGCTACGGAGGCCTTTGACCTCACACAGCTGACAGTTGACAGTGATTGTTATTTGTTAGGCAAAGACCTTGCTTTCGGTTTAAAGTTAGCTGTTCCTGTGAGGTTAATGACCTCAGCGCCTTAGAGGCGCAATGAAATTTTACCTAGTATAATAATATATGAAAAAAAAACTGTTTAGGCAACATGCCTATTGTCAGACTTTAGGTATGTGTGCTTTAGGCTACATAATAGATTTAAGTCTACCTATATTTGGCAGATAGCCAAATCCAGACAGACATACTAGCTTACTACAGCAATTACACTGTGTAGATACTAACCTCATAATAACTAACACAAGATACTAGTTAAGCTTAGTATATTTGGATAAGACATGCTTCGGCACGAAATTTCCGGCTTAATCGGAGGCATGCATCGGCCTCGCAGAAAACAGGCGTGAATTACAGTTCCGTGGATGGACTTTCGTAATAAATTACTAGAGAAACATAAGCACTCAGCTTAAAATATTTTACAAAGAAAAAAATTCTATATTTCAGTCGGAGAAGTTGAATGTTTTGCGAGTTACTTATAAAATTGATCATCGCCATTTCCCGACGTTATTCAACTGATAATGAAGGTCTTTAAAATGCTGAACATTCATTTCCTGTTTTTTTTTTAAAGTTAAGTTAAAATTGTGAAACAAACATCCATCGATCCAAACAGCATTAGGCAATAATAATCTATTCTAGTTGTTTATACCAAACTGCAGCCATTCATTATAGTACTAGAAACTTCTAGAAAACACGAACAAGTGTTGTACATCAAAATGCATGAATAATAAACATTAATTATGTCCCTATTGTTCCAGGTAATAAGGTTTAAAATGCCATATGAGTTATTGTGCACGGCGAAACTTCAGTTAAGTATCATTCGGTTACAAATCACATGCAAATACAAGCAAATTTATACTCTAAAGCGTTTACTTGGGGTGCAATTTTGAATAAATTAAATCTAAGTTATACCCTTTGCAAGATATTGTAATATTTCGCATGCTCGGCGAAATTAAGTTCTGTGCCGTTGTGACACGGTGGTTATTCGAGTCGAAGGCTTAAGGGAAAACTTTAAATCGGTTTTTTATTAGAAAATTGCATTTAGGAGTGTAAAGTTACTACAACAATTTGCATTCATGATGTATCGTGGCATTTATTGTGCAATAAACGTTGGTGGACTGTTTAAAAACACGTTTCGCTTGAAAAAAAGCGGAGTGCCCCAGGGGTTAATAAATGGGCCGCATATGTTTTTATTGTATGAAGTTATCAGATTTAATTACTACGAGCATTTAAAGTTTTGCTTTTTATTTTCAAGGCAACAATTAAAATCGAGATCTCAGTTGAATTAATTGCTGTTGAGAATTGTGTTTAATGAATGGAAAATTTCAACTTTTCGCTGCTCTTTAATGTATTTTCCCGCCTGCTAAAGATGGTCCAAGCGTAGATATTACGTACTACGTATGTATTAGGTCATTACATATGAAATTGGCGTTTTGTTAAGGAGGAACATAAAGTCGATTTTTTTATATGTAGGCAGTACTAAAGTAATATTATAAGATTCACAAATTATGTTTAAAATATTTACAAACTATAAAAGTAGGTAAGTACTAAAAAAAAATAACTACTCCAAAACTTAAAATGCTACAAAACAAAGAAATCTCCCAGGTCGTCCCCACCAGGCAGACTACCTAGAAGGCTCAAAGAGTTTCCTCGCTGGATTGCGATACTTATTCTCTGGGCCGAGTAGGTGCCGGCTCTGGGGTCTCGGGTGGCCTCAATGAGTTTTTTGGAGATTTAAATTAGATTTTTAATTAAATTAGATTTTTTTTAACATAATATATTTATTTAATCAAAGTATATACAATTTCTTTCTATATGCACTTTTGCCATCTCATAGGTAGTTCATTGATTTCTTTATTAAAAAAAACCATTCGGACAGGAATCAATAAAATATTTGAAGTCGCTTTGGACTGCCCAATCTTTAGAATTTTTTCCCTTGCAGGAAGTTATCCAAATTTCGAAAAAAATGGTAATCTGTTGGAGCAAGGTCCGGGGAGTACGGTGGATGTCGTAGACATTCCAATTGAAGCTCTTCTAATCCGTCTGTTGTGCAGTGTGTGGTCTAGCGTTGTCCTGAAGCAGCAGTGGCAATGACTAACAATGACCAACCTCAGCTATTTAGCAGCTAGCTTTTCCATCATGATTTGCAGTTGCTGGCAATAGACATCTGCCGTAATTGTCTGGCCAGATTTAAGAAAGCTGTAGTGAACGACACCGGCACTAGTCCACCAAACGCTCGCAAGTAACTTTTTTTGAGTCAATTTTCGCTTGGGGTAGGCTTTGGCTGGTTCGCCAGGGTTCATCCATTGCGATGGGCGTTTCCGATTATCGGACAGGATCCACTTTTCATCACAGGTAATGATTCGATTTAAAATCCCTTCATTATTGTGCCGGTTGAGTAATGTAACATAGCAGTCGACGCGCGTTTGTCGGTTTGCTGCACTCAATTCATTCCCAATTTGCTTCAAGTGGAATAAAAGAGTTTTATCACTAACACCGCAGCCAGCCAGCAGCTAACTCGGACGTGGTTTGCGATGGATCCGCTTCCACGATAGCCTTCAATTCTTCATTATCAACTTTGGCCTCCGTCCGTCCACGGGGCTTATTCTGTAGGTCGAAATTTCCAGAACGTAAACGTTGGAACCAAAAACGCACAGTGTTTTCTTTTGCGACACCGCCGCCATACACATCATTAATCCTTCGAGCCGTTTCTGCAGCACTGGTGCCACGCGGAACTCGTACTCGAAAATAATACGATATTTCAAGTTTTCCATTTTGTAAACAGATTGACGCAAAGAAAAAACCACAAAAGGAAAATACAAATGAATTACGTTTTTCGAAAAACAAATGCATGAGTAAATAGCGATATAATTTTGAAATTGTAATTCATAACCAAAGAAGATATATTTGAGATCAAAGTGGCCAGTACGACAAAACGCCAATTTCATATGTATATCAAGGACCTAATATGTATTTTTCTCTATTATGTTCTACAGTACGAACGGCTTACTGAATTTTAGCATGAGAGATGTCGTTCAATTCGTTATCAAAATTAAATTGTCGTAATGAACTCAAATTTTCTAAGAATTTTGGATATAAAATAAATGAATAGAATAATCCAAGAATGTCATACAGTTTAGATTGTTTTATTAAAACATAAGAAAAATTTAAAGAAAAAAGCCCCAAGTCATACAGTATTAAAAAATAATTTCGCCTTAGTACGCACGAAGTGAAATACAGTTAAAAGAAATAAATTTAAAAGTCAAAGCGGACGTTAACGAAAAAGTTACATGTAAATTACCAGTTAAATTAAATGCGATCTGATAACTGAGGGATTAAAGCGTTTTCTTATCATACGATCCGATATCGATCGCCTACACCATATCGTAGTAAGTAGGTGTCCACAATTTCCTTTGCTCAGAAGTACATTCTGCTGGTATAACGTAGTGTATAACTGTAAACTGAAAAAATCCCTCCCCTCCTCCCTACACCGATTTCGGTGACGGTGGCCGGTTTCATTGAATTCAGATTAGCTACGCAAGAGTTATTTTATAGTGCTCAAGTGTGTGCGCAGTACACAAGAGCACTCTCTCTTCCTTTACTCTCGTAACCCAGTGGGACGGATGACCGACACGATTGGCGAGAAGTCAGTCGCAAGATTTTTACATGCCTATCCGACGGATGGATCATCTCTCTTGTCAGACAATCAGGTGAACAGCCTGCATTGTCCTAACCAAACTTGGAAACAACGTTTCTTGTTCTTCCAACGAGGGATCGAACCCACGATCTCCGAATCGACAGTCGAGCTCTAAACCACTGGACCACACAGGCTGTTAAACCTGTAATTGACTTTCATCGTCTAGCTTTATTTCTATTGTAACTATGTTATGATATTGGTTTTCCAATATGATAAAATAAAATAATATCGGATCGGATGGTGTGAACACGCTCATAAGTTGAAACGCTATCTCATAGATTTTAATTAGTCGATAAATATTTGGTTAGTCGTTAGTCCGGTAGTCTGGAGATCAAATCTAACTCGAATTGTTACTGATTTCGGTTACACCGACCGATTTTGTTAAATGTTTAGTTTTGAAATTGCGATAACGGTTAAAGTATTTAAATGGTCAACTTTTTTTTTGATGTATCAAATAAAGTATATGGGTTGATATTCAAATCTGTTTAGGATTCCGTAATACCCGGAACCCTTACAGTTTCGCTCTGTCCGTCTGTGTGTCTGTCTGTCCGTCCTTCTAGCTTCTGCGATTATTAATATAAATGGATGAAATTTGGTCAAGTTTGAGACTGTCTATAGATCTTGGTTTTGGAATCATAAAATAAGAATAATTTTAAATTTTAGGGATGGCTCTCCATACATGTGAAGTGGGGATGAAAAATATTTTTTCATTCTACCCCACCCCATCGTGTGGGGTATCGTTTAATAGGTCTTATAGGCAAGGCTAAAGGCAAGATTTCATACATGACTTTTTTACAAAGTGAACTTGATTTTCGAGTAATCAGCCTCCAAAGTGGTTTGTAGGCATTTCTCAACTATGAGACTTAGAAACTTGCCATTTTGCAGGCTGATAGATAATGCTAAATACTCTTTAGGAAAATTATTTTAGACGAAATCCGACAGTAACTTTTCAAGCAATTTGAAAAAAACCTATTACGCATTTATAGTTACGGAACCCTCCTTAGACATGCTCTTGGTTAGGTTACTTAATCCACAAAAAAAGAGGTTGATATAAAGTTTGATAGTCGTTTGGTTGAGTCTTAAAAAAAAACAGAAATGATTTTTAAGTAACCAAAAAAAATCTACTTTTTGTGACCGAATACTGGAACGAAATTGACACTCAAGTCACATGCTGTCCTTATCATTTTGGCTAGCAGAGACAGCGACAAGCTGTGAATAGGAGGGCTCTTAATTTTGATTAACGTTTCAGTACTCGGCCGTTACTCTACTATTGAAAATTCATCATCCTCATCTCCTCGTAAGTAGTAAACCCGTGGAACAGATGAAAATTGCGATACGAGTCAAAGAGATATTGTTAATTTTTATGGGATACATTGAACAAGTGCGAGTCGGACACGCGCACGAAGGATTCCGGAAAAAAGTGCAAAAATCACGTTTGTTGTATGGGAGCCCAACTTAAATATTTATTTTATTCTGTTTTTTGTTTGTTTGTTTTTTCTGTTGTAGCGGCAAAAGAAATACATCTTCTGTGAAAAAACCAACTGTCTAGCTATCACGGTTCACTAGATACAGCCTGGTGGCAGACAGACGGACAGACGGACAGCGGAGTCTTAGCAATAGGGAACGTTGTTACCCTTTGGGTACGCAACCCGAAAACGAGCAAAGGAATTGCCTGATGGTCAGCAATTGCAGTGAGAGTTACAAGTGGGTTCCCTGTACCCTCACTCACTCAGCAGAACACTACGCAAGCGTTATAATATGCCTGTTTTCTGTGAGGCAGTGGTCTTCCTCTGTCGAACCGGCTCATTCGTGCCGAATGTTGTAATGCCACGGCAAACTCAAAATATTGGTTCTCGCCGACAATAGGCATTATGCGTTAGTATGGACCCACTTTTATCATTAAAACAACACAAAGGCTCAATCAGCGGTAATCAGCGTCAATTATCGCATTAAGTGATGCCGAATGAAATGGAAAAGTTGGCGTTATTATTTAGCTGGGCCGCTGTTACACCGATGTGTAACGACTTTTAAAAGATAGCCGACTTCAAAATTATGAAGATTTAGTAGAGAAATAGTTATAATTTTAGACGAATTCAAAAGGGGAATTATTTAGAAAATATGTTTTATTTCGTACTTTTTTGTGCATTTTTATAAAAGATAACTTCGAATTTACCGAAAAAATACCACAGCCAGATAGTGAATCGACGTGAAATAATTTACGCTTATTACTTTAAAGGTTTTTGTCAGAATTAAATTAATAATTTAATGAGAAGTTGTGGAACAAGGAGGTACATTTGCAAAATTAAATATAGTGTAAAGTAAACTTCAATGATTTCTGTTCCAACGTTTTTGTAATAATATGTAAATAAAGTGATATGATATTGTGAAATAATATTTTAATATGTATGTATTAGGTACTAAGTTTTAAAATATCTTTCATGCTTTTAACACGTCAGTTTTTTTAACAATTTTTATTTTCCAATATTACCTTTTTCATTGTTTTAAACACTTACGGATTGTGTCGCGGTGCACTTTTGTTTTTTCCAACATTTCGGCTACTTTCCAGTGGCAGGAGGACTGAGGTGGCAGTTATTCTATTTGTTGAAGTTGTTCAAACTACCCGAAGATTCTTCAATTATTATTTGTGTTCCGATCCACGCAAAACATTCTAACAGTATCTTGAAGCCGCGGTGTTTTTGAATGAAATTTTATTTTGTTTATTATTGGATTTGAACTAGATGGCAGCACCCAGCCATCTTCTCGGTTAAAAATAGGGCACTTTTTAATGTTGATAGCCTTGCGTATCATTCTTGGGCGATAACGGTGTTCCTTTGCCAGTACTTGTGGCTTATCAAGTCTTGTGTAATGGCAAGGTTGATCCAGTGGGTATTCGCAAATTGCAGATTTATTGTTGCGACGGTGTTTAACATCTTGCGGGTTTTGATGGATCTTTTAGTTTGCTCTGTATAGGAGATACCGCAGTCACAGTCGAGCTTGTAGATTCCTGCATCTTGAAGGGGAATGTTACATTTCACTGGTGGTAATAATTTACTTATCTTTTTGGGTGGCTTGAAATATGTTTTATAGAAGCTTTCCTTAGAATATAGCCAACTTTATCAGTGACTTCTTTCATAACCGGTAGAACTGCAGGTATTGTAACTGCTGATTCGACAGTGGCTGGTTTCACTCGGTCATTTGCATCACAAGCGTGGGACTCGAAAGCTTATTGTCACGTAGAACTTGTGTGACATGATGAAGCTCGGTAACCAAATGCTGCTGATTACAGATTCCTTGTGCTCTTCTAAACAAAGTTTTGCCAACGGTAGATAGCTGTGAAGGATGGTGGTGGGACTCGCCATTTAAATATCTATTAGTATGTGTAGGTTTGTGACACAATCCGCAAGTGTTTAAAACAATGAACAATATTCGCGTAAACATAAAAAATCAATATTACCTTTTTAATTATGAGAGCTTGGTTGTGGGACCTTTTACAAAAGGCTAGATGAAAAAAAAATGCATAAATGAATAGTACTCTTAAATATAACTCATATTCTTTTTTATTCTATAACTCATATTCTTCTCAGAAGAAACAGTGTATCAAAAGCCAATATTTTTCGAAAACGCTCCTTACTCAAGTCGTACGTATCTGTGACGTCACGCCTACGTAATACGGCCGTAGGAACATATTTGTAAATATCTCTGATATTTGTGAGTTCAAGTTTATACTTACCATAATGAACGTTTTTGTATATGATGTAAATAAAGTAATAATGTAGGTTTTGTTCAATAATTTAAAAAGACAATTTTTTACTTTTCTACACATAAAATATTATATTTTGTTACATTTGCCAAGTAGTAATGCCTCAATATTTCTGAGTATATTAACGAAGCTTAACATTTTAGATGAACTCATCATCCCTATTGTTATAGGCGGATTCAACAGCAATTTAATTTTTAAGTAACAAAATATTTGCTTGTATAAAATAATGTTTACTCGCGTCGCGTCGGTGTGCGCGGCGGCGCGGCGGCGCGGCGGCCGGGAGACAAAGCGCAAAACTTGGCATCGTTTTTTAAACTTTTAGATTTTTTACTTCAACCGTCTGAGGTATTTAAACGTGAAATTTTAAAGTTACGCCCTTTCTCCCGGGAGCCCGGTTATAGTGGTGAGTTATGTGTGAACTTAGTGAACAATTTTCGGAATTGTTTGTGAGAGCTAGATGAAAGACCTAGATTTTAATGGACCGCTTAGTTTCGTTTTTTTTTTAATAACTAGCTTTTACCCGCGGTTCCGCCCGCGTAAGTGTTCTAAATCCAACGGGAACACTGTACTATTTCAATATGAAAAGTATTGTGTTAATGTTAAATAACAGTACAGAATAAATAAAATTTAAATTTTGAAATCCCCCGAGTCGTCAAGCAGTGAGCGAGCCGATGGTGATGAATTAAGTAATATAATAATAGTAATTAAGTAATATAATAGTAATATAATTATGTCAGGTTTCAAACAAAAAAAACTAGATCAAAATCGGTCCATACGTTTAATAGCTACGATGCCATGGTCAAACAGACAGACACGTCAAACTTACAACACCCCCCTTTGCGTCGGGGGTTAAAAACAATACAAAAAGTCAACAAAAAAATCGGTTGTCTGTTAAGTCGGCTTACTGACGATAGTTGAACGTCACAACGTCGTAAGAAAATACTGATGGATCGCTCACTCAAGTAGGAGAGAGACAGATTCCGCGCTCTCGCTTGCACTTCAAGCCTTAAATGGAACGCCTCAGAGCGAGGTAACGCCGCATGAGTCATGTTTTTTCGTGCGCGCAGCCGGCTCCATCGAATATATCGAAATATTTATCGAAATAGTATCCTAATTTTACTTATTTTCATTTAAATTCATTACAAAATATTTATTTATTATTATTATTATTATTTTATAATACTCAATTCTAAACTAAACTAAACTAAATAATAAAAAAGTCTTATCTTGTTACCTAACTGAAACTATTCAACAAATCCAATAAGCCCGTTAATAGAATGCCACCTTAATAAAATGCACGGTCCCCCGCGGGACGACATCTGCGACGGATTCATCTTAAATTGATTTCATTTACATCGGCAAAATGAGGTAAGTGCGAGTCGTGGAAAATAACTTGGGTTCAGTTTATACTTACTATATACTAATATTATAAAGAGGAAAGGTTTGTTTGTTTAGTTCAATGATTTCAAACTGAGGCTGGCGTGAATTTAACAGAAAAAAATCATATACAAGAAAAAGTTGCGCCATCTTGATTTCAGAAGATTTAGACAAATAAATGTGGACTGATTATACTATGGAAAGCAGAAGGAAAATGTTAAACCTCAAGTGCCCCAAACACCCAAAAAGTGGGGCACTTTAAGAGTGCACTTTTTGCTTCGACATGCCACTGGGATACTGAATTTACGCGGGTGAGGCTGCAGGCAAAAATACGATGTAAATTGAGATTTGTTGACTAGATTTTATTTGTCATAGTCCTTCTTCATAACCGTGACTTTTACTTCTGTGAAAACCCCGTCTACCCTGTTAATAGTACAGTCCAAAAGTGCCTTTATGTAGAGTCGATTAGGAAGAACTTTCGCCATAAAGTTTTCTAATGAGGGTATTTGAGATTTTTTCTGCCGCTAGGGGCCAGACTCAACGCTCACAAAGCGTCATCTGGTGGCGTAAGTGGTATCAAAAACGGCCAATAAGAATTTTCGATTATTTTCTGTCACCAGGCGGCGCTGTGTAGCCCGACGGTCCTTGTCGTGTCAAAAAGCTGTCATACGTCACCTATTTTTATTTTTTTATATAAAAACCCACATTAAAACACTTTTTTTGCATACCTGTAGAGTACTTTTCTTTCTAAAGAGAGTTTTTGCTGAGAATTTTAGGCACTGAGTCGAAAAATATAAACGATACAATGTTCCATTTATAATTATGCATATAATATATCGGCAAACGAGCAGACGGATCGCGTGATGCTAAGCGATTACGCAATACCTAAAAAGTGTGACAGGACGTCTGACGGTTCTTTTTATTACCCTGCAGACTTCTGGTGATCTCATTTTCCTGGCGTTAACCGAGAGCGCTATTTCACTCTGGTTTTCGATGTGGCCTCAATAAGCGTTATTTCACGACGGTTTTCCATAGGGTAAGATTGTACAGACGCGTTTATGCTGGCTGTTAATAAACCAGTCAAGTCAGTGACAATCGATCCAGATTACCAGGGACGCATAGCCACTGAAGCGTCTCTGATGGAGCAATTCTAGGAAACTAGTTGCGTCCCTCGAGGTTTTGTGTCGTTTGAACTGGATGGGCACCAGGGGAGTATAGATGCCGAAGATGTTAAAGTTATACGAATACTTATAAAACTCGTATAAATTCGTATGTTTGTTTATAAGAGGCCCTTGTGAACAAGAATCATAATATCTATGGACGCTTTCACACCACGTCAATCTGGTCCTGTACCAAGTATCCGAAGAACTTGTATCACAGGTACCAGACAACGAAAATACCTTAGATATTTAATACTATTAAACTATACATAATATACAATTTAATTAATATTATATCTAGCAATATCCTGCGAAAATACACACAACCTGCAAGCAAATGTGTGAGTGCACGCATAATCATGCTTAAATTACGCATAATTTACAATTAACGCATGCTTATGCGTGCTCACACCCACACGTTTGCTTGCGGGTTGTGGGTATTTTTTCGCGGGATATTGCCTGGATATAATATTAATTAAATCGTATGCTATGGATTTCCGCAGAGTAACGACTGATTCTATTAATTATATACAGAATATATTTAAGATTTTTATTATACTGTACTATCAATATACATTCAAGACCCAGGAACACGAAAACACTTTTTGTCCCTTCGGCGGGATTCGAACCCGCGACCTCCGGCTTAATTGCCGACGCGCTAACCACTGAGCCACAGAGGTCGTAAAATTTTTGTTGCATTGTTAATAAAAATTCGAGTAAATTATACTGTCATTACTTATGTAATATTACAGCCTTGTGTCGGGTTGTCGGTACCTGCATAGTATTATTATAAACAGGAATGAATGATATGATTTTTTAAACGACTTCCAAATAACCTAACCAAGAGCATGTCGGGACATGTCTAAGGAGAGTTCCGTAACTATAAACGCGTAATAGATTTTTTTCATTACTTTAAAAGTTACTGTCGGATGTCGTTCAAAATAATTTTCCTGATGAGTGTTTAGCATAATCCTATCAGCGTGAAAAATTTGCAGTCCTATAGTTAAGAAATGCCAGGGGTGAGGGAGGGGGGGGGGGGGGGGAACTTATAAGCCACTTTGAAGGCCGATCACTCGAAAATGGTTGACTTTATAAAAAAGTCATGTATGAAACCTTGCCTTTATTTTAAAACGTGAGAGGTGTCAAGGGAGAAGTTCCTTTCGATTAATTAGTGAAGTAATTGTAATACAATTTTATTTTTTTAAGTTATAATAATATTTTTTTTTTATTATTAACAATTATAGTGTAATATAAACTAAATCAGTGGGCTCAATTTTAGTAATAATTGAGAGAGAGAGAGAGAGAGACAGACAGAGAAACACGCGCACGCCGCACGGCTTACAACTATAGCAAAAAGTGTCATTACAGCTTTTAGTATTAATTTGTTCCATCTAGCCCCCTTTTGCAACGCGCGATAAGGAAATTCGTTCCAAAAAACCTATTCAACGATACCCGACATGATGGGGTAGAATGAAAGAAAATATTTTTCATCCCCACTTCATATGTATGGAGCCTTAACCAAATTTCATCCATTTATATTTATAATTATAGAAGCTAGAGGCGCAGACAGACAAACAGGCAAACAGACGGACGGACAGAGCGAAACTATATGGGCTCCTTGAGTACTACGGAACTCTAAAAAGTAGGAGGTTATATTATATTCGACCAGTGGATTTTTTTGTTTGTATGTTTGTTTAAACCGAAAATACAGGACCACGGGGAATGTCGTAGTCTAAGTATTTGTCGCGGTATGTACGGTTCCCGCGCTATTTCCTTTCACTCGCACGATTTCGCTGGCAGCAACTAGTCATTTATAAACCAAACATGGCAAATTATTTTTAATTTTTTATTAAGTAAGCCGTTTTGCAGTAGTGATGAATTTGGTTCAACCCAAAAAACCGAACGTGTCTCAAGATAAGCCGATGTCAAGCGGCTTATTCATTTTGTGGGCCATGAAATTAGCGGAATTTCAATCTTAGTTACTTACTAAAATTAAAATTCCTAAACAGTGTAACATTTGTGTAAATGTTTATTTAATGCCATTAATGTTTTTAATTTGCTTTTTCACCACAATTATTCTTTGATTGTAAGTAGCAGAGAGTTAAAAATCTAGGTTAGAATAATATTAGAATAATAATATTATTATGTAATACTTGTTTCATGACATTACATTACATCATACTGCCAATCGTCCAATCGGCATGACGCTGAAGGCTTGATCCAATCTGTAGTTCGTCCATATATCGTCGTGGTCCGCTCGTCCATATACGCCACATAACCGCCTCCGTGGTCCAGTGGTTTAGAGTTTGGCTATCGACTTGGAGGTCGTGGGTTCGATTCCCGCTTTGGGACAACAAAAAATGTTGTTTCCAAGTTTGGTTAGGACAATGCAGGCTGATCACCTGATGTGACAAGAGAGATAATCCATTCGTCGGATGGGCATGTAAAAAGTTGGACCCGCGCCTTATCTCTCGCCAGTCATGTCGGTTATCCGTTCCACTGGGTTTCGAGAGTAAAGGAAGAGAGTGCTCTTGTGTACTGCGCTCACACTTGGGCACTATAAAACAGCCTGGTTTCAATGAAACCGGCCACCGTCACCGAAACCGGTGCGGGGAGCTATTATTATATATACGCCACAAATTATACGGCTACACTAAGAAGCGTACTTTTAAATCGCTGTGTCTATGGCCCCACTCGGTAATCTCCTAGGCTCTGTATAGTGCATGTGGCCACCGAATTATCGCTCGTGCTCACTTCGAGCTTAGCTGGAACACTGAGGTTATGACGAATATGCGCTGTAGTTTGTCGGTGGCAAAAAAACAAACTAGCTTTTGCTCGCGGCTGCGCTCGCGTAAATACAGTATCCCACGGGAACATTGTACTTTTTCAGGTTAAAACGTAGCCTATGTGTTAATCCAGAGCTCTAACTATTACCATATCAAATTTTATCGAAACCCGTTGAGTAGTTTTTGCTTGAAAGAGTAACAAACATCCAAACATTCACATTTCTAATAGTAGTAGGATAATAAAATTCAATTAAAATTTTCAAGTTACCCCCCAATTGTCGAGTAGTGAGCGAGCTGATGATGATGAATTATGCCTAAGAACACTCTCGATCATGTCGGCTTTCAAACGAAAAAACTAGATCAAAATCGTTTTATCCGTTCGGGAGCTACGATGCAACGGACAGACAGACAGACAGACACGTCAAACTTATAACACCCCTTTGTTTTCTCCGGGGGTTTAAAATGTTTGTGTCTAAAAAAACTAAACTTAAATAAACGGAGTGCATGATAATAATCGATTAAGTAGTAGGAGACTTTTAGCTCCATCTAAATAGCCTCCTAGGAAACTCTCGCGCTGTGATTCAGCAAGGGCCCCTGCTGAATCACAGCGCGAGAGTTTCCTGTGACGCCGTTGTCTTGTGGCTCAGCGGCCGCGGCGATTCGCGCTGAGGGCTTTTGCACAATCAAATAACGACTGACGCCCAAAATTAATTAACGTGTCTAAAATCTTAGATTCTCAAACAAAAATTGAAGTTAATCGTAGGATCGTTGAAATGTATTCAAATTTTGATCTCAGATGGCTTAAAATTAAGATTAATATTAATTTCGGGCTTATGAGATTATTAACAAACAGAATATAAGGGACCGGTAGCGAAGGCCGGTCCTCCATCAAAGGGAAGCCCTAGCCTGTAGATGTGAGATCAGTTGCCAGTCGCTGAACTTATTATTTAACTTAGTTAAATCGTAAGAAATTTTAATATTATTATTTTATTATTTATTAAAATAATTTACGGACTTTAAAAGTGCAATGTCGTGTCGGTAAATAATTACAGTTGGGTACTAGGTATTCATGATCTATCAGGCAATGTTGTAGGTTAGGAAGTTTCAAACTGTACCGCAATAGTTAGCAGTGGCGTGGGGTTCCTATAACTCCATTCCTGTCGGCTTCACTTACCAGTTACCTTTGAAGGGCCTCATCCAATTCTCTACCTATTACACCGGATAGGGCTTCCCTATGAAGGACAACCAGCTTGCGCACGCCACTGATAGTTATTGTATCTCAATTAAACGTGAAGCCGGTGTGAATCGGGTTGTATGCGCACGTCGCTATTTTTTAATATAGCGATTCAAAAGTGAATTTTATTCACTACCTACACTTCGGCGTTGCGTTACGAAGCGCGCAATTCGGACTCTTGCAATTAAAACGTGTTGAATAAAGTTCAACTTTGAATCGCTACCTTAAAAAAGCAGCGCCGCGTCGCGTCTCGTGTGAACAGACGCTAAGTACGGTTCTTCAATACCTCTCCTCCAAACACAATGACGTCACTACCCTACCGGACATAAACGACGCTATCGCCACCTGTGCTGGTTTTAATGTTTTATGGATACGTTTACACCGTGACGTAACATATTGTTATTTAATAGTCCGGAGTGCCAGTAGCTTTGTTTGAGCAGTAAAACCGTACATTTTGCGATCGCAAAGTTGCATAGACACTTCACCGAGGTCTAATCTATCCTTGTACACAAAGTTTATCAAAATCCACTTACATATAGATAAAAAATTATTTTCATTTATTATATTACTATACTCGGCGCGGCGAACCTTGATCCCTATGACACTGACAGTTAATCTCACGACATAACATTGTAGTGGCGTCACCATTAAATTAGGATCATATTGGAGTCGTCTAAAAATGCCATTTATAAATTTTACGTAGCTTTATGCCATTACAATTATATTCCGTTGGAATTTTTAACAATTCTTAACATTTACATGAAATTATCTCAATCTGAATTTACGTTTACGTCCT
Source organism: Phengaris alcon alcon (assembly GCA_037179445.1). NCBI lineage: Eukaryota > Metazoa > Arthropoda > Insecta > Lepidoptera > Lycaenidae > Phengaris > Phengaris alcon. The sequence continues at coordinate 682,724 of JAYRCH010000210.1, read as the reverse complement.
GCAAAACTTACGTCGTGTGACATTTCGTGTGACATATGTTGCATTTTTGGTGTTATCTTGTTCCTTTATTTCATTCAAGTTGGTAAGCATGAAACAACATATTCTACACAAGATATCATAATTTTAATAACAGCCATCATACTAGGCTCGCATAAACCGTGCGGGTTATAAAACCTTTTAATGAGGTTGTAAATATTCATGTTTTGTTTATGGGAGGAGCTGCCTTATGGTTAATGATATCCTGGCGTATCCTTCAAATTGTATAAAGTCGATGATTTTAAGAACGAGGTATTAGATGAAGAAGGAGGTTTAGACAACTTAAGTCTACATAGTACGAGAGCTAAGTGTATTTTATACCATCAAGAAAACGCGTAGCATTGACAACTTAATATTTATTTATTAAATTAAATTTACTTATAAGAAGTAAGGTAAAGTTAATACTTGCGGTAATAGGGGCATACTTTAGTCGTCTTTCTCTGTACAAGGAACATACTTTTTATTACTGGCATTTATATCCATAGACCATTGTGCGCTACCTGGCAATACCAGTTGTTTAATAAATGACAAGTGTATTCCGAATAAGCTATTCGATTTAGGCAATTGTAAAACAGACCGTAAGTATGATATTTCAAAAATATAGCTCTCAAATTGAACAGCAAAATCTAAATCAGCATTCGCTTCCGTCCGTCTGTCTGTCAATATAAAAGCTAATAATAAAAATAGATACATTGAATTTTATAGAACCTGATGGAGTGACAAGCAACATTGTATAAATAGGCACGGAACAAGTTTTCTCACTTTGACAGCGCGAAGCTTTCTCGAAGCGTTTCGTCGATATTTTTTTTATATGATATTATTAGGTAGGAAATTTACCAATATATTATGGATAAGAATGTATTGAGCCATCAGTGAAAATGTGAACACGGCTTAAGCGTCATTGGTCAATGTTGACATTTGCATTGATATCTCACTTTATTATTAACTCTAATATAGTATATATTCACATATAGGCAGTAGGCACATAATAATCTATACTAACATTACAAAAAGGAAATATCTGTACCAAATTTTATCAAAATCGGTTCAGTAGTTTCGGTGCCTATTAATCCTAGTAACTTTGTCTTATCTTTCGTCTTATTTTCTACTTTACAATTATAAAGAGGAAAGATTTAGTTCTTTGTTTGTTTGAATTGAATAGGCTTCGAAACTACTGGACTGATTTTGATGATGATGATGATGGCACAAATAAATAGTAGACCATGGGGAAGGACTTAGGACACTTTTATAGCCAAAAATGCACAGTTCCCTCGGGATTACCTTTTGCGCGTACGCAACATCTAGTCTAGTTATAAATAATATGTAAGTCAATTGCATACCAAATAATTAAAATATTGTAATCTAACTCGCTTGTTTCGGTGTAACAGGAGGCCGATCGGAATCATTTGCATTAAAATCACCCAATTAGTTTGGACGATCGATCCAACACTAAATTGCCAAACCGAAATGATACATGCCCGCTACAGACGTATTACACTAGATGTGGCCCGTAAAACATAAATAAATGCGAAAAACTATCGAAGAAATGTAATCACTAATTACAAGAGTTATACAATTGTATAACGTTACATGACATAGTTTAGCGGTAATCTTTTTATACGGTTTGAATTTTTTCAATATTTTTTAATACTTAGTATTCACTTTTTGGGTTCCGTAATACTCAGGAAGTTGGAACCCTTATAGTTTCGCTCTGTCCGTCCGTCTGTATGTCTATCCACCCTTCTAGATTTTGTAATTATGAATATAAATGGATGAATTTTTTTTTTTTGGTACAGTCTTTTATTGTGTATAGATCTTGGTTTTTGTTCCATCATAAAATAGTTATAATAATTTTATATTTTAGGCGTGTCCACCCTCACAAACTTTCACATTTATAATAGTAGTAGGACATATTATATTAACATGATCATTCTTACAGCTGTTCGACATCAGTCGCTTGACATCAGGAAAAGTAACGTGACCAATTTCAGGAGTATCTAAAACCGTTTATTATTTAATTTCCTTCACCACACAAAATGGCAGTCCTTTTATAGTCTTTAAAACGTACATTTTATATGAGAAGAGAGTGCATTCCTTTTTTAAATCATTTAAATAAGCATGACCATCATAGATATGTGTTTTGTCTACACCAGAATAGACATTTGTCAATCTGTCATTTTGTCTATTCTTCCGTAGAAAAAAAAAATATACGGTGGTTATGCTAGCCGTGCTAAATATTTAATTTAAAAAAAAACATATCTATCGTTTACAAGTCTATGTTGGATAATAATATATTGGTGACTATTTCGCTCATTTCGCTGCTATTATTGGAAACAAACAGACAAAGCGATAAATTACATTTGTGTTTAGGATATATTAGTTTGATTTTGTGTACTGATGTGTAAAGTGGGGTATTGTTAACTAGATTTACCCGCGACTTTGTCTGACTGATCGCAGGGACAGGCGTTTGTACGTGAACCTCACCAAACCAATTATTTATCGCTATTTATAATAGCAACGGTGACTTTATTTAAAAACTTAAATAGTGACTCGTTCTCAACTTAAAGCAATTAAAGCAAAAAAGCAAAAAGCGTACATTTCGCTGCGATACATAGGTCTACTCTATATCTGTGCCAAATCTCATTAAAATCGGCCCAGTAATTTCAGAGTCTTATTCGATGCAAACAAACACACTTTTCCTTTTTACCCGACTACGGCGAAGCCAAAAGGAAGGGTAATGATTTTGGCAGTCTATGTATGTATGTATGTTTGTTCCCTCGTAGCGTCTAAACTACTGGTCTGATTTTAATAAATGAGGTCTCAATAGATTCGTAATGATGCCGCGGGTAACATAGGCTATATAATTTTCTTAAAAATTGTGTATTTCGAAAATTAAACCTCAGATTCTAACATCTAAAAAAATAAATCGAGATAATTATCACGTGTTTGGTATCAAAAGAAAGGTCTTGGCAAGCACACTACAAATATTTACATAATTTGTATATATATTATATTATATCATATTGTTTAAGTCAAAATATACGTATAAAATACAATTCGTACAATATTTGTCCAATTTTCTAACGCTACGTAAAATAAGACTATAAATATATAATTTATATATTATATTCCTTCATAACATTATATTTTATTTTATAAATATAATTTTTTACAGGCAATACATAACAAATTTAAAAAATTAAATAACACCTATATTGTCAAGCAGTGAATGAGCTGATGATGATGAATTATTGCTAAGACCACTCTTAATTATATCAACTTTCAAAGGAAAAAAACTAGATCAAAATCGGTTAATTGGTTCATCCGATTTTAATAAGAAAATGAAGACGAAATCAATTACTAACACTTTTATTACTCACTCGTTCGATAGATGTCACTATAGGAGTCTTAAATTTTTCTGAATCGCGGTATCGTTGTGTTTAGAAGTTTATGATATATTCCACTACATTATTGTATAAGATCAAAATAGTGAATAAGTGATATAATTGCATTGGTAAAATGAATGAATGTTGAATGATCTTTATTGCGTTTATTGAATATAAATTATAAATAGTTATATTATATAAATCGTTCTTCGAGTTCGAATCAAGTCGTCATTTACTGTGTATGCTATGGTTAGTTCATTTTAATTTCAGTTTTTCAGTTACTTTATTACCTATAAATATTTATGTAAAAACGAGCCAAAAAGACCACGGCTCTACCTTGACCATTTTCGTAACTATGCATTTCTGGATTTCTATTTGAATTATTTTCTTGTTTCGGCCTTTTTATACCCCTTTTTATACGTAGTCGGGTTATAGTTTTTTAAACTTATTTTTTTTATTATAGGATTAGACTATATTTATAAAGACTGTGTAATTACAAATTAGTGTATATAATAATTTATAGTAATTATGTTTTCACATGCCAATAATAAATAAGGAATTACTTTTTCATTTTATTGATAACGCTAATCGTAAAATACTTGTAAGTACAACGTTACGTTTCGGTGTAAGTGGCGGCCGTACAGTTTTTATACACGCGCGTTATTGTTTCGCAGTTAAATAAGAGCAGCTAGATACACATTTTATGTGCTCATAAACGAAATATTAAAATACCTGTGTGTGTCATGTGTTGATACACATGCATATACATGTATACACATTATACACAGTCAGGAAAAGTTAATGTTTAACTCCTAATATAGTAGTACATATTCTGTAAAATAAATGATTGATTGATTGATTGATTAATATAAATACTCTTTTTATTGTTCTCGTAATCAGAAGTGGCAGTTTGTAATTTTAAATTAACAGCTTTTCACTTAAAGCATCTGAAAGTATATACGGTACTTACAATAGAAAATGAATTTTTAAAAATTTTGTCTGTCCGTCTGTCTGTCTGTTTATTTGTTCCGGCTAATCTCTGATACGGATGGACCGATTTTCACGGGACCTTCACTGGCATATAGCTGATGTTATAAGATGTAACATAGGCTAATTTTATCATATAGTTCCATTAAAAAAAAAGAGAGTTCCATTTTTTAACCGACTTCCAAAAAAGGTTGGCGGTTATTGTGCCGTCTGTGGATTTTTTTTTTTTTGATTTAAAGGGTATATCCCAAATTGGTCCTTTTGACATCAAACTGGTGACCTGATGATGGGATCCATGAGGAATCGAGGGAACTCCTCGAAATTTGTATGGGCACATATGGTGATTTCGACTTTTTCTAAAGTAGTCCAAGCATATGCTACCAAAAAGTAAGATTTTGCACCAAGGTATACCCTGGATCCAGAGGTACTGAAAAGAACTCCCTGAGTTCTTTTACAGTGATCATCATCATCATCAACACCATCTTCACACGAAACACCAACATATGACTGATGACATAGGTACTCACTACTCATCAGAGTTTTGTGCGCCGATATCAATGTCTTTGAAATTTTTCAAAATTCTATTCGCTATCATCAGCACTACAATATATCTAATGCTTACTGCGACATTTTTTCCGCCGACTACTACAATAGATAATACTTTTTATCGTCGCAATTCTTGTATGTGTAGGTCGAGCGCCCAACTCGATATCTTCATTGGCGACAATCACCTTGAAGACATTTGTTCGCTAAAATCGTATGAAATAAGAATAATTTTAACAGAATCATATTTTTCTTCTGGGTGTTACTTAGTAACTATCACATGGGGAATGAATCAGATCATCGCTCGTCATCGTTTTTATGTAGTGCATTAACATTAGTGTGTAATTTAATTTCATAAAATCAATAATTGTACAGCTAGTTTTACATAATGATTTGCTTTTACTTTTTAATGTTGTATATTTTCAAAATAAATTAGTACTAGGCTAACTCAGTTTATGTTAACAATCATAATGTTAATAACTATACCTAATTACTTAAAATATTTACAAACTATAAAAGTACTAAAAAGACTTAATACTAGAAAAACTTAAAAAGTTACAAATAAAAGAAATCTCCCAGGTCGTTCCCACCAGGCAGAGTACCTAGAAGGCTCAAAGAGTTTGAAGGTTAACTCATATTTGACTTTTTAGTTTTCTTATTTAATTCGTTATTTATTAGTGAATACTTGTTATTATAATTATAATAATGTCTATGGACGCTTCACACCACGTCAATCTGGCTCCGTGCTGAGTATCCGAAGAACTTGCGTTACAGGTACCAGAAAACGGGAAGTATATTTAATTTAGGAGTTTTATTATATGATACACATATTTAATACACATCCATTACCCAGAAACACAGAAAAACTTTTTGTCCCTTCGTCGGGATTCGAACCCGCGACCCCCGGCTTGAGCACCAACGCGCTGAACCACTGAGCCACAGAGGTCATTGTTGGCCCTTTTGTTTTCTGATTTAAAGTTATTGTAGCTTTAAGTTTTCCAAATAAAATTATTATTTAATAATATAGTATCTAATCATTATCATTGGTGGTGATTGTTTATAAGGCCCACATGTCGGGAATGCTTAATTGGGGAAATACCACGACCTCTCAGAAAACTGGCATAAAATAACGCTTGAGTATCCGAGAGAGTGAGAATAGCGGAGGAAAAGTATTTATAACTTTGTTAAAATGTTAACAATAATAATATAATAATACTAAAAATGGAAAAAATTATATTATTAAACAAAAAATGAAAACCGACATCCAAAGTAATGCACAAAAAAGCATGAAATAAATCTTATTTTCTAAATAGAACCCTATTAAATTCGGCTAAAATTTTACTCAATCTTCATAATTTTGAATTCGGAAAAGTATCCTTTTCCGAATTCAAAATTATGAAGATTAATGAAATAAATAAATAAATTAATAAATAAATTAATTATTAAGATTATGAAAGGAGTGCGAAATGGGTGATAATGACCTAAATTAAACAATTGACTACCAAAGCATCATAAAGTCAAGAGAAGAACTTACAATATTAACATATATTATAACTATTATACCGATGTAATACCTGCTATGTTATGTTAGCCTGGTAAATTGTAACATAAGGGATTGTTGTTACAAGCTTGCCCAAGCCCCTTGAGGCGGATAAATAAATAATCAGATTGTTATTTTATTACATAAACTTAAGTAAAGTTACATACGTAACATAAATGAAATAATTATTATATTTTATTATAATAATACTTAGGTATAATTTTAATTTAAAAAAATATATTTTGCGACGTAGTCGACTAGCTCACACCGAATTGAGACGATACGCGACTCGACGCTGTATTTTTTAAATTAAATTAAATACCGTTTTTAAAATAGTGATTCAAAATTGAACTTTATTTAGTTACCTCTTTGATACACGTTTCATTGCTTGAGCGGCGCCGCGCTATGCTGAGCGGTCTAGCTAGATACTCTTGCAATGAAGCGTGTATCTTCTTGTGTAGTTAATAAAATTCAATTTTGAATCGCTATCATAAAAATGCAGCGTCGCGTCGCGTATCTCGTTTCGGAGTGAACCGATTCTAAATCTCGGAAATTCCTTCCAAGTGTATGGCGAACCAAAAATGGTTGTCTGCTAAGTCGGTTTACGGACGATAATTTTACGTGATAACGTCATCACAAACCGAACGCTTGGGCCGATCGTGCCTCTCTATCGCTCGTTCCGCGCTCTCGCTTGCACGCTCGGCTCAGGCGGCACGTGGCAATTTTCGTGCGTGCAGTCGGCGAACATCGCTTTGTAAGAGGTTAAAAAATTAAAACAAAGCACTTAGGCTTAGTGAGAACCCTCCTTAGACATGTCCTACTCCTGACAACGTCTCCGTTGGCTTATTTATTCACGTTTAAATTAAATTGTATTGTATGTATTAAAAACCATTTAAATATTTATTATATCCTTGTATATTATATATTATTATTATTTATTTCTTTTTAAATATATGGCATCGGCTTATAACCATTTGCCAGTGTCAAGTTAAAAAGGCGGGAAATAACTTTCGTTTGAATTTTCAACACCGTATTCCTAAATCGTCAAGTCTAAAGTCTAGTCAAAGTCCAAATAAATAGTCAGTGCAGTCCATGAGTCATATCAGTCGATTCAGTAAAGTGGTAGAAGCTTTACTGAAAGTTTCTAGGGAGTTTTGGCGGAAACACAAAATAGCACGTTTTAAGAAGTTGTACACTTGCCCACACTTGTGCACGATAACGAATATTTAATGGTAAATATTCTACCAATATTACACATTAAGAACCTAAATAATACAAATTTATGAAAGAAATGCAAAATCCACAACGTCACCTATTGTATTCCCCGGAAAAACTTCTGTTTATTGTTTAAAGTGGTATTAAAATAAATGAAGCCCACACACGATACACAAAAATGAACATAACACACACATTATGTCTTAGTCTCTTGTTTTAAACGTTTTATAACCCTTCAACATGGGGAAAATCTCCAGTGTTGCCATCTTATACATTGTCATGTTCCAAAACTTCGCTTCTCCGCTTAAAAGGGTAACTTTTAAAAGTTCCGTATACATGTAAAACTATTACTTTTAAAACTTTAATTCAGTTCTTGTAAAGAAGACAGTTTTTTTAGATTGTCTAAGTGCGAGAGTGGTTTTTACGGGCAAACGAGCAGACAGTAGCTCAAGCAGGAACAATTGACAACTGCGTATTCGTAACGCTATCGAATGTAAATTCAATGGGCGCTGTCATAATTTTCATAAAATTCTCTTTCGATAACGTTACGAATACGTAGTTGTCAACTGTTCCTGCTTACCCCACTAATTAGGTCGTAAATGATTATCGTAAGCCTATGTTTTAATCCAGAGCCTAAACTACTACCATACCAAATTCCATCTAAATCCGTTCAGTAGTTTTTCCCTTAAAGAGTAACAAACATTCACATTTTTATTAATAGTAGGTTATGTTTAGATACAGAATTAAATTCAAGCGCTACTTAAATTAAAAGGCTCTTAGCGGCCGAATACTGAAACGCTAATCAAAATTAAGAGCCCCTATTCACAGGCTGTCGCTGTCTCCGCTAGCCGAAATGACAAGGACAGTATGTGACTTGAATGTCAAGTAATTGGTTACATGATGTTCTCTCCATTCTGCCACGAAGAGACAGGGAGAGCAGCTGTGTAGTGAGCTATCCTATCCTATCTTTAAGTAGCCTTTGAGTACTCGATCGTTAGTCTTACCATTGAACTAGTTACTAGGATATAATAAACAGTTAGGAGTTAGAAAATGTAAGGAACTTAGTGAAATACTTCACTTTGTAGTTTTTATACAGCGTTCTGGAATTCCCCTTTTTTAAAGTTAAAATTTACGATGAACATTTACGATGTTTTTTCCAAGAAAATCGTCTTTGAGCACGATACCCTTAAAGCTGGTACTTTATTGATGAAACTTTGGCATTCATGAGAAACAATTTGAAATTATTTTTACTTTGCTACTTTTACTTAGTTTCTTGCGGTTTTACTTAGATATTAAAAGTCGAAACAAAGAGATGCACTTGCGTGTCATGACTAACAAAATATTGACATCTAGATAGTATTTTTGGAACTAACAAACAACACTTCAACATTTAATGTTACAATTTCACCAACGCCTGTCAAAGTAAAACGTTACTTGAATAACATTTTATCGCTCTCGTTGGCTTCGTATTAATGAAAGAGAAGGCATGATATTTAGACAAACGATTAACACTAAAAGGCGTTGGTGAAATTGGGACTAAACGTCACTTAATTGTCTTGAAATGATGAAATACAATAGTGATTGGTCTACGAATGACTCTTTAATTCTGTCGAATTGTCCGTTTTCGTTTACAAAAAGGTAGAATTTTATATGAACGGAGTATACATTTTACAAAGCTACGGCATTTGGATAAGCAATCATACTAATATTATAAATGTGAAAGTTTGTGAGGATGGATGGGATGTATGGACGTATGGATGTTACTCTTTCACACAAACACCACTGAACAGATTTTGATGAAATTTGGTACGGTAGTAGTTTAGGCTCTGGACTAAACCTAGGCTACTTTTTATGCCCAAAAAGTACTATGTTCCCGTGGGATACTGTATTTACGCGAGCGGAGCTGCAGGCTAATGCCAGTTATAAATAATATGAACGCCCTACGCCTAACAGCATACTGGAAACCAATTAAGGGTTTAAAAAAGTATCCCCTACTCCCTATCCCTATAAAGTATCCCGATTGGATAATCACCATCCCGGTATCCAGATGGGTCTTACTAGTATTGAATGGCACTCTGTTGAAGTGGTGTATATTTTAGAACGTTCGTACGGTTTTAATGAATAGGACTTTATTCGTAGTATTTTTAGTTGATACCGGGCTACATAGAATACTAGGAGTATAGCAATACTTGTTAGGGTCAGCGCACACCGAGGCGCGACGGGAAGCGACGCGACGCTGCAGTTTTAAGATAGCGTTTCAAAATTTATTTTACACTGTACAAGAAGATTTATATACGTTTCATTGCAAGAGTGCGAAATTTAAGCTGCACAGCGCTGCTCTTGCAACGCGAATCTATGGATGCTTGTTATCTACTAAACTCATTTTGATGAAATTTGGTATGGTGGTAGGCTTAGACTTTGGATTAGGGCATCATAACTCACAAGCAACTATCTCGTTCCAGGATAACACTGAACCACGGCAGCAACCTCACGTACGCGGAGCTGGTGATCTCCAATGTCCAAGCTGACGATGAGGGCGTCTACCGCTGCGAGATCACCTACCTGCAGGTGGGGGAGGACTGCAACACCGTGCAGCTGTTCGACTTCCATACATACAGTGAGTGCTCTCTTTTCTTTACTAGGTATAGTCAGATGGGGTAAGAGGAACTTATGGCATGAGGTAAGAGAAACATACTATATTTTTATCCCTGGGTTGAGAGGAACCCGAAATAAAGTCAGATGGGGTAAAAGGAACATACCTACATTATTATCAATTGTCGAAAATGTATGGTATCGCCGTTTGGCACAGCCCCTTCCTTTTTTTTAAACAGGTCGTCTGTGAAATGTATAACTTGTTTCAATATTGACAGGAATCGAGAAAACCCGGTCAAGTTCCAGTCGGACTCGCGCACGAAGGGTTCCGTACAAAACGTTAAAAAATACTCGTTTGTTGTATGGAAGACCCACTTAAAATATATTTATTTTATTGTGTTTTTGTATTTGCTGCTATAGCGGCAACAGACATACATCATCTGTGAAAATTTCAACTGTCTAGCTATCACCGTTCATGAGATACAGCCTGGTGACAGACGGCCGGACGGACAGCGGACTCTTAGTAATATCCTCTTTTACCCTTTGGGCACAGAACCCTAAATACAAATATACTCTGTCGAATGTCGTTTGTGTCAGTCCCTGTGTTTATTTTTGTAGCTGCCTACGATACTGCTACGCCGTTCGTAGAGATGCTACGCTTTCTCGTAGCACCAAATGATTTCACTTACCTTATGCACGGTCGAAGAAAGTGAATGTTTGGCAGCATTATGCGGACAATTTAACTGCTTAACATTTATTTTCTCTGAGTGTACCGATAGTAATAGTATAGACTTGTCGTATTTATTATGAACAAGCGTAGTATGTAGGCATTTCCACTATAATAATATTGTAGCTGTAACTGGATAACACCACGCTCGCGCTACACAGGCTACAGGCTAGACAGAGACGCACTGATACACTGCTATGCGTCCCGCTCACACGCCGCGTCACACAGGACAAGGATGCAACATCGCGCTATCTCCCTCTTTCGTGAGTGATGATGATGATGATGTCCAGAAGGTGGCGTGTTCTGTCGAGGGTCACCAATGTGGGAATATGGTGGCAAGCTCCAAAGGGAGATCTCCGACCGAGCGAGATGGTATGCTCGGTCAGGCCGAAGCCCACTTGTATGCATTTCGGATGTTGTATATATAATAATCTTGTGGCGGATCTATGCAACGTCCGAAATGTTGTGTAGTTCGCCACAATATTATAGTGCCTGGGTAACCGAACTTCGCTAGGAGTTCTGATAAGTTTAAAAAAAATTAAAAGAATCACAAGAATATTGATCCGACCGAGATTCGAACCCACCACATTCCGAATTTTCGAACAAAGCAGAAATTATACATACGCATTCCAAACTGCCAATCGGACTGACATATTACAGTCGAAATTATTGATATGTTGTTGCACGACGAAATAAAAAACATTTATCGCATACAAACGCGCAGTTTCCCAGGGATAAGAAGACATATATATATATATATATATATATATATATATATATATATATATATATATATATATATATATATATATATATATATATACATATATATATATATACATATACAAATATACAAGACCCTCTCTGTGTACCGTCAATAATATTTTATCTCCTAAAACAAGTATTTTAATCTCTAAACCAATCCTAGTTTTTTAATTTTCTTTTTTACGATTTATCAAAAAACTTTTCTTCTCCGGCTGTAAAAACAAATTATAAAAGTTACGGGACATTTCTAATTATTTTGAACATTTCATTCGTCTTTTATTATTTCTTGATTAAAAAATCGAGATTGGAATTGGAAAAGAGAGATTCTTAATAAAAAAAAACGCGATTATAATCCAGATAGTTTTAGTTTAATTATAGGTGTTTAGCGATTTCCATAAATATTGCAGGCGATGCTTACAGCGTTTACTTACCGTGAGATTGTCAGTTAACACTGAAATTTTACGCTTGGTACACATTTTAAGATTTGATATTGACCTTTCTCCAAAATTTATTGTTTATTTAAAAAGAGTAGATATATAATTATTGATGTTCCTAAATTATTAACTGTATGTCTATATTTAATTCAATTCCAATCTGTTGCCTAAATTTATAAATGTTAACTTCACACACCTAACACATTGCATGTTATGGATATTTTGCGCGCCATTGTGATGGCAGAATGTTGGATCCTAGCTATTATAATATTTTTTGCACATTTATGTAATAAAGGATTGATTGATTGAGAGTGGAGCCACTCGCCATAAGGTAGTTGACTAAATATATATAATATTTATGTATAATATACATTCAGAAATATTGCTTGATGATTGTAACAAAAATATAAATTTTTATGTGTATATTTATGGCAGCTGGTGCATTTCAAACTTACAAAAAAGTGTACATATTTTTTTACATAATTAGTGTAAAACCTACATAGTTAATTTACTTACATGAAATACAAAAACAAATTAAAGTAATTATAAACTGAAATATGCATACAACACGAGATATTAGCCAATATATTCTCGCGACCTTCATAATTCATACAACTGCGGGAACGCGAGACGCCATGCTTTTGTATGGAATGTTTTCACGAGACTTGCAAAATTCTGTATCACAAACCGCTGTACCTTTCAAAATATTGATTTATAGTAAACTGTTTCTTCTGAGAAGTTACTCATATTTAAGATTACTATTCATTTGTGGAATAAAAAAATTCAGTCAACTAGCCTTTTCGAACTACCTTAAATTCAGTCAACTAGCCTTTTCGAACTATCTTAAATTCAGTCAACTAGCCTTTTCGAACTATCTTAAAAAGTGCCCGCCGCATCGCGTCTAGGTGGGAGCTAATAATAATAATATCTTTACTGATCCTAGAAACAGTTGTGTTGCAGATACCAGAAACGGGAAGTATATTTAAAACCTTTATACTATACATATATTTAAGATTTTTACTATATTATACACACTTATAAAACACATCTATGACTCGGGAATTCAGAAAACTTTTTGTTTCCCTGGCGGGATCCGATCGCACGACCTCCGGCTTGAGCGCTAACCCTCTAACCACTGAGCCACAGAGGTCGTTAAAACATTGTGAATCCTTATAGTGAACAAAAATTTTTTTTAAATAATAGAGTAACTATATATAAGTAATAATAGAGGAAATAGAGTACAAACATCGGTAAACGCATTCCCATCCCCAGCGATAAAATATATTACGTATAATAAATACAAAATGAAGGCGTTCGAGATCAGTTGTTTAGTTTATGCCCGCCGTACACGCGCGCGATGTGGAGAGTAGTGACGGCTTAATAAGCGAAATATGTGCTAGTGTAGTGCTGCACGAGATTTTTATAATGTATCGATAAATTAGCGTTTCAAGCCCTGTGTTCGTAATTTGACTACTTATTTGGGGAAATAATCTTGATATTGTGATGTAGGACTCTTCAATGACTAGTTTTATCAAAAAATAAACAAATTTATTTAGGTATACGAATTATGCTAATTAAAAATGAATCGTATTACGCGTCTGGAGACAAAGGGAATAGTGTGCGGTGGTCACAGTTTTAAATGAACAGAGGGTCGCGAGATGTGAAGTTAGTAGCAGGACGCAGGGGACGCCGGCGAACGGAGTCGCAGCGACTTCACTCCGCTGGCCTTGAAGTCACCGCCTTGACGGTAGATGGCGCGAGCACGAATTCCACACTGCCGGCTAGTTGTTGCCGTGAAGTGCGAGACGTAACACCCTGTAAATAACAAGGTAGCGATCTATATCGGGCCAAACAAAGAAGCATTAGTGTTTTTATTTAGAATCATATTATATAGTTGATTATTGGCACCTATTTCTACACCCGAAATTACAACGAACATCATATAAACCATTTTTAGGGTTCTATGTTTCATGTCTCGGAACCCTTACAGTTTTATCATATCTGTCCGTCCGTCCTCGGATAGTGGTAGATGCAAAGATGAAAATGGATATGAGAAAATCACGAAAAATATTTCCTCGCGTCTACCCCATAGTGTGGGGGTACCGTTATATCGGTCTTTTAGAAACGTTGCGAGGTGGCAAAGACAGTTTTTTGATTCAGTTATCCGTTTGCGAGATATTCAAATTGAAAACGCATTTTTTTATTCTAAAAAAACATCCTCCCACTAAAAAAATCTGAAAAAAACATTATGGTAGCCCATGTGATGAACTTTGAAGGAAAACTATAACGGCTTATATAACTTTGTTAGTTCAGGAGTTATAGATACTTAACTTGTAAAATGCGCTTTCCTGGAAAACTTCGTACGAAAATAACGAAATGATAAATAAACATGTCAAATATTGTTATAATGTTACGGAATCCTACGTGCGCGAATCCAACTCGCACTTGGTCCTTTTTTTAAATTTATTCTCTTTAAAAAATATATAATAAAAGAAAATGAAATAAATAAGTACTGTTAACTTTAGATTTTTAAAACGCAAAATAAAATATTAAAATAAAATCAGAAACACATTTTTGCAATATTTCTCCAGCTCACGAAATAACAATAAAGATGAACGGTAAACTTAACACCTGATAAATATCGACACGGGCAATTTGTCGACAGTTACCGGCGATTTATCGATAAGTATTTATCGAGCGTTGCCAACACTATTGCTCGAGGTGAAAAGTTGCGTCTCCTTCGCACTCATGGCACAACATATATATGTCTCTATCCAGCAAGTAGTATAGATATTTTTACTTGTTTGTATGGCGAGATTATTTTGTTGAAGAGTTTTGAGACAAATTGCTCTCTCGAGACGTTAAGGTTCGGTGGTGATATAAGTAACAAGTCATTTGATTAGAGTTAAAACTGTTTTGTCAAACTGCCATTTTCATGGAATAAACGAGCAGACGGGTCGCCTGATGCTAAGCGCATAGTGTTGACCCCATACAGATGCGTTCACAGCTTTTAAAACCCGGTGTCGCACCGGTATAAGGTACGAAATACTACGCAAGCTAGTCATTGGTCTTGGAATGGGCCAGCCATTCGTGTCGAAGCATAGCTTTCGCGTTTAAAAAATGCGTGTGCGCCGATAGATAAGATTAAATGTTTGCTAGTATTCAGCTATCAAATCTTCTTCTTCTCTCATATTATATAAAAACGGATTGCAATTCCAATGTCTCGCTAAAAATTGAGACCGGCTGGACCGATTCGGCTAATTTTGGTGTTGAAATAATTGTGGAAGTTCAGGGAAGGTTTAAACGATGAGAAGTATTGGAAAATGTAAAGGTGTAGGTTGTAGGAGTAGCCGTAGGTGCAGTTATGTATTTATTTCAGTTCATAGTTAAGATAGAAAAACGTGTGTCGGGACAGCTAGTTTAAATACAACTCTTACCCGACTACGGCGGAGCCGAAACGAAGGGTAATTAATGATTTTGGCAGTCTAAGTATGTATGTATGTTTGTTCCACTGTCACGCTAAACTACTGATCCTATTTTAATGAATGAAGTGTCACTAGATTCGTTATAATAGCCCGGGTAACATAGGCTATATAATTTACTTAGTCTTAAAGTTTTTTTTTAATAAACAGATATAGTTATTTAAATAACAACATTAAGACGTGCATATTTATGTTGTAAGCCCTTCAACATTTCCTCGCCGCGACGCAAAATTTCAATAATTTCATTGAATTATGCGCAAAATTCCGATACAATCTTATTGGGGTTAAAGTAAATTTTGCGCCTCGTTTGAGCCGAACGGAGCTGAATTTTAAACTCGAATCTACATACTAATATATTTTGTATTTTGTCCGCGGGGCACACGAGATACTCAAGGGTTTAAAAGGTTTTTAGGCAATGTGGTCGCCCGCGGGATGGGTCTAAATTGTCTGATCTAAATAATATTGTAAATGCGCAAAAGACGTTGGGGCGTTTATGACCCGCTCCTTAAGAAAGTCTACGACAAACCATAATACAATTAGATTGTACAATTTACTGTTGTCATTTTAATTCAGATCCATGGAGAAGTGGAGATCATTTATGTTAATCATGTCTATATACAGGTTGTTTTTTCCAGTTACTGATCAAACTTATCAGGAGTGGATAAACTCTTGAATATAAACAACTTTTACTATGGCATCAACTTTCCTACGAGGGCTGCACTAAAAGTATCGGGAATGGAATATTTCAACTGTTCCTGTCATATTAAAATCTTTTTAATTTAAAACTCCTTGGTTTTTAAAATCGAATACCGTTTATTTATTTAAAAAAAGATTCTCGATCTTGTCACAAGGTCTTGTCAAACTTGTTTCGTCGTTGAGAAAATGGAATTGACTCGAGAAAATTCTAGAGCGATGATTTATTATGACTTTCGAAGTGGTTTAACACAAAAACGAAGTGGTTTAACACAAAAACAGTGTGTTGACCGGATGATTTCTGCATTTGGTGATGAAGCCCCATCCAAAACCACAATTTATCGCTGGTTTGCTGAATTTCAACGTGGACGTGTCAAGCTCAGTGATGATCCCCGTCAAGTTTGTCCAAAAACTGCAGTCACCCAAGAAAACGTTGATGCTGTGCGTAAGCTGATTGAGGAAGATCGACATGTGACATACCGCGAAATTCAGGCAATTTTAGACATTGGCATGAGTCAAATACAAATAATCTTGCATGAACAATTAGGTGTAAAAAAGTTGTTTTCCCGATGGATACCGCATTTGCTCTGTGAAGAGCAAAAAGCGGCTCGCGTTACTTGGTGCGTCAGAACTCTCGAAAGATTCCACGCAGGATCCTCAAATGCTGTATACAACATCGTATCAGGTGACGGAATCCTGGATATACGCGTACGAACCCGAAACAAAAAACCAGTCACGAGTTTGGGTGTTCGAAAATGAGTTAAAGCCAACAAAAATTGTTCGTTCACGGAGTGTTGCAAAAAAAATGGTGGCCACGTTTGTCTCCAAAACCGGCCATGTTGCGACTATTCCTCTTGAAGGACAAAGAACGGTTAATGCAGAATGGTATGCTAACATTTGTTTGCCACAGGTCGTTTCTGAACTCCGTAAAGAGAACTGCAACCGCCGCATCATCCTCCATCACGACAATGCGAGTTCTCACACCGCGCACAGAACAAAAGAGTTTTTAGAACAAGAAATCATAGAATTATTAGACCATCCGCCGTACAGCCCCGACCTAAGCCCTAATGATTTCTATACTTTCCCTAAAATAAAGAATAAATTGCGTGGTCAGAGATTTTCATCACCTGAAGAAGCTGTGGACGCCTACAAAACGGCCATTTTGGAGACCCCAACTTCCGAATGGAATGGTTGCTTGAATGGTTGGTTGAAAAAAATCGGCTGTTTCATACAAAAGTGCTATCTATGCTAAGTAGGAGAGTTGACCCCATAGTAAAAGTTGCTTATATTCAAGAGTATATTCACTCCTGAAAGATTGGTCGGTGACTGAAAAAACATCCTGTGTATAAAAGGCAAAGCTCCTTCAGGCTAAAAATTTGAAATTTTGCACACGTATTTCTCATGTGACGTAGGCATCCATTAAGGGAGAATTTTTCAAAATTCAACCCCCAAGGGGACAAAATAGGAGATGAAAATTCAAAGTTACTATAAAGATATCGTTTAAAGACCGATCACGCGGGCTAAGCCGCGGGCAAATACTAATTTTATAAAATGAATATTCGCTGAAATGAGTTAAAATGTGTGAATATTTACCCCCCACCTCCTGCCTTCTCTGATATTACAAGTGTCTTATGGTGGTAACCCCTCACCATCAGGTGATCAGTCCACTTGTTTCGCTATTAAAAAAAAATGATGGTTCGATAGATGGATGTTGGATGATGGATGAACGGATTTCGATGAAAATTGGTTTATGTTTTGGATTAACTACTTTTTATTAACAAAAAAATATATTTTATTGTCTTACTACAATATAGTATGTACGGTTAGGGGCCGTAATATTTATCGTCCATACGTTTCCTCTGCGTTATGGTGCGTACGTCGTACACTGCGTGCGCTCTACCGCGCAGCGTTCCTTCCGTTATAAACATCCGGCAATGTATGGCGTAGTGCGGTCAGCTCACACCGAGACGCGACGGGGCGCTCTCTTTTAAGGCAACGATTCAAAATTGAACTTTATTCACTACACAAGAAGATATACGTTTCATTGCAAGAGCGGCGCCGCACGACGAGGCGCGGTGTCGCTTGCAATTCGAAAATCATGCAATTAAACTTATATGTTTTTGTGTAGTGATTAAAGTTCAATATCGAATCGCTTTCTTAAAAATATTGCGCCGCATTGCGTCTCGGTGTGAACTGACGCTTAATCTGTGCCATTGTAATTCTCTATTGCCAATTGAATTAGTGACATATTTTAAATTTGTAAGCATTTAAGTGTACATTTTAGTTCGATTCCCAGGTTGCGGCGTGTACCAATGAGACACGACTTTTTTGGGACTTTTTCAGATCTCAAGTACATTATACGGACGCTCTAACGCTGAAGGAAAACATCGTGAGGAAACCCCTGGTTGGCCCCAGACGTATTGACCAGTCATTCCTCTGGACTAGGCGGCTAACTATGTTGTGAGAATGCCGTATGTGCTTGGGCAAGCATGCGACGTTTAAAAACCAACTGTTCCAGGCACTACAGTATTTCATGAGTGGTTACTACCCTCGGAGAATTGTGTATAAATCATCTATTAACGGATGAAAAGGCCTATTTTTTTTTTTGTGTACTGATTGACATCTTTGTTGACAAAAGAAATTGAATAAGATCGGAACTTAAAAATAGTGGCATGACAAATTTTAAGAGTAACTTAAAAGTAATAAGTAACTTAGTAACTTTTAAGAGTTTAACTCTGATAAACTTAGAATTTCCACAGCTATACACTAGTGACTAAATTATATTGTTTTTGTTGTTTGAACACTTCTTGTGAAATAAAACTCAACCACACAGATCACTTTGTTTATTAGAGCACCACATACATCGTTATTTCAATAACCACTCATAATCAACACTTTTTTAATTATTACCACACTTTTTAAACTTAAACACTTCATTTCTTAACACATTAAGCAATTCATATCACACACTTTTTATAACTGTTACACTTTCATGCCAATATAATTATTTTTATCCACTTGAGCACACACTTTACTGCTATCGACTATCCTCCAGGAAGGGTCTGCACCAATTGCCTGTAGAAAAAGCTCTTAACAAATTTTAGCGCGCGAAGTGTGACTTCCGGCTATGGCATTAATGTGCATTAAAAACTAACTCCCGTTATTAATTTTACATCTCAATTAAATGGATTATAATATTTATGTCTATTTTAAATAATTTCTAGGATTTATTTATTCCAAATCAAATTAAAATAGTAGTAAATTTAAGGCCACAGTTGACTTTAAACTGTGGCACTAGTCTCAAGTGAAAATGATATCCATTTATGTTATAATCAATATAATTGAACTAAAAAAAGTGTTTTTAAATAATTTTATATATTTTAATAATTTTAACTAATTCATAGAATTCAACATATTATATTTGTATTTAATAAATCAGTTTAAATTAGCTAACTAATATTTAGGTGAAATTTAAATTAAAACTGTAATGAAACTTGAACCTTACAATATTTTGCAAAGATTTTTCCTACGAAGTCTTTTTACGGACATTTTTTACTGCCTAATTAGTTAAATTTTGTATATATAGTATATACTTACTTGCACCATACTCCTACAAAGACATTTGAACGCATGACGAATACCCCAAGTAATGCAGATTAAATGAGAAAAACTCTTAATCTCGCTGACAGATGGAATTAAAAGGTACCCCGCCTCGGCTTAAGCGGGACATATTTTACAAAGTTCTAATCTAACCTCCTTAAAGTTTATGATAGCCTAGTGATTTATTTGAACCTTTTTTTTAAACGAACCCGCACTGGCTAGCGTGGTGGACCATTTTTACGCATACTCAAACGCTACTTACTCGAAGTAAGTAGTTCTTAAATCAAAAAAATATGCTGGCAAACTCAGGACTGAAAAACAAACAAAGGATTGCCTAGTAGACTAAAACGAGCCAGGGATACTCGCAACACAGAAGGAATTACAAATGCGTTCCCAATCTTCCACTAACCTATTATTATAAGGTATGGGGACGCGTTACTCGTCACGCCAAGTAGCCAGACACGTAACATCAAAAACAATTTTATACATCACAAAATATCATGTTTTTATGATACACCAACACTATTTGTAAAACATCCGATAGCTAATAAGAGATCAACTCCACCCTGTGATTTTGCTGTTCCGCTGACACTTTACAGCGATGCTGTCCTGGTGGACGTGCGAAATATTTAATGACTCAATGATTAAGTTGGGGCCGACAGAAACTAGTAATCATCATGGTGACATAACACCTACTATTTACTACTATTCGTATTGCAGATGTCTATAGACGTTTTAAATCAGGGAGCCTTTGTTATCAGGTATAGGGAATTGCTTTTCTATAAACGGACAAAGGAATTGTCTAATGGAATCAATTACTATTTAATTTATTATATACCAAAACATCATAAAGTTTGTAAGTTTGTAGGGGACTAATCTCTGGATCTACTGAAACGATTTTGCAAAATTCTATTACCAATAAAAGTGCATGGTGTCCCCTGTGGCACAGTGGATAGCACGTCGGCTTTCAAGCCAGATGTCGCGGGTGCGAATCCCGCCGAGGGAACAAAAAGTTTTCATTGCCCATCATTTTATCATTGGGTCATCGTTAGGTCTGTAATGTGTTTTAAATATGATGTGTATGATATGATAAAAGCATTTTAGCATAAAAGCATATTATTATACTTCCCATTGTCTGGTATCAGTAAGGCTCGGACTATGTACTCCGGTATCTGGAACGCCGGTGAAAATTCAGAGCACTGAAAATAGAACTCTGCGCTAATACAATACAGTTGAAAATGGAAGTGTCTAGTGTCGAGCTGTCATATATGACATTTGACTCGACACTCATGTGTTCGAATTTCAACTCTATTGTATTATCGCAGAGTTCTATTGTCAGTGCTCTGAACTTTCACCGACTTTCGGTATTCCGGAGCATTTAGTCCCCCCCCCCCCCCCCCCCCCCCGCCTTACACGAGTTCTTGGGATACTTAGCACGGGACTAGATTGACGTTGTGTGAACAGTCCATAGATATTATTATCTTAATAAAATCTCACGTGATTTGTAAGTGGCATAGGCTGTATAATAATTAGATATCGTGTAAAAACAATTTTTCCAAAACCAACAACCAAAAGCTATAGTCTATACTAATATTGTAAAGAGTATAGGTTTGTTTGTGTTTGTTTGCATTGAATAGGCTCCGAACACCTTCGGTGCACGGTAGCACCAGTCGGAGGCGACATCAGCTGTTGTTTATGAACACCCGCAACACCACAGGAGCTACAAGTGCGTTGCTTTTTTAACCACCTACTAACCAGCACTATTTTTAGGTAACTAAAAAAGCCCTATCCACCTCACAAAATCTGCAGAACTCATGTAACCAAAACCTTTACATTATATATTCATAAATTGTGTTGTCATTCGATTCTTATTGAAGACGTGTCTTTGAAGTTTTGAGATTGGTAGGGACGAGGCACCAGGGGTACATAAATTAAAAGACACTTCGCGTAATACATTTAAAGTGAGATACAAGATGCTCGACAATTTAATTGAAAACAAATACAGTCTTTACCACAAGAGAATCGGGGTTTTTTAAAAGCTTTTATTTGACTTACAATTTTGAAGCAACCTGTCGAGCTTAAATGTATACACGTTCAGTTTGGATATGATAAAATAAAGTTATGAACGGGAAACATTTTTTTCGAATTCAATTGCTTATGTAGTCATTCTTTATTTTCAAATGGATGAACATTTTGACAGCGATGAGAATCAAGCGATGGATTGAAATTTTTCATTTATATAACTAAGCTACTCGTAATACCACAACATACAATCTTTGTTCAATTTATGACATTTACACTAATGACTCATTGCATTCTTAACGCCAATGTAGTTTATAGTATATATTTTATTTTTATGAAATAGGGGGCAAACAAGCAGACGGATGAACTGATGGAAAGCGATTATACCCGTAACACTAGAGGAGTCGAAAGTGCGTTGCCGTCCTTTAGTAAGGAATACACTCTTGAAGGTTCAAAAGATCGTATTGGTGGAAATTCCGCTGGCGACAGTTCATTCCAGATTTTTCTTAATTTTGTTCTATTTTAAACTTATTTTCCCGAAGAAAACTCTTGTTGAACTAAGCTCTCCTAGTACTTGCCTACAATTATTTGTACTAATAAGTGCTTTAGTGTATTTTAATGGGTCCAGGTCTTAAGTCAAGTCATAGTCAATGCTCTTACCGACTATTGTTTTATAAAACTATTGCACGTTTGATCCTATTATATCTTAAATGCCGTAGAGTAGTAAATGGCTGTTTGTTTTGATAGCCTTTTGTTCCATCATCAACATCAGCTGAAGTTCCAGTTTCTACTTATAATCTAAATATATAAAAGGCAAAGCTGATTGACTGATGTATCAACGCACAGGCTTAACTTTTCGGCCTCAAGGCTACAAATTTGAAATTTTGCACACGTACTTCTCATATGACGTAGGCATCCACTGAGGAAGGATGAAATCCTTCCTTGGATATATTTTCATTAAATTTCGTATGAATTGAGTACGGAAAAATAATGTGTGTATTTCAGCGTTATCTAATATTCAACCCCTAAGTGAGTAAAATAGGTGATGAAAGTTTTAAATTATTGTAAAGATATCGTTTTAAAACCCCAATTCACGCGAGCGAGAAGCCGCAGGCAAATGCTAGTCAAAGATAAAGATGTAGTGTACCACGCTTGCCCGCTGGATAACTTTACATAATGATAACTATGGACGCTTTCACACCACATCAATCTGGTCCTGTACTAGTATCCGAAGAACTTGTATCACAGGTATCAGACAACGGAAATATATTTAAATACTTTTACACTATACACAATTACACATATTTAAGATTTTTTATTATATAACAAATATATTTTTATACACATCTAAGACCCAGGAACATAGAAAAACTTTTTGTCTCTTCAATTCAAACCCGCGACCTCCAGCTTCAGCGCCGACGCGCCCATCACATGAGCCACAGAGGTCGTCAAATTTACATGTCTTCGAAGGTTAGTTTGCTTGGGGACAGTGGACACTTGTATCTGCTAACGATGCCTTCCCTCATCTTTCGCACTTTCGTATTTTGAGTTTACATGATATTTTTTCAGTCAGTGTCCAAACTTTCAGGAGTGAATATACTCAATATGGATAACATTTTGTTGGAAACACCACCAAATTTTTTATTTTTCAAGTGAGAAAGTTGATCGTATAGTAAACGTTGCTTATATTCAAGAGTATATTCACTCTTGAAAGTTTGGATACTGAATGAAAAAACACCCTGTATATAAAGTGGCAAAGCTGACTGATTATAATAAAACAACACGGCATTTTATCGGCCGGCAGTTCGTTTTTTTTGGGTTCCATAGAGTAACTAGAAACCCTCATGCGTGTTTGAATTAAACACGTGCTGTTCCATATCTATTTATGGACACACACACAGTAGCCATACCTAAAACTATACCTATATAGTGTTGCCACATAGTAAATGACTTATACATTTACACCTTATAGTTTCGCTCCGTCCGTCTGTACCCCCTTGCTAAATTCGGTTATCTATTGTCTATACTAATATTGTAAAGGGGAAAAGTTTGTTTATTTGCATTGAATAGGCCCCGAAACTACTGGACCGATTTTCATGAAATTTAGCACCGATGTAGAGTAGACCACGGGGAAGGACATAGGCTGCTTTGTGGCGGCAAAATGTTCCGCCGTGATTTCTTTATGCGCGCACGAAGTCGCAGGGCACATCTAGTTATGCGTATTTTGATTAAACGAAATTTCGCATATCGCACAATCGAGTTGTAGCCACGATTACTCTCTGTGGCTATCTCGCGCTTAAGATCACAACTCGTACCGCTCTGTGGCAACGTTCAATTGACACTTGTAATGCACTTATGACGCCTTGAAGCCTCCGTGGTCCAGTTCTTCAGAGCTCGACTATTGGCTCCAGTGATCGTGGATTAAATCCCCGCCTTGAAACAGCAAAAATTTTGTGTAAAACTATAGTTACGACAATACAGGCTGATGCGTGGGAATGGCATGTAAAAAGTCGGTCCTGCCTGATCACGGTCCCACTGAGTTACGAGAGTAAAGGAAGAGTGCTCTTGCGTATTGCGCACACACTTGGCCACCATAAAACAACTCCTACGTAGATGCACGAATAAGGTAGAAATTGTTTCTTTTTACGGAAAAATAGACAAAAAGACCGATTGAAAAAGGAAAATGTGTCATTTTGTCAATATTATCTCTCAGTATGTCTGTTCTTGTATAGGCAAAATGCATTTCTATGGTAATCATGCAAAGCGTTCTGCTCTAGTTTCGATGAAACCGACCACTGTCGCCGAAATCGGTCTGGGGAGCTGTATTATTACTGCGACAAACGGTGCTACGACAAAGCGTAGCGCATCTACAAATATTGTAGGAATATCGTAGTCAGTTACGAATATCGTAGCAATATCGTAGTCAGCTACGAATATCGTAGCAATATCGTAGTCAGCTATGAATAACGTTGAGAAAGTAAAAAACGTGCATGCGCGTCACTATGTAAAGATCGACTAAAGGGTCAGAAAAGCTAGCCGACTCATTAGGAGGTACGAAGGTAAAATCAAATTTTGCAAAGAACCTTTATGTGCAGATAACAGCTGATTAGAAATGCAATTTTAACGTTGAGTTGCCCATAAGATTAATAGAAGATTCCATGTCATACGATTATGATAAGATAAGATAATTTGGGACACGAGATTTGTTGAAAATTCTACTTCTATTATAAATGTGAAAGTTTGTGAGGATTTATGGATAGATGGATGTTTGTTACTCTTTTCGCCAAAACAACTGAACGGATTCTTATAAAAGAACCATCCAGAAAATAGTCCCCGCCCACCAACAGATTTCAAACCTATCTCAGTTAATAGCTGATTATTATCTAGTATGGCGACATTCGCCGCAGGAGTAGGTTTTGACAGACATTGGATTTTTATTGTTTTATATTAGTGACCCACTCCAGCTTCGACGGGTGCGATATATTATAGATATTAAGCTACCTCTTGACTACTACCTACTAACTAATAATAACTACCTCTATCCATTACTGGAAACTGCATTTAAATCCATTGCTTAGCTTAAAAGGTCTAAGCGAACAGGAAACTCAGCGACTTCATTATATCATAATCTGTCGGTGGGTGGGCACACTGCCCATACAGTTTTTTGGATGGTCCTTTAGTATGGTAGTCGTTTAAGCTGTGTATTAACACATAGACTACTGTATATCCCAAAACAGTACAGTGTTCCCGTGGGATACTGTATTTAAGCGATGGCAAAAGATAGTAGTACATAAACACGATAGAATCACCTGTAATTTTATTTCAATGATCGTCCAGGACGTTATCTTCAAGACCACGAAACCGGTTAATGCCGGAGAGAACCGGTGAAAACCGGCGAAAACCGGCGAAAACCGCTAAGCCCGCCATCCCTCACCGTAAGCTCCGATAACGTGAACGGCATGCCATTACCTCGGCCTGAGGACCTCGGGTAGGTACTGACGACAAAAGTATATGATCAAAAAAATTAAGTACTGAATACACGTGGTAGAAGAGAAACTTGATTCATCATTTCAAATCCAGTAACTACATACCTATAACCCGATTACGTAAATTATATATAGCCTATGTTACCCGGGCTATTATTACGAATATATTGACACCTCATACATTAAAATCGGATCTGTAGTTTATGCGCTAGGGTGTAACAAACATATATACATACATACATAGCCAAAATCATTACCCTTCCTTTTGGATTCGCTGTAGTCGGGTAAAACTCCATGACCGCAACGAGCGAACCAGTGTATCAGCTTCTCTCACCGATCGCGGGATTTTTATAATGCTCCATATAAATATACATAATAAGCATTGCGTCTATACTAATCAGAACATTTAGGTCGTTTCCATCCAGTGTAATGTTACCTTAAATGCGGTATTTTCCTGTATTTTGTTTATTACATAAATGAACCACGCTCTGAAAAATAAGACAGTTTACAAAAGGAATAGTTTACTAAAAATCAAAATTTTGAAAGATTTTGCGGATTATTTATTTCTTATGCTAACGCGAATATTGTTCATTGTTTTGAACACTTACCGATTGTGTCGCGGTGTGCACCGCGACACAAGTTAGAAACAGTAAGTGTTTTTTTTCTTTTCAAGATACTGTTAGTATGTTTTCCGTGGATCGGAACACAAATAATAATTGAAGAATCTTCGGGTGGTTTGAACAACTTCAACAAATAGGACAATTGACACCTCAGTCCTCCCGTGACCACGGCCGCGACACAATGCGTAAGTGTTTAAAACAATATTGCAGATTGTTTGAAGCACTTTGTGGTGTCTCGTGAAAACGCCCCATACAAAAGTCGTACAAGTAGGTGACGTCACACGATACTAATGTATGTTGCTACGAAATTGATATAATTTCGAAACTACACATAAAATCCTTATTCTTTTTACTTTTATCAAGTTGTAACCTTATTATTTTTTAATTTATTTTAAGAATCAAAATTTTTACATATAAGAAAATACCCAATTGTAAACTAATGTGTATCGCGCAAATGAAAATTCGAGAGTTTTTGATGTGTAATATTTCCTCTAGCTCTCTTGAATCTGTGTAGTTGGCGCGTCGCAGGTTTGATACTAGAGGTGTAAAAGTAACGAAAACAAGCGTATCCGTATGTATTCGTTACTTTATCAATTAGCACTCGTTACTATAGTATCGTTACGTTACTTCTGATAAAATAAATAACCGGTGAAAAAGTAAGTATTATAGGTTATCTACAGGTTCCACTGTATGTAATGTATTGCAAAGATTTCAAAACTCAAGATGGGCTATGACGTACATTTGACAGAACAAATCTTCATACAGTAAAAAGTTACGCCATCTTTTTTTACCATTCTTATAATGTCAAAATGGCCCCAAAAATCTCAATAGTGGGGCCTTTTAACTGGATACACTTTTTGCCTCAACATGCCTCGTCAATGGTCTCATATTAATAATGTCACGCGAGCAGCGCTCCGGCCTGGAGACTATATTTACAGTCGGTGTTGGTAAAACATACGATCAGCAAATGTTTCAATACACGCATCAACGCTACTCGTGTGAACTGAAACAGTGTATGTAAGTGACCCGTACTACGAAAAATGCGAGTAACGAAATGTATTCGCGTGTAACGTTTCGTTACTCGGTACTAGATGGCGCACCCGTTACTCAGTACCGAATACATCCGGTTTGCTACAGCTCTATTCGATACCTGCCGAAGGGACAAAAAATTTTTTCTATGTTCCTGGATCTTGGACGTGCATTAAATATATTATGTATTATTAATAAAAATCTTTTGCCTGGTACCTGTGATACAGGTTTACCAGGACTGCCGTGGTGTGGAAGCGTCCATAGATATTATATATGAGACAGAAATGTGTTATATATTTTCATCACATATACAAACGTTTAAAAAAAATAAAGGAAATATTTTCCTTTAATTTTTTTTTATGTTATTATTAATGATTATGCACAGGCGCTTAAAATTAATATTTTTGTTTTGAAACAAGTTTTTTCAAGTGGCAATAGATTTCTTTTGTCGACTGTACCAGGGACACAGAGGTAAGGAAGGGATGAGGATTTGTCGCCCGCAAAATATATAGCCGCAGGTAATTTTTCTCCGCTACTTAAAAGTTTACTTTCCAAAACGCTTCCCAGTGAATTTGTAATTAATTAGTTTGGTGAATGTTAGAATGTTTGTTAAGCTACGCTTTTACTTAAAGATGGGGATTGTGACAAATAAGTCCAAGTTTAGTTGTTGTATTGTACTTCTTCAGACAGACAGACAGACAGAGTACTATCGCATTTATAATATTACCAAACATTACCAAATAAACCCTATGAGTAATCTATACTTCTATACGAAATATTTGATTGTTTGTTTGTTTGCATTAAATAGCCTCAGAAACAACTGGACCGACTGGACTTTTGATGAAATTACACAGATATAGAGTAACCACGGAGGATACAGGCTACTTTTTATTTCGGAAAAATGGACGGTTTCCGCGTGATTTCCTTTTGCGCGAATGAAGTCGCGGGCAACATCTCGTATCAAATATAATAGGTCTTTACCTATGAAATTGCCGTTCTGCAGTACTGGCCATTTCAAATCAAAATAATTTCTGTTTGGCTAAGAATTCTAATTTCAATTTAATTTTATTTTAAAAACATGGAATTCTTTTTCCAAAAGTAGTCATTCGTTTATTGATTAGTGTTACATTTTCATCGCATTTCAATCTTTTTCGTCATCGTGGATACGTTGAAAATTCGACTAATTGTGGAATATGAGTACCGTCGTGGCAGCAACGCGGCACAAGCGGCACGCAACATCAGCGACGTTTACGGAGCTAACACTACAAACCAACGCACCACCTGTTATTGGTTTGCTCGCTTCCGTTCTGGAAATTTCGACCTGAAAAATGAACCTCGCGGTCGTCCGAAGACTTTGGTCGGCAATGACGAATTAAAGGCGATTGTGGAAGCTGATGATACATAATCTACAGCTGAATTAGCAGCAGCTTTCGACGATAGCGTCAAAACAATATTGGTCCACGAACTCAATGATCGCCAGCGTGAAGTACGCGTCGAGACGTGCCTTACACTGCTCAACAGACACACAAATGAAGGAATTTTGAACCGCATTGTTACCTGCGATGAAAAATGGATTCTGTTTGATAACTGCAAGCGCTCAGCAAATTGGTTGGATCCTGATTCAGCACCTAAACAATGCCCTAAACGAAAACTTACCCCTAGAAAAGTGATGGTCACTGTTTGGTGGTCTAGCGCTGGTGTGATTCATCACAGCTTCTTACCAAACGGGGTGAGCATTAATGCAGATGTGTATTGTGAAGAACTGAACACATTGAAGGAGAAAGTGGCACATCTCCAACCAGCATTGGTCAATCGCTCGTCTCCGCTGCTCCTGCACGACAACGCGAGACCTCATACTGCACAGCAAACGATCTCGAAGTTGTAAGAACTGGGGTTGGAAGCTCTCCGTCATCCGCCCTACTCACCAGAACTTGCGCCTACAGACTACAACTTTTTCCAGAATTTGGATAACTTCTTGGCGGGAAAAAAATTAAATTCCCACTCGAGTGGCAGTACAAAATGCCTTTGAAGAATTTGTTGCCTCCCGTCCAGCTGATTTCTTTAAGAAGGGCATCAATAAACTGCCACTGCGTTGGCAAAGATCCATTGATTGCATGGGTAATCTACTTCGATTAATACAAATAAAAAATACACGAAAAAAATTAGTTTAAATTTTTTCATACAAAACGGCAATTTCATAGGTAAAAGCCTAATATTATACGAGTTTAAAATGCAAAATGAAATTAAAATACTCTGTATTTATTTTGTAAACGCTAAATGGACCACGCTCTGTATTATTTTACTTTGTTTTTACACCAACAGATGGCATCAATTTGAATATCTCTGTTTTTCGTAACTCTGTACATTTCTTATTCAAGCTTTTCGCGCAAGTATTCCTATTTCACTATGACTATGTATAAGTATACATATATATTTATATAATTGCCTAGTATATTAACGGCTGAAACGTCACTCAAATTTTAACGGCAGATCATACGTTTGAGTAGCCCTTACACACGTACAACATTCGTATGATACATTATGTGTTGAGAACTGCTTAACATTTTTAAGTTTAAGCGCTTAAAATTTGAGAGACGTTTTATTACTCAGTCGTATTAGAAGTATTATTTAGATGTAATTTTTAAATGCAACTGCGTGACTAGTATTGCAGATATTTGTGGATAATTTAAGAACGTCATTGATTTTAAATAGGTATTTATAATTTTTTTTACAAAATATCTATATCACAATATATTTGACTACTCATTGATATCGCTTAAAGAACGTAAGATACCAAATACAGTTATAGAAGGATAAGAAATATAACATTCAAAGGGAAAAGTCGCGGTAAAAGCTTTGAAAGAGCACCAATCTTATAAAGAACACTGCACTATTTTAAAGTTGAAATAATAGTTATTTCAATATTCAATTTTATTTTTCGAAACTTGAATCAAACCGTGCCAAGTGCACACTCCCATATATTTTGGACAAACAAATGACGCCTCTTTTGGAAGGCTTCCAGCAAATAAATAAATACCAGGGTTGTATAAATGTAAAAGAGTTGCCACGGCCAAAAGAATTAATCACTATTGCTCGTTGTAATCTCTTTGTACTCGTACTTGCTGCATGTTTATGTGCTCCTAGTAGAGCTTTATTAAGAGACTAAGTTTTTTTCTTGTTTAACTGTTCACCTAATAAAAATTTAACTAAACAAGGTTTTTAATATTATTTTAACCCCTTCAATTCATTGCAGTATATAATTTTAAGTGTATATTTTAAACAATACTGTTCACCTTAGTGGTCAAAATTCGACCGAATTCATTAAATTTTTAATTTTGAATATTATAAGGGATCTTGCCTCTTAGATTCTACTACTCATACACTATGCCCAATTTCATACTCCTCTGTTTGCATAATTTTGCTAAAAATACAAAGTTCAACTTCACGTATAATAAATATGATTTGGTTCAAAAATCTATATACAATGCACAGTTTCATGTTTTCGTAGGAAAAATATGTCAAATGATGCAAATGATGGTTTCTGAGGTGAATTTGTCGGCATTTTTTGTTTCATTAGCGCTATAGGTTCGATAGTTGGTTTCTAAACAAAAATGTGACACCATAATGTAAAGTAAGTTTAAGTGACGTATGTGGTGCGTTTATCGATTCCATAACTCGTAATTGACATTATTATTGATAGAAAATGATAATTTTTCTTAGTGTAAATAATTTAAAGCTCATTTTTACTCCTAAAATAACAAATGTTTTTCATAAAACCAATAACATGGCTGTACAGGACTGTATAATTCCACAGGATTTCAACCGCCGGCTCAGATTAGACTCGAAGATAGCAAGGTTACACCGATTTGGGCAGAGCCGGGGCGATAAAAATAACACTTATTTGAGGAGAACAATTTTCACTTTTTTCGTCTCACTTACCTGGCTCATGGCAATGCCGTATAGAGAGCCGCGCCCGTACGCCTCTTTCGGGCCGATTTGCTATCTCACTTTTGCCTCTCTATACGGCTATTTTCCATGATTTTCCCTATTTTCCATGAGCCAGGTGAAGTAAAACGCGTTGTGTGAAAATATTGTTATTCCCAATTACATAAATCCTTACATACTAATAATTTTATTCCATATAAAAGATATTCATAATCTAAGGTACACCATGTATGAAATCTTATGTTTTTTTACCATTTTTTATCTAATAACTTCGTATCCATTTATTATATAATCCAAACTATTATTTTTCCTATTAGATATTATGTTTATCTATATAAATCAAAAGAAACTACCTTAAAATTCACTACACTTTAAAATATATAAGCAAAATAGCCTAAGTTCATAAAACACCATTTAACACGACTTATTGCACACTGATGCTATAGAAATCTATACATATATAGTCACTGAGTGTTCACCATTATAGTTTATGTACTGTTTTAAATCACTTTTTTATCGTTTACATTTCAATTCACTGGTATAAATACGTTACGAGGCCGCTGTCCTCAACAATAGCTGTATTATATATAGTAAAACAAATCAACTTTATCCTTAAATTTGAAAAGGACCAGTGACCACTAGATGAAACAGCATCAGTTAAAATTAGTTTATCTAGAGAACTGGTTCCCGTTTGCCGGGTCGCGACCCGGTACCGGGCCATCAAAATAAAACATCGTATCGCACCATTTCCCGCCATGTTTTCAAAACAATACCTTCCTATTATCGATCGACGCATATATTGTAAATGTTCAGTGACTAAATAGGCGATAGGTAGTATATATTGCGTAGTATTAATGAAACGTTTTTTAAAAAACTTGAGAGGTTTCAAGGGACACCCGGATGGAACGATGTTCCTCTCGATTAATTAGTGAAGGAATTGTAATCAAATTTTATTTTATTTAAATTATAAAAATAATATTTTTTTTTATTATTAATAAATATAATGTAACTTAATTAATAACTTAACTTAACTTAATAAGTAAGCTCAATAATAGTAATTAATAATTGAGAGAGAGAGAGAGAGAGAGACCGACCGAGAAACACGTGCACGCCGCACGGCTTACGACTATAGCAAAAAGTGTCGTTACAACTTTTAGTATTAATTTTTTCCATCTAGCCCCCTTTCGCAACGCGCGATAAGGAACTTCGTTCCAATAGTATTAATGAATGTTTATTATTTTACTTACTGGAAACAGCATGGGTTTAAAAGTAGTAAGTGGGTCACGAAGGGGCAGAGTGAAAATTACCGGGCCATGGGCCATGGCAGAAAAATGTTTGGGAAACACTGATCTAGAGTTTACGTGAAATCTTCAGAAACTGTCAGTCAAGAGTATTATGTGAGTTGTTTTAGATTGATTTAAGATATAGATCTTAAAACTTTTCAATCACACCTATAATACACTTTTTCAAATCATAAACAAAAGATTTTCCAGCACTTTACTTATTGTGTGTCTTACTGGATAACAGCCATGTTGACTAAAATATATTACAGTTATTGATGTCGTATATCAAATGTGATGAATAAAGATTTGGCAACTGGTTCTTAAGGTTTTCATACGCTTCTCAAAAAACGCTGCATAAAAAAAGCACTCAAGTGTTATGCTGTCCTTGTCTCTCTGCCGGGCAGACAATGAGACCCTGTGATTTAAGTCGCCCCTAACCTTAACAAGCGCTTAAGAAGTAAGCCGTTAGTGACTAAGGGTCACACTGCGACGATACGAGGCGCTGCATTTTTAAGATAGATATTGAAAATTGAACTTTATTCACTACACAGAAAGATACACGTTTCATATAACATCAGTCATGCGCTGTGCAGTGCCAGTGCGGTACAGCTTGACATTCGAACTCTTACAATTGAACGTGTATCCTCTTGTGTAATGAATAAAGTTCAATTTTGAATAGCTAAGTGTGAATTGAACCTAAGAAGGCAAGTGAATCTACATAAATATATCTCACTTACACTATATACCATACTTCTCTGGCCTTACATAGTTTGTGCAATTTTTTCGTCTTCTATTCGTATAAATTATAAAGGTATTCTTTCATATTAATAAAGTTCAATTTTAAATGTATGTTTATAATGTATCTTAATAATTCAGCGCCGCGTCAAGGACACTTCACACTACATTCTGAGGGCCTGTTTCACAATCTTCTAACAAGTGTCGGATAGTTTATTCGGAATTTTTGTCGCTGCTTACTTTATATCGAGTGACAGAGACAAATTATGCATATAATCTATCCGACACTTATTAGAATATCGTGTGAAGTATCCTTGGATAAGCTATTGCATTATTTATCGTCTGCATTCAACTCGCGCGCAGATTATGCTTTCATAATAACATTAACAAGTTGAGCTTGAAATCTTCAAGTAGCAATTAAGATTTTAATTAATCTGGCGAACATCTCCAAGATAATTATGGTCCCCTGGTACTGGACAGACGCGGTTTTGGTTTGTTTGGAACCGACGATCGCTTTACTGTGTGCACCTCATTATAGAAAATAGTTTTAAATGACACGACACTTCGACGATTCTGTAAAATCACAGATTAGAGAGGAACAAACAAACAGCTACATAGTTAGATTTGATTGCACTACTACAAGCGTACGGTGTGTCCACGAATGTGTGGAAAAATTATGGGACGTTGAAGGAGACTTCGAAATGTTCAAATTTGGCTCGGTCTATGAAAGCTGTTTCTCGGTACGTAAATAGATATTTGCTACTCTATGGTAAAATAGTAGAATGAACACTGGGTGTGGCCCTAGGGAATCGTGTACGTGGAATCACCGAGAAATTACGATGACGCCATTTTTCAGATACATCGCGCGATCACGGTTCTCAATAAGCATAAAGAATATTTGCTACCTACTTATTATATTAATAATATAATAAGTAGCTGCGACACCAAACTGTATCATAAATATTATAATATTATATATACGTGAAGCGTTAACTTCTTACCCCTCTTTACGAAAATTATGCAAACGGAAGAGTATGAAATTTGGCACAGTTAACGTTTATACGGAGTAAGGTGTGCAGGAAGCCCATATATTATGTATATATATTTGAATAATGCTTAGAAATATATAAAATAATAAAATAAAAAGTTGAAACTTAATTATGGTCGAATTTTGAACACTACATCTTTTACGGAACAATAGATCTTTTACGGAAGCAATTTCAAAGACATACTATAAGATTTATGTCGAAATACAGTCGGATCGCATCGTCCGACAAATCGTATAATGTAAACGCGCCGATAATCGCAATGTCTGATTTGTATATAACGAGTGTCTGAAGTGTCTGTAAGTCTGTCGTTATTTGTAACAGGGTCGCAGACCGCAGTCAATTAGCGGTGAAATTATTTTGACTGCAGGTGTACTGTATTTAGAATCTTTTGATGCTTTCTATTTAAAAATGTACTCCTACGTAATGATGTTACCTTAGTACTTGGAAGTTTAATTTCATTCTCAGCCGAGTCGCAACAAAAAGAACGCAACAAAAAACAAATATGATGTGGCCATATAGAATAATAATAGGGTTAGGGTCAGTTCACACTGTGACGTTACGAGACGTTTCGCGGCGCTGCATTTTTAAGATAGCTATTCAAAATTGAACTTTATTTACTACACAAGAAGATACACGTTTCACATGACATCAGTCATACACTCCACATGCGCTGTGCAGCGCGGTGCAACATGACATTCGGACTCTTACAATGAAACGTGTATCTTCTTGTGTAATTAATAAAGTTCAATTTTGAATAGCTATGTGTGAGTTGAACCTAAGAAGGCAAGTGAATCTGCATAAATATATCTGACTTACACTATATCTCATACTTCTCTGGCCTTACATAGTTTGTGCAATTTCCTTACATAATCAAATGTCCGTAATATTTAAAAGACCGGCAAAGTGCGAGTCTGAACGGCGTACGAAGGGTTCCGTACAAAACACGGTGCAAAAAAACAAACACGTTTGTTGTATGGGAGTCCCTCTTAAATATATTTTTAATTCTGTTTTAGTGTTCGTTGTTATAGCTGCTACCGAAATACATAATATGTTGTGAAAATATCAACTGTCTAGCTATCACGGTTCACGAGATACAGCCTGCTGACAGACAGACGGACAGACGGACAGCGGAGTTTTAGCAATAGGCTAAGTACAATTACTAATAGTGTAGCAATAGCCCTTTGGGTACGGGAACCTTTAAGAATATAATTTTAATTTGAAGGGCATGGCTATATACATACACTGTGAATAGAATTAGGCTATACGCCACCGCGCAAACCTACTGAAGCCTAGACCAACATGTGTAAAAATATATAATATTTGAAGTTTATTGATTAGAGAGATCTAAAAAGTAGAAAAAAGTTTTTTTTTAGTTACTTACATCATATACAAGAGCATTAATTACGGTAAGTATGAACGTAAACGCACAAATATCAGAGATATTTACGAATATGTTCCTGGGGCCGTAGACTTCATGCACTTTTATCTAGGCGTGACGTCACAGCTAGGTACGACTTTAGTATGGAGCGTTTTCACGAGATTTGCGTAATTTTGTATACAAATCGCTGTACTTTTGCAAATATTAACTTTTGATATACTGTTTCCTATGAGAAGTTACTCGTATTTAAGAGTAACCATACATATTATATATACAATAAAAAAAACAGTCATATTGCCTATTAAAATATTTTTTTTAAAAACCACTTTGTATTTCATATTTTTTGCTGAAACTACAATTCTTTGGTGGGTAGTTAAATAAAAGTATTCCAGTAACTGTTTGACTTTAACCAATAGTAAAGTCTGGTACATTTATATGGAAAATGGAACGTTTGTCTTTCAATATGCTGACTTATAGTTAGCTTAATTTTTAGTTCTGGTGCTTTATTACAAGGTATTTTACATTCGACGATCTATGTGGCTCAGTGATTGAGAGCGTCAGTGCTCAAGCCGGAGGTCGCCGGTTCGAATCCCGCCAAAGTAATATTAAAAGTTTTCCGTGTACCTGGGTCATGGATGTGTATTAAATATTATGTGTATAATATAATAAAAATTTGCAGTTGTGTACGGAACCGTTCGGGCGCGAGTCCTACTCGCACTTTGCCGTTTTATTGTCTACATTAAAGTTTTTGTTTTCTGTATTAATATTGTAATGCAGCTACGGTTTAACGGCACGCCATGCGATTAATTTCTAACCAGTCGGATTAGATAATTCAAAGTTTTCTAAAGTTAGTTGGGGGAAGATATTTATATATATATATTTATTCCGGGTTAAGTGAAACATACAATATAACTAAACTTAGAAAATAAAAGAATATATTTTGGCACTTTTACAATATATTTATTCACGGAAATCGCAACACTATCGCAAGACATGACTATTCCAAGACGTGTCACATCACTATTTACTTACGCAAATAGCGCTGCGCCACGATAAATTCCGAAATCGCAACGCATTAGGGATGTCCCATGTATCGACTGTTGGACTATCGCCATACGATTTATCGATAAACATTTGCAACACTAAAGTGTTTCTAAGATGTATGGTGTTTATGTTATCCTAGTAGACGAAGTAGACTAGTCTGATGCCACGGTCTAATGAAGACCGCCGTTTTTAACGCTTATGTCTGCCGAATGATAAGGCTACCGAATACCTAGGAGGAGGTAGTGCCTAAAGTGCCAGCAACGCACTTGTTATTACCTACTCTAATATTGCGGATGTTCAGACGATCCGTCTGCTCGTTTATCGGTGTTACCAGGATCGCAAACCAGGTTTGGAGGTTAATTTCAATAAACATATATTATGTCACAGTAAAATTGTAAAAAGCTTTAAATTGTAATATAACTAGCGAGATTGTAAAAATCTGTCGAAAGCTTCTTTGCGATATATTATAATCTAACGAATAATATTCCTTTACATTGTAAGCAGAATGTACGGGTTCGCAATCTTCCAACATTTTACAACCTCGCTAGTTATATTGATAGATAGATGGTCTCACAATGCCAATGAATCCTAAAAAGTGCTTTTATATTAAGTTCACTAAAAAGAAGTCCTCACATTGCTCCAATTACGTATTAGGCGGGAATCCACTTGAAGAAGTTAAAGAAATACGTGACCTTGGTGTAACGTTGGACACCAAGGTCAGTTACAACTCTCACGTTAGCAAAGTTGTCAAAAAGGCATCGCGTATACTGGGATTTGTATAACTCAAAAGCAAGGGTTTACTCTATTGGCATAAAAGTTTACCTTTATAGCTCTCTAGTAGAAGAATTTCTTTTTTTTCAATTTCTTTCCTTGAACATGCTAGTTCCGTTTGGAATCCTAAAACCACTGTTCTGTCGCAGCGAGTAGAAGGAACACAGAGATCTTTTACGAGACATATCGCCTTCATATGCAGTGGTGTATCTCATAGGGCTCCTCATTATCAACGCCTTGCTTTCTTTGGTATGGTTTGCCTCAAGATCCGGAGAACTGTGCACGGTGTCCTACTTCCTCACAAACTAGTGAATGGCCATACATCTTTCCTGAGAACTTCTAGAACATTTGCCACGCTGATCTCCACCATAGCTCCTGCGTGGCCCCCCTGCGAAAACTAATCTAGGGCTTATCGCACCTATTTCCCGAATGTGTTACGAATATAGTATTGTTATGGACGCTTTGGCCGTCATCGTCATTTTTCGTGACTCATTTAACCAGTTCAAAAAGAAAATTCGCATTTACTACAATGTGTTAAAAATAAATAAATAATTGCAGCAATTTTTAATGTTTTATAATAATTAACTTTATGTGTAAAATGGGATTGTAGGCTGTCATTGCATTATGAATTTTGATTTACTTTAATTTGTTGTCTAAGATTATTATTTAATATTATTGATCGAGGATTTTTATATACGATTGTTATTTTATTATTCTATTTTTATTCATTCTGACATTATAATAATTATTAGTATTAAGTATATTTGTAACTGAGTAAATTAACTGTATCTTTACATATTTGTGATGTTATCTTATTTTGCCTGAGCTTGCTATTGTGAATGCTTCGTCACCTGCTAAGGTACATACATCCGCCTCTTTTTTTAAGATATTGTGATCATTTATATATATAAGATTTTTAATGTATGTACTGTTTGGTGTCCTTCTAATAAATAAATAAATGAGTGACGAGAGCGTTACGAAACGTGTGATCGGACGAGGCGAACGAAAGTTTATAGGGAGATATAAGTTCGTGAAGATGAAAAGAGAGAGAGTTACGTTTTGTACATTACTATAGGAGCAAGAGAGAGCAGTGCGCGCGCACAGTTTCTTACTCTCTCTGTCTCTCATTGCCAGTGCTTGAAATATATCCAGTATATTAGCCAGTAGTTTCTTTGCGAGTTTCACTTCAGTCGTGTGATCTAAAGCACACTCGTTTTTTACAATTTTTCGGTAACATATAGGGTACATAACCTATGTTCTAGTTAGTACCATGTCAGTTATGCTGACCTAGTCATTATTCATATAGTTGAAATACTGCTGAAATCTCAAACGCTACTTAAAGCTAAGTGCCCCTCTGGCGTCTCAGGCTGCTTGGCAGAATGACAAAGACAGCATGTGACTTGAGACTCTCTTAATTTAATTAAGTGGTGTTTTTGAATTCGGCCGCAAGATGAACTTATGTTACTAAACTAGATTAATATTAGGTTCGAGTTATAATAAACAAACTCTATAAAAATGGAACTATTCCAAATTAAAATTTGCACTGACATCGCGGGCAATATGGCG
The DNA here is from genome assembly GCA_037179445.1 of Phengaris alcon alcon. Lineage (NCBI taxonomy): Eukaryota > Metazoa > Arthropoda > Insecta > Lepidoptera > Lycaenidae > Phengaris > Phengaris alcon. Next base: position 643,296 of record JAYRCH010000210.1, on the reverse strand, counting down.
TCGTTTCCGGAAACGTCAAACTTTGCCCGCTTCCTGTTATTGAGTTGTAGTTGCGATACGACTCGGTTTGGTTTGCAAATGCAAAAAAATATTGGAAATTACCTTTTGTGTTGACTATAGGAGATATAATGCGTAGATACGGTAATTAAAAAACATAATTACGCAGAATGTTCATATAACGATAAAATTAAGATTTTTAAAAATATATTTCAATTCTATTTCATGGTTTTTGCGAGAAGGAAAATTAACTATCTATTATTAATGGGAAAGGCTTATGTCCAGCAGTGGACGACTACGGGCTGACGATGATGATGATGATGATGATTATTAACTAACTTCACCTATCGCATTAGATTTTTCATTTTTGTCAATATTCTAGTGCGTTTAATGATTATCAAATTTTTGACGGCCGGATTAAAATAATGTGTCGTCTTATACTTACATCGTCTAGCTTAAATGCTTATACATCATACTAGCTTTTGCCCGCGGCTCCGCCCGCTTAAATACAGTTTCCCACGCAAACGCTGTACTTTTTGGGATAAAAAGTAGCCTATCTGTTAATCCAAAGTTTAAACTACTACCATACCAAATTTCATCAAAATGCGTTTAGTAATTTTTGCGTTAAAGAGTAACATACATCTATCCATCCATCCATCCATCCCCACAAACTTTCACATTAATAGTAGCAGCAGGATTATTTTTATAAAACTTTTTTTTTTAATTTGATCCTGCATTTATACAAATGTGGTACATCTATTCGTCATTATACCTATGGTGGCGACAAGAAGTTGTATTTCGGTGTTTGGTATTAAGTTTTGATGAATGGTCTACAGTTTGAAGGATGGCTGTTGTTTGTATGGAACTGTTAAAGAAAACTTATATTTTTCTCCAATTTTGTACATCTCTGCTCGCATTATGTATGAATCTGGCTACTTTCAAAGTTTAAAAATTTTTAGGTTTGAACAATTAACTTTATAAAACACAATTTAAAAAGTTAAAATGTCAATTACCACTTGTCAGTTGAAATTCATTGTTTAAACAATGATATTATACATAAACGCAGTATTTAAGTTAGTAAAATCAATTTTGTATTTATCTTCATACATTTTCAAGTTCTGTGACGTCACTCGTGTATAATTTTTTTTTAGAGAGCGTTTTTAATGCTCTCCAACGATCTCACTTTTGTGATGACTTTGTATCGTCAACGGTTGATCGTACATATTCCATTGCATATAGACAATATTTCCTGGCTTATTGTGTACTTTTCGAAAAGCCAATAAAAAAAAATCCCCATTTTTACCTACTGACCACGTAATATAACAATATTTTCATGGTAAGATGAGGGAAGAGGAGCATCGTTAATTTTTCTGTCTCTCTTTCTCCATACACTCTTGACCTCGTGTGACAATTATTGCCTATCATTACAATTTCCTAGATTTGACTATGCAATGATACCAAAATACACTCATACATTTGGACATGTAAATTACAATAAAGATAGCATTGTTACACCCAAAATTGCGATTCAGAATTTCAAATGAACCAATATCTTTTATATCTACATCGTATCTAGTAATTTATGTTTTGCACTATCTAACGCTACCTAATTCTACTACGAATATTTATTTGTACACTAAACGCACGTTATGTGTTCCTAGTACATTGTGTTGAATTTTGTTGGCGTATTATCGTGTTCACGCTACTTAAAGTTGAGGGATTCTTAGCTAGCTTAGCTTAGGGATCTGCTTAGCAGAACAATAAGGGCACTTAAGAGTAAGTATATAATATTTTTACTCTGTGCTTAAGAATCTCTTAATTGTAAGAAGCGTCATTTATAGCAAAAATACTTAAGAGCATGATAACCAACAAAAATATAATAATTTTAAAACAAATAAACCATCACATTTGCAATTATTATTTTGACCCATTTTCAAAGTTTTGCACCCTTGATACTAAATTGGTGTTACTTTGACATATCACTGTACCCTGTTGTCGAAAGGGTTAATTAAAGGCTTAATAAATTCCAGTGTAAATTGCTTTTTGACTGTTTAAATGAAATGGGTTAACAATATATTATGGTTTATTCATTATAATAAAGTCATTAAGGGTTCTATCACACAGCGTCGCAACGCGGCACTCCATTTTTATGATAGTGATTCAAAATTGAACTTTATTCACTACAAAGGAAGATACACGTTTCGTTACAAGAGCGGCGCCCGCGCTGCGCAGCGCGGTGCACCTCGAAATTCGAACTTTTGCAATTAAACCTTTATATTCTCATGTAGTCAATAAAGTTCAATTTGAAATGGCTATCTTAAAAATGCAGCGCCGCGTCGTATCGCGTCTCGTCTCAGTGTAAACTGACGCTTTAATTTTTCATATTGACCGCAACTTCTTTTGCTCAGTTATTCGAATATCGCGCAGCAACCGTACGTTTTGCCGCTATAAAGTAACCTATGTCCTACGTACCCCAAGGTCTAATCTACTTCTGTACCAAATTTCATCGAAAATTAGTTCAAATGCCACGGCCTCACAGAGAACCGGCGTAAAATAACGGTCAATGCATTGCACTTTTTTGCCCCCCCTAAGTAACCTACCTAATTTATTTTTCTTTTGCCAATTTTTATTTTTTTGGTTAGGAATTTTTTTTTTTATTATTGTCTTTTTTTAATACTTAATAATATTTTTTTTTCTTTTTTTTTTTTTTATTAAATAAGGGGACAAGCGAGCAAACGGGTTACCTGATGGTAAGCAACTACCGTCGCCCATGGACATTCGCAACATCAGAAGAGCTGCAGGTGCGTTGCCGGCCTTTTAAGAGGGAATACGCTCTCTTCTTCAAGAAGGTTTGCAGGTCGTATAGGTCCGGAAATACTGCTGGTCACAGTTCGTTCCAGAATTTTACAGTGCGCGGCAGAAAGTTACGCGAAAAGCGCACGGTGGAAGACTGCCACTCATCAAGGTGATGAGGATGGTATGTTTTTCGCGTGGGACGATGGCGAAAAGTTGCAGGTGGTATGATTCTGAACAATTCCTCAGAGCACTCCCCGTGATACAGCCGATAGAGGATGCAGAGTGAAGCTACTCGGCGTAATTCCAAGGGGTCCAGGCTGTTTGAAACACTATGGCAGTCAACAATTCGAGCGGCCCTTCGTTGGATATATTTGCTGTATTGTCTTATTCTGTTATTTTGGTACTATCTTTAAATGTATGCAATGTGTTTAAGTGTTATGTGGCCGTTGAATGATTGTTTTAATTTATTTTAAAAATCGGACTGTACTAAGGTTTTAAGTAACCCCCGAATTGTCAAGCAGTGAGCGAGCTGATGATGATGAGTTATAGCTGAGAACACTCTCGATCAAATTCGCTTGCGATCAACAAAAAAAACTAGATCGCTTCATTGTTTGGGAGCTACGATGACACGGACAGACACACAGACTTATAACACCCCTCTGTTTTCGTCGGAGGACGAGAAGGACATTATTTTACTCACGACTACGAATGGGCCGATCCAATGATAGACATAGCACGGTCTCACCGGTAACCGGCGGGATATAAAGCTTGCGTCAGGTCTTGTTAGTGTAAATATCGTTGGGGACTTCGTAGACAGAACGCACATGTGTCCCCTCTGGTGTTGTTGGTATCGTGGTCGCTTACTTTCAGGCAATACGTCTGCTCGTTTGCCGGACATATTGCATAAGAATAATATACTCCAACTGCAAAATCTACTTTTCATAACATAAATAAACTTCGAATTTTGCAACTAATTTTCGTTTTGCATACGTCCATAATATGTTACCTGGACCCAGTTTAAACCTAGCTCATAGCTGCAATTCCTAGGTATTTACATAAAATCCAGCACATGTTGCGAGTGTTCAAAATTATAGGATGACTAAGTTGCGCTGAACACTGCTAAATACTAAGTCTGGCTATGTTTGTAACTAAATCTCAAAGCAATAAAACGATTTTAATTAGTATACAAAATCCAGTTTATTAAAACTCGTGTTTTAACTTTTACGACGAGTTTTGGCGGGCATGTGGTTCAGTGACGTTGTTGTTTTTGTATTTTCTCCATAAGTTTGTGTTATTTCGGTTCCTAATGTATAATATTGGTAGAAAATTACACATTAAATATTCGTTAACGTGCACAAGTGTGGGCAAGTGGTACAACTTCAAAAAGCGTGCTATTTTGTGTTCCCACCAAAACTCCCTAGGCACTTTTAGTAAAGCTTCTACCACTTTACTGAATCGACTGATTTGACTCATTGACTGTTTTGACAATTTATTTGGACTTTGACTAGACATTGGACTTGAAGATTTAGACAAACGTTGTTGAAAATTCTATTTTCCCGCCATTTTAACTTGCCACTGGCAACGGTTTTAAGCCGATCGCCATATTAATAAATAAATAAAACTTTTAGTTCATAGTAAAAGAAGTACTTTTTTAGAACTTTAAAAAGAACCCTCTTTTTCTGTAGATCACCTTAGCATCCGGAAATCACCCGAAATCCTGCAGGCCCGGGACAATTCAGAGCACTGAGTATAGATAATATATATAAGATGTATTATCTATACTCATAATATAAGATATAAAAATAGAATGTTGCGCTAATAAATTAGAGCTGAAAATCGAACACACAAGTGGCGAGTCAGCTCGACACTCGACACTTCGATTTTCAACTCTAATGTATTAGCGCAGAGTTCTATTTTCAGTGCTCTGAATTTTCCCCGGCCCGCCGGATTCCGGATTTTATAGTCCCAGCCTTATTTCTAACATTAGTTGGTAGTTTGTCGGGGAAAAAAGTACGTATGTACAACTATTCGTAACAATCCCGTTAAGGGTTCCGTTCTCACCGCAGGGGTATCAACTACTCCCTAACTCCTAGAGGGGGAATAACCCTCCAGGGGTTAGGGGTTAACACAACAGCTCATTAGAGACTTCGTGGAATCGACTGTTTCAAGTGTTTATTTGGAAACTAACTTTCACAGAATACTTTATACGCTTCAAATCAATTACTAAATGTTTCCCGCGACTTTGTGCGTTCTAAAACGCAAACCGTAAACCGTACGTTTTGCCGCGATAGTAGCATATGTCCTCACCCGTGGTACAATCCTTATCTGTGTCAAATTTCAAAATTCGAAATCGGTCATGTAAAGTAAGGCCAACCAGACGAGATAAAGAATGTAAACAAATTTTCAGGGGTTCAAAACATTTTTATTTTAATAAATTATTATAAAGTTCGAATTTTAATCGCTGTCGTCTGTACTAGACAAAGATGATTCGTCGGAAGAGTCCGAGTCAGCTGTGTTTATAATAACAACAAAAAACCAAGTAAATACGGAGACGAAAAAATATGTATCACTTCGAACGCAATCCAAACAGGAATGAACTTGTTCACAATTGTTTGGCGGACCAAATGTTGACAACTGCGGCACTGGCCGCTTTCCTGTAACACGCTACGACAGCTGTCGTCGACCAACTGACGTCATTATTGCATACGAGTGATAAGGACAGATATAATATTAACTCACTTTCATAATGCAACTCAGTAGCGGTCCATTTATTTACGTTTTTTATCTCGTCCTTACTTTAGTTTCGGAGCATATTCAATGCGAACAAGCGAACATACAAACAAACCTTTCCTCTTTTCTTTATAATTTATATTTTTATTATAGATACTTCTTATTTATAATAGATATCTATAGACGCTTCACACCACGTCAATCTGGCCCCGTGGTAAGTATCGGAAGAACTTGTGTTACGGGGACCAGACAACGGAAAGTATATTCTGGTACCTCGGCGGGATTCGGTCCCGCGACCTCGCGCTTGAACGCCAACGCGCAAAATACGACTATAAAATTGATAACAAACTCTTACTAAACTATGATGCTCTGGTACTTAATTTATCACTATACAGATTGTCCGTCTGTCGCGATATTTCAAAAACTTGTGTCAAATTGACGATAAACAATTCACGGGCGCGGAACCCCGAAACTATTATGAAACTCGTGAATAGTTTGACATTATGAGGGGTAGAAATAGAATTTATTGCAACTTCGGCAATACTTATGCCGGCAACAAATTCGAAACTGCTGTAAATCATATTCAGTATTCGCATTTCGATATAAAATTTCCACTTGTGACGTGTGCTACCGTAGAGTGAACTTTATGCGGCCGGTAATAGAGTTCAAAAGTCGTGGTCCTCCGAGTCGGATCTTGTGCGGAGTTTTTTCATTTTAAACTTGGGGTCTAAAAAGGTTTTATGTATTTGTTGGCCGCTTCAATTTCATCGTGCAATTCTGGTTATATTGACTTTTATTCATCATCATCATTGTCTCTTTTTAACTCGGAATATATATACTCTGTTCAGACTTAAAATCCATTTTTTATGTTAACGTAAAAAAATAGACAGCATAAAGCTAAAATGCTACCATTTTAAATGTCACTTATTTACCGTGTAACAAAGAAATATAATTAATTCGATTGAATTCTAAATGTAACGTTCAGATGAATTGGACCTGAAGGTCGATTCTGCTAATTAAATCTTATCATAATAGCTCCCCACACTGATTTCAGTGACGGTGGCCGGTTTAATTGAAACCAGGCCAGCTACGCAGGAATTATTTTATAGTGCCCAAGTGTGTGCTCAGTACACAAGAGCACTCTCTCTTCCTTTACTCTCGTAATCCAGTGGGACGAATAACCGACACGACTGGTGAGATATCAGGCGCAGGTCCGACTTTTTACATGCCCATCCGACGCATGGATCATCTTTCTTGTCAGACAATCAGGTGATCAGCCTGCATTGTCCTAACCAAACTTGGAAACAAGATTTTTTGTTGTTCCAATGCGGGAATCGAACCCACGACCTCCGAGTCGAGAGCCAAGCTCTAAACCACTAGACCACGGAGGCTGTCTTATTTATTTTCTTCTTCTTTAAATCTTATCATAATACAGTTTCGATCCAGTCCCGATATGTTAAAACTGCAAAATGGTATTCTCGTAAACGGCAAACGCCAAAAATCAGTTTATGATATCAAGACGATTCATTTATAATTCGATAAAAGTAAAATAAATGTGTAAGTCAATTACGAGAATTGCGGTTCTGCAGATCTAAAACGGCCACATTATGTGAACCGCGAATAGTATAATGAAACATCATCCATTGAAATTGAATAGACGATGTTTCATCAATGTACGATTCACATGATATGGCCATTTAAGGCTATTCAGAGCAGTAAAGTTTGAACTCTGGACTAATACAATAGAGTTTTGAAATCGAACACAAGTTTGTCGAGTCAAATGTCAATATCATATACGACAGCTCGACACTTCCATTATGAACTCTATTGCAATAATAATAATCATTTTTTTCATTAATTTTTTTGACACATACATGACATTATACAAAGGGTTGACCTTTCCTATTGAGTACAACTTATTGTATTAGTGCAGAGTTCAGTGCTTTGAATTTTCCCAGGCCCGCCGGATTCCGGATCATATAGTCCCAGCCTTAAAACCTGCTGAATACAGCATAAGATCAATTTATTTAAATTTAGTCTAGCGAATTTGTAGTCTCACTTTTGAGCTACTAGGGCACCAGAATCTGACAGAATATTATGTGGTTGTACAATTCTAAATTAGCTTTCCATAGACCATATTAAGTGCGGTCGCGGAGCACGTAGCATTTCGAATTGACTATGAAAACATAATTTTGAGTACCGCATAATATTCCGACAGATTCTGGTTGGACAGATTGAACAGATTCAAGCTTTTAATCTAAAATCACGATATTATTAAAACCGTTCATTTAAATAGCACATTTTGAAATATGGTTGATATAATACAGTTACAGCTATAAAAATTTCATCACCATAACCCCTGGAGGATGAAAATTAAAAAACAATGGTTGATTTGAATTTATTTTACGGTTTTCATCCACATCACAGCAGGATTAAATTTTTGTTGTTTATTGTTTTGTTTGGTTGTAAAATTATATATATCCATTATATTTTTAACAAGCATTAGGGTGGATTTACATCGAAACGAAACGATACGCGACATGGCGCTGCATCTTTAAGATAGCCCTTAAAAATTGAACTTTATTCATTACATAAGAAGATACACGTTTCATTGTAACAGTTCGAATGTCAGGTTGCACAGCGCTGCACAGCGCATGTGCAGTGTATGTCTGTTGTCACATGAAACGTGTATCTTTTTGTGTAGTCAATAAAGTTTAATTTTGAATAGCTATCTTAAAATGCAGCGCCGCGACACTTCGCAGTGCAAACTTACCTTTACCATCGCCGGGAATTAGTCACACAATCAATTGCAGAACCGGTTTAATAGAAGGGGATTTAAGGAAAATGAAGTCTACATACGATATATAAACGGATCATACATAAACTCATGTATCTCAGTCGTCAACAAAAAAGGTTTAATACTGATAATTGCATGGTTATAATTAAAAAACTGATAATTACAAAGATTAAGAAACGCCAAAACTCTGGCCACGTACAAAACTAACACTGCAATAAACATTCTAAATTCAAATTAAACGTTCGCTTTTTAAATTACGAATGCTAAATGAAACGCTGACAAACGTGCTGTCAGGCGTGACAGCTGTCAGTTTTGCCGCCAATTTGGGCGCCATGATAAAATAACAGCGCTCTAAGCTGTTGTGTAATCGTTTGTAAGGTTGTAATCTATTATGATTTGGTCAGATGGCATTTAATTAGGAAAGAGTTTTATAACTAAGGTGTAAACTTTTAAATTTTGATTCCATTGGCTTTTACTAAAGGACATACAAACATGCGTTTGGCATCTAAAAAAAATGTACATACAAGGAAAAAGTGACGCCGCATGTTGAGAATCGATCGGACTATGATGTAAGCGATCGAACCAAGGCTTGTAAGTCGTAATGGCTTTTGTAACCTGTGATAGCAGCCTTCAATTACCTCATATAGATGCCGCTGATAGTAGAGATGATAGATGCAGCTGATGCTGTATGCTGATGGTTTTCTGATAGGTTGATGCCGATATAGGGTATAAATGAACCCCGTTCGGTGCGTAGTTACGAACTGCATTTATTATAAATACTGATTTTATATGTAAAATTTATATGTTACAAAAATGCTTAACTATAATGCACGCGCGGACATACGCGAGGCGAGTGAAATGATACATACATTATGCTACTTTAACCTATAATATTACATCTCATCTATCTTATTTACTCGTTTGTCGTAGTTTCGCAGGCTTTTACAGCGCAACACCGACCTCGATATTGTCAAATGTAAAATTCGAGTGCTCCAATGGCGCACTCGAAGTGAGGAAATTTTTAGCCTCTCTATAATCTATATGCCCCGTATCTAATGTATGAGTCTAGTTAATTTGGATTTGATAAAACGAAACGAGTTTTTTTTTTAAGTTAAAACTTCTGTAGCATTTATGAGAAATTAATAAGCAAATGTCAAAATGTACAATATATAATCTATTTACTAAAGCTCCGCTGTCCTTCCGTCTGTACGTATGTCTGTCCGTCTGTCTGTCACCAGGCCGTATCTAATGAACTGTTATATCTAGACAGTGAAGTTTTCACAGATATATTTCTGTTGCCGCTATAACAACAAATACTAAAAACGGAATAAAATAAATATTTCATTGGAAGTCTCATACAACAAACGAACCTTTCGTGGGCGAGACCGACTCGCACTTGGCCGATTTTCTTATAAGTAAATTAGGTTTACTGTACATTACGCTTTATTTATCTACAAAAATAGCCAATTGCCAATTGTTTAAATAATAATCAAACCACTGATCAAACTCAAATAAAAAAAGATTGAAAATCATTTCAGTATAAAAACTCATGCGGAAAAACCATAAAGTAAATATTTCATCGCGTATCGAATGACAAAAGAAATAAATAAAACTACTGTATTATTCTGTTTACATAGTCCCTCGTCAACGCGAAAAAAAAAAAAACTGACAGGCGTTAGCCGCCATGACAGTTTCGCAAATGGCGCCAAATCTGACAGATCTATCGAATTAGTCACGCGGAACATTATTTAATATTTACATAATATCAAAGTTGGTGCTATTATTACGCTATGCTCTGTTCAGGTTCAATTGTAAAAAAATACAATATCAATGCACTTATTATAAGGGGCATCACAGACGGCGAAAATATTATAATATTATATTTTCATATTACGTAATGTAATCCTACTTACTACTATTATAAATGTGAAAGTTTGTGCGGATGGATGTTTGTTACTGTTTCACGCTAAAACTACTGAACGGATTTTGAAAAAAATTGGTTTGGTAGTAGTATAAGCTCTGGATTAACACAGGCTACTTTTTTCCACAAAAATAAAAGCGTTCCCGTGGGATATTTTATGTTTACGCAGGCGGAGCGGAGCTTTTGCGCGCGTCTTCGTCCGCGTGGCTTGCACCGTGCACGGTGAATATGTGACATTTAAATCGGTAGCATTATATAGGCCATCATCACCTGTATAATGCTACCGATTTAAAATCTAACTTTTTTTATCATCCATTTATTCATAAGTATTAACAATACAGTTCCAAATCCTTTATTTAAGTGACAAGATATATTGTTTTTTTGTTATTTTAGTGCGAATTTGAAATCTCTGAGATTCATTTGTGGAAAATGGAACGGATACAAAACCGGTTAGGTGAACGGTGGTAAGGTTGGCAGTGTTGTGCTTTATAATACTATTGACTAGCTTTTTCCCACGGCTCCGCCCGCGTAAATATTGTATCGGGTATCCTATGGGAATATGGTACTTTTTCGGGATAAAAAGTACCCTATGTTTTAATCCGGAGCCTAATCTACTACTATTATACCAAATTTCATCAAAATCGTTCATTACTTTTTGCGTGAAAGAGTAGCAAACATCCATCCATGCGCACAAACTTTCACATTTATAATAGTAGTAGGATTAGTAGGTGTTGCTCACGACATCGTGCGCGCAAAAGGAAATCTCGGAGAACCGGACATTTTGCCGCGATAAAGAGTGACCTGTATCCTTTCCCGGGGTTTTATCTCTATATATGTGTCTAATTTGGCCAAATTCGGTTCAGTAGTTTCGGAGCCTACTCAATGCAAACAAACAAACATACCTTTCCTCTTTATATTATTAGATAGATTATTATTATTCTTCCATATTCAACTCTATTGCATTTATTGTATGCAATTGTATTTTATCGCTTAATTTTTCTCTTTGTATCAAATATCCATCACAATTCTGCTGTAAAGATGCTTCATCATTCATTTAAGTATTAATAAGAAGTTAATGTCAATTGTGACATTAACTTCTTATTATTATTTTCAAATACCGCCCTTGAAAGCCCTCTAGTGTCCAAGTGTCCAAGCAATCGCTTACCATCAGGCGATCCGTATGCTTATTGGCATTTATCATATCAAATACCAGGAACGCATGAAAATCAAGCGACTTAACGCTACAAATGAACTGTGTACATAAAGAATTTCATACAGACTGAGTACAATCAAGTAATATTGTTAAGTGCGCCTTAAGGTCAGCTCACACCAAGACGTGACGTGGCGCGCACTTATTAAGGTAGCGATTTAAAACTGGACTTTATTTACCTCAAAAAAAGATACTTGTTTTATTAAAAGATTGTAATGAAACGTGCAACTTTTTGTATAGTAAATAATATTATGAAGAGGAAAGATTTGTTTGTTTGTTTGCATTGAATTAGCTCCGAAACTAATGGTCTGGTTTTGATGAAATTTGGCACAAATATAAAGTAGACCACGGGGAAGGACATAGGCTACTTAAGATAATGTATTTAAGCGGGCGGACCCGCAGGCAACATCTTCTTCTATAGTAAATAAAGTTAAATTTAGAATCGCTATCTTAAGTAATAAGTGAGCGCCGAGTCGCGTCTCAGTGTGAAGTAACGCTGATTATTACGTCCGGTACTGTCGAATGCACAAGTGGATATAATTAAATTATTGCAGGGATTTTACCGAGAGTTTTGGGTAAAAAAGGTTAGTATAATAAAAGATATTGCCTACAACTTCGCGTAGAAATCCGTTCTGTGCGAGAACCGTACAATTCGGTGGAATAAAAACGAGCATATATCCTTCGTCAAGGTCATATCTATTTCTGTGCGAAATTTGATCGAAATCCGTTCTGTAGTTTAGGCATGATTGCGTAACAGACAAAGTTATATTCGCATTAATTCCTTTCGTAAACAAAAATACATCAGTACAACAGTATAATGCTACAAAATTATATGTCGCTTTTTACCGTGCAATAAAGAAATAAAACGGTACATTATTCAGGTGGAATCAACGTTTTATGGGTTCCGTAGTACTCAAGGAACCCTTAAGGCCTCCACAGACGAGAGGCCGATCGTTTCAGGTAGAACTGACGTCAGTTCGGCCCTTAGATTAATAACGCCTAGATAGTCTTCAAACAAACGCATCGTACAAATAACCTAATAACGACACAAACCGTCATAATGTTTTAAATAATAGTCGGAGATGTATGCACTAGCGCTTGCCCTTGACAACTGACGGGTCGTTCGAACAAACTGAGCCGATATGGCTCGGTATGATATACTTCACTTTTTATGCGCGTACCCGGTTTCTAGGCGTTTTAATGTAAGGTTCGGCCTGAATGGATTCGAGCACATACACGGAAAATTGCCGCGAGGTCGTGTTTTTAGGGTTCCGTAATACTTAAGGAACCCTTACAATTTCGCTCTGCCCGTCTGTCTGTCTGTCTGTCCGCCGCTCTCTTAGCTTCTGTAATAACTTTATGACAATAACTTTTGTAGTAATTCAACGAAAACCTATTGCGCGTTGATAGTTACGGAATCCTCCTTAGACATGTCGTGACATGCTCTTGGTCAGCTTAGGCTATTATTTTACTTATTAATTGTATTTTGCTGCAATTGTAATCACGCTATCGACGAAACCGAATTATTGTGTCATACATTTTTCCAGTAATATGTTATAGAAATCATTTCTCTTCGTTTTATAGTAATAGTCTAGATTTTATCAACCATAGTGGCTCTAAAGTTTTAAATACCTCAATTAACTTTAATGAATTTCTTTAGACCACGTGCCATTTTGAGGGTTCCGTACCCAAAGGGTAAAACGGGACCCTATAACTGAGACTTTGCTGTCCGTCCGTCTGTCGCCAGGCTGTATCTGAACCTTCTTATACCGTGATAGCTCGACAGTTTAAATTTTCACAAATGTATGATGTAGGTATTTCTATTGCCGTTTTATCAACAAATACTAAAAACAAAATAAAATAAAAATTTGAGGCTCGCATACAACAAACGTGATTTTTCCGTTTAGTGCGGAACTCATCTTGCCGACTCACACTTGACCGGTTTTATTTTACACTCGAATTTTATTACCGTTCAGTCCATCCGTACAGATCGGATTTAATGTTGCCAACTTAGTTGTTTTACAAAGTTTTACTACAAAATTTTGTATTTTATTCCCTCCTTAGCATTATTGAGAATAGCTAGACTGTAATCATAATATGCGAAATGGCCTGCTACTATGTGCTATTATGACACCTTATCATAATAGCACATAGCAGCACGCGTCCGTAAGTCGCTTAAAACTATCGATTTAATTTCTATAACGTAATATTTCCTACTATATTTTTTTATTTAACGGTTAAATATTAAAACTGAAAATGTATGTATGTTTGTATACACAAAATCCCAAAAAATACTTTTAGGGATTCCTAAGTTTCGTAGCTTTTTTATAGTTATCGGTACTCTTTTAGTAGTTTTTAGTAGAAAACGACGCGAGTTTAGTAGTTTCGCAAAAGCAGAGTTGGCAACACAGGAACGAATCGCTTCAGTCCATACGGCCGACTGGTGCGATCTCTAAATTGCACACAGACGATACGATTTTGCATCCGTTCAGGCCGAACTGAAGGAAAACCGGACCGTGTATGGGGCCCCTTATACTTCCCCTCCGTCTGTCATTTCAGCTTCTGTAGTTATGAATTTAAATGAATGAAATTTAATATAGTTATAAATTATGTATAGATCTAGGTTTTGGCATCGTAAAGTAAAAATATTTGAGGCTTAGGGTGGCTCTCCATACATGCGAAGTGGGGATGAAAAATATCGTTTCATTCTACTGCATCGCATGGGGTATCATAGAATTGGTATTTTAAATATACATGACGTTTGTTTACAAAGTCAACCATTTTCGAGCAAATGGCCTTCAAAGTGGACAACCGAAATCTGTGTGGCGAGCTATTATTATTATGAATTCATTAAACAATAGACGCCAGAAAGCAAAGAGAATTGAAAATATTTCAACTTTAGTTCCTGTCTCGAGCACCGGAGGAACCCCAGTGTATTTATTGTACATTGTTCCTATTGTTGCATCTAATTTTCCACATTTTGATATGTAAAGTGTACGATTGTAGCACGAGTATGTATTATATTGAATGCATTTTATTTCGAACCATCGAGAACATTGGCTGTTTTCCTCTTACCGGCCGGGTGCCGCTGAGGACAAAATTTTTGATCGTTCTATGAAAGCTGTTCCTCTGTACGTAAGTTTTTGTTTACTCTGTGACCATAGTAATAACGACGTTACGTAGGACGAGGACGGAAAATTGAGGGTTTGAACAGGCTCGAATCCTTTTATTTAAGCGCTCGTGTCCCCGCCTGTACAGTTTGAGCCCTCGGCTCGTTGACAACATGGTCGAACTAATTATACGAAGATATCGAAAACTGTTCTGTAGCTAATTAATGTACTTATTGGTAAATAAATTATAACGTGAAGAAAAAAAACTCCGAGTAAAGTTATACGAGAACTTTTCTACCGGTGGAGTATGAAATTTGACCGAGTAATCAAAGTTTATGTAGAGGAAGACTATCGATCGAAAAACAGTAAATTTGTGTCGCATTTTTAAACACCAAATTCGTGTTTATTACAATACTAGTAATGGCCGAGTCTCACCCCGCGTTAATACAGTATACAATAGTAGGTACCAAATTTCATCGAAATCCGTTCAGTAGTTTTTGCGGTAAAGAATAACAAACATCCATCCATCCTCACAAACTTTCACATTTACAATATTAGTAAGATAGTACCTGGGTAACGGAGCTTTTTCGAAAATCTAAAAATTAAAAAAAAAACACAAAAAAAATATCTGACCGGGATTCGAACCCAATTTTTGAACAAAGCAAAAATCATAAATACGTATATCAAATTGGTAATCGGACGGATAATATAACAGAGTTAAAATTATTCATGTATTATTGCACAACGAAAGAAGAAACATATATAGCTTAAAAAATACGCAGTTTCCAAGGGATAAGACCTAGCTAGATCGATCTTTCTTTCCCCCAAAACTCCCAGCATACTAAATTTCATGGTAATACTTGCGGCCGTTTTCGAGAAACCGATTAGATATATACAAGATTGTCTCGATTAAAGTATAAGATTTACAATGTAATACTAACCATTAACCTTTCTGTTTCCAGTTCGTCCCCGCTCGATCGAGGTGATGACGGGTGACGGCGACGTGCTCGCCGAGGGGGCGACCCCTGGCCCCCTCCTCGAGCGGTCAACCCTCAACGTCTCCTGCATCGTGGTGGACGGCAAACCGCAGCCGACTGTCGCCTGGTACTTCAACGGCGTGGAGAGGAGTGATGGTGAGTTGCTTAACATGTTGAATCGCGTGTGCGTGATGAACAGCCTCCGTGGTCCAGTGGCCTAGAGCGTGGCACCCGACTCCAGAGGTCATGAGTTCGATCCCCGCGTTGGAACAACAAATGTTGTTTTCAACTCCGGTTAGGAGAATGCAGGTTGATCACCTGATTGTCTGACGAGAGAGATGATCCGTGCGTCGGACGGGCATATTACATGTAAACAGTCGGACCTGCGCCTGATCTCTCGCCAGTCGTGTCGGTTATCCATCTCACTGGGCTACGAGAGTAAAGAAGAGTGCTCTTTTGTATTACGCACACATTTGTGCACTTTAGATAAACTCTTGTGAGGACCTTTTAAAGACAAGGGCTAAGACTAACGACATATAGTGTGAAGTCATTGTTTGTCACAGTCCCAGTATCATTTAAAATAAAATTAATAAAATATTATATTCCTTGTATGGAACAACAGTAGCTATCTACGACATTGCTACGCCGTAGACGTGCTACGTTTTATCGTAGCGCTTGGGTTTTTAGTGTTCCGTAATACATAAGGAATCCTAATTTGTCTGTCCGCGCTTCTAGCTTCTGTAGTTATGAATAATAAATGGATGAAATTAATAGACTGTCTATAGATCTCGGTTTTACATCATAAAATAAACATAATTTTATATTTTAGGGGTGGTAAGTAGGGATACTTGTGAAGTGGGGATAAAAAATATTTCTATAAAATAGAAGCAAGGTTTCATACCTGACTTTTCTATAAAGTCAACCATTTTCGAGTGATCGGCCACCAAATTGGTTTATAAGTTGGTCCCCCCCCCCCCCCTGGTATTTCTAAACTATAGGAGATAGATACTTGTAAGTTTCAATGCTGATAGATCATGCTAATAGTTCTTCGGTAAAATTTGAAGAATTTGAATTTTGAGCGCAATCGGACAATAACTTTTGAAGTAATTCAAAGAAAACCTAAGGCGCGTTGATAGTTACGGAACCCTCCTTAGACGTGTCCTGACATGCTCTTGGTTAAGTTATTTATTGCTTATTTCAGCTGAAAGTTCCTCTAGACTTTCATAAAAACTAAGCGTCAGTGAGACGCGACTTGTTTGATTCAATATTAAACTTTATTTACTATAGAAGAAGATACACGATCAATTGCAAGAGTTCTAATTTTGATCTGCTCGGAATATGAAATGAATTGTGTTTATTCTTGTGTAACGAATAAAGTTCAATTTTGAATAGACATCTCAAAAATGCAGCGCCTCGTCTCGTCTCGGTGAAAGCTGACCCTAAGGCTAGCGTCATGAATAGATAATTTGATATGGTAACAAAATGTACAGTGCCTGTGGGTATTTAATTTAATCCAAACAAAGTCACGGGCAGTTCAAACACTTGCTTAAGCGTCCTGTCGTCCGTCGTTCTTCATAAAATTGTAGCTAACCATGACGCCCTGTGGGCGCCATGAATATATAGACAGTTGTTATTCCACCTCATCTCCATGTCACACGGGCGTTTGACTTGTAGATTCTTTTGTAACCTTAGGCTAGGGAACGGTATTTTTAGAACCTCACAGAAAACCAGCGGTCCATGGGCAGGGGGGCCGTTTACAATCAGGCAATCCGTTTGCTCTTTGGCGGTCTTGTTCCGGTCTGAATGAAATTCATTGTCCTCGATTGTACGTTATCAAAATAATAATGATCCCACACAAGAAATACAAAACCACTTAAGTAATTTCCAAATTGATATGTCTTAAATAAATAACAATTTAAATTAAAATAAAAATGAGATTCATAAACCTATTGTCACGAATTGCTGATTTGTATATAAAAAGAGAAAAACATCTACACAAACCTGGTCAACCGTGTGATACGAAATAAAAAAGTGCAAAGAATTTTGCCGGCGAAAAAAAAAAGAGAAAATCCGTCAGGTGAATTAGTATGCGATGTGCGTAAACAATGGGGGCGTAGAATCGAAGCGATTTAGATAGCCCCTTAGGGAGGGGACAGTGTATCGTCGATATATCGATAATATGATACATATTATCGACATTGAACATCAATAAAAATATTATCAACCCATCTAATCGCGAAGTAATACGTCGCCGGGCTTCGGCAAAACATTTGGCACAGACTTTATTTCCCATGTGACGAATAATCGACAAATATAATAACAACGCTCGTAACATTGTAGCCGTGAAATATTTATATTACTACACCGAGTTATTTTATTATGTCGTTAAATTCATAAATAATGTAAGCACAATGAGAATTTAATTTTATAGCCAAATCGGCAGTTCGGTAAAACTCCAATAAGCAACAACGTGAAAATTTCGTATGCAAGCGATGTAACGATTCTGCATTTTCTGGCCGTACTTTTATAAATGCTCTTTGCTCTATTTAAATTTCAGATCATTTAGTGTTAATTCATAGTTTTAAAAGTTTGAATTTCTATCTTTCTTAAGTACATTTTAAAGTTCAAAATTGTATTTGGAAAGTGTACTTAGGAACAATTAATTAATACCAGTGGTAGCCCCTATGGTCGAAATTCGCCCATAATTCAAATAATAATTTATAACTTTGAACTTTATAAGCATTATTTGCCTATTGGATACAAAATAAAAATGTTAATGTTGTCTATTGAATGTGATAGACAGATTGATAAACGTCAACGTGTGACAAATTTGTATCAAACGCATAGTAGTGTTGTAGCGGGCTTCGACCTCTTGGTTGTAAGTCCTGATGTGTGTCTCAGTGGTGATGATAATAATACAGCAACAATTCTTATATTCTCCTTTATTGGTGCTTAACACTGACTACGTATTACATATGAGGTAAATGCCTAATACAATAATATACGTCTACACTATTTATAGCCTTTTGGCCAACTGAAATAAACAAACTAAATAGGCTTTACTTCATGACATCTGTCAATGTCAAAAATGACATTGACACTTACTTTTGTCAATATGCAACATCTCCCTTTTCGAGAAAAAAGCAAACTAATATTAGTATTAAGATCAATTGTACTATAAAAGTAGGTAAGTACTAAAAAAATAATAACTACTCCAAAACTTAAAATGCTACAAAAAAAAAAAGAAATCTCCCAGGTCATCCCCACCAGGCAGAGTACCTAGAAGGCTCAAAGAGTAAGTAACTTAGTAAGTAACTTAAGTAACTTTAACTCAGTATTAAGTAACTTACATAACTAATAACAGTACATTACTTATCTACTCAAATTTCTCATGTATGTACAATTTAGGACGTCTCACACTTCTACCAGACCTGGTTACGTAACCGGTATTTTCTAGACTTTCCATAGGAACACAGTTATCATCGATAATGCAATTTTGAACAGGACCGTCTCCGAGCTCTGCCGAACTCATGGGATCTATACTGTTTATGGGAGACATATCGTCAGTGCTGCCGTTGCCATAAAAAGAAGGTGGAGGATTTGTATTTTTTAAATTCTTTTTTCTAGGTCTAATGTGTCCCCTATTCCTCCTATACACAACACCATTTGGATCCACTACATAATATGATCTACCACAACCTAATTTCTCTTTAAAATTATTCCCGGAGACCAAAAAGATTTAGGATTCTTTTTGAAATAAATGTCATCTCCAGGCTGAAACAAATAGGATGTATACTTCGCATTCCTGTCAAAATAAAAAGACATTCTGTCTCTGCTTTTGTTGTGACATCTTTCAAACGTCGAAAATTTGATCACTTCTGGAATGAGCTTTCTGTTTAGAATTGGTAAATTTACTCGCAAGTTTCTAGACATTAATAATGCGGCCGGACTGGGAAAATCTCCCTTAG
Source organism: Phengaris alcon alcon (assembly GCA_037179445.1). Classification (NCBI taxonomy): domain Eukaryota; kingdom Metazoa; phylum Arthropoda; class Insecta; order Lepidoptera; family Lycaenidae; genus Phengaris; species Phengaris alcon. The sequence continues at coordinate 623,790 of JAYRCH010000210.1, read as the reverse complement.
CAGCGTTGCGGTAGTGTAGTAACGCCAAATGTATATCCGAGCCATCTTCCTTGCATTTCCTTAATATGTTTTTGACAATTTTAACTCCACTTTCAGCCTGGCCATTAGACCTGGACCAATAAGGACTGGTAGTAATGTGTTCTACATCCCAATCAACAAGAAAAGACTTGAATTTGCAAGAGTTAAAAGGTGGACCATTGTCAGATATCAATATTTTCGGGATACCATGTCGAGCAAAGAAGGATTTGAGGTTTTTAACAACGTTATCGAAAGTGTAATTCTTATGCAAAGAAGCTAGCTCTATGTACTTGGAATAATAATCCATGCAGACAAGGAAATTTTCTCCATCAAAATATAATAAATCTATACCTACCTTCTCCCACGGAAGATAAGATATCTCATGGCATTTTAACGGTTCCTTGGGTATGTTTGCCATGAATTTTGCACACGCTGAACATTGATCAATTAGGTTTTTAATATCCGCGTTAATATTTGGCCAATAAACTGTTTCTCTAGCTATGTTGAGTGTTTTATTAATACCTAAATGCCCACAGTGTATTTTATCTAAAATCTGTCTTTGCAAGGATTTTGGAACAATAAGCCTATTGCCTTTAAATATTAAGCCGTTCATTATATGTATTTCATTTTGAATGTTCCAATATGGTTTCACAAGACAGCTTACTTTGTCTTTGCTTCTTGGCCAACCATTCTGAATATAAGACTTGAGCAGATTTAAAGATTCATCATTTTTACTTTCTAATAATATTAATTCTAAATATGGCTTACTCACTGAGAGATTAGAAAATATTGAATTTACATGATATTGTAAGTCTTGTTCATACTGAGGTATGTAAGTATCACTGAGTGAGGCTCTTGACAAAGTATCTGCTATATACATATATTTACCAGGTACATAAACCACTTCTAGGTCGTAACCCTGCAACGACAACATCATTCTTTGTAGTCTAGCAGGTACTTCATGAAGAGGTTTTTTAAAAAGGTAAATTAAAGGTTTGTGATCAGTATGAACAGTTGTTTTACTGCCATAAATATATTGGTGAAATTTATTACATCCAAATTGTATGGCAAACAATTCCTTTTCAATCTGAGCGTAGTTTTGTTGAGAGGAGGTAAGTGTTCTTGAACTATATGCAATGGGTCGTTTGTTTTGCATCAATACCGCTCCCAGTGCATTCTTTGATGAATCTACCGACAAAATCACAGGTAAGTTGCAATTATAATTAGTTAACCACAGGTGCTTTGGATACGACTTCTTTTAACAAATCAAAGCACTTTTGACAATTTTCATCCCATAACCATAATGTATCTTTTTTTAACAAATTTCTTAAGGTATTAGTTTTCTCTGCTAGATTTTCTATAAACGGTGCTAAAAAATTAATCATGCCTAGAAATCTCTGCAAATCTTTAATATTTTTTGGTATGGGCATATCTTTTATGGCTTTAACTTTCTCTGGATCAATTTTTACACCTTCTTTACTAAAAATATAACCCAAATATGCTATTTCTTCTAGAAGAAACTTGCACTTGGCTTTATTTAATTTTAAATTAACTTGCCTAGCCCTTTCCAAAAACATTTCTAACCTTTTATTGTGTATTTCAATTGTTTCACCGTATATTAAAATGTCATCACACCAAATTATTATACCTTCAATGTCTCCGAAAAGATCTATCATGGTTTTATAGAAAATTTCTGTAGCCGTGTTTATTCCAAAAGGTAATCTTAAAAATTTGTATCTGCCAAAGGGAGTTTGAAATGTACATAGATCACTACTTTCTTTAGTTAATTTTATATTATAAAACCCAGAAAACGCATCTAAATGCGAAAAATAAGAGGCTTTGGACAACTTAGACCTGACTTCATCTATATTTTTAATTGGAAAATGACATCTCAATAAATTTTTATTTAAATTTCTAGGATCTAAGCAAATTCTCAATCCACCATTCTTTTTCATGGCTATAACTAAACTACTCACCCAGAGAGTAGGTTTGTTCACCTTCCGTATGACTCCCATGTTTTCCATGAGTTGAAGCTCTTTCCTTAACGGTTCAACCAACGCGAAGGGTACCTTTCTAGGGGGGTCAACGCACGGAATAGCATCCTTCTTTAGCACGATGCTGTGTTCGTATGGGAGGCAGCCTAGACCCTGAAACACATCATTATATCTGGTCACAATTTTGTCACAAGTTTTTTGATACACATTATACACATTTTGCTCAACATTTTTGACATTCTCATTCTTTATATGAAAGTTTTTTGTTATTAAATTTAGCTTTATACAAGTGGGTAAACCAATCACAGTTGGACAATTTAATTTAGTTACAACAAAAGTAATGTTTTCTGGTTTTGTTTTGTTTTCTACTAAACAACAAATGTTTGACACTGAAATTATCGGAATTCTGTGCCCACTGTAGGCAAAGATATTATATTTTTTACACATTTCTTTACTATGTTTGTCAAATTTAAGATTCAATTCTTTAAATACTTGATAAGACATCACATTTATGTCTGCTCCAGTGTCAATTAGGCAATCTACATTTTTGTTGTTTATTTTAAGAGAATAATGCCAGGAATTATTTGTGTTAATCAAATTTGTACTAGCATTTTGTGACTTTATGTTTTTAATGTTGAATAATGCCCCTATTGTAAATCTCTCAGCCTCAGCACCCTTGGGGCTAGATTCATCATCGAGATTTATGCTACCTACCCCAGAACCAATAGTCCTGACATTATTTTTCTTAAAACATAGATGAGTAAAATGTCCATATTTAAAACATGACCTGCATCTGTATTTCCATGCTGGACAGTTGCGGCGACCATGCGATGTGTTGCACTTTACACACGACGATGTTCTGGATCCAGGTGTAGCTGACCTTGGGTGACCTTGGCGTGATGGGGATCTTGAGTTTTTTCTCTTCTGGTGTGGGGGGAAACTGGTCCGACGATTTTTGTGTAGCTTATATACTGTGGCTTCTTCTTTTCCATCTGCTGCATTGATTGATTCTTCACTTTTCTGCGCCATCGTGAGTGTTCTACAGAGGAGTTTGGCTCTTTCTAGGGATAAATCTTGCTCTTGTAGGAGCTTTTGACGAAACTGCGAGAAGTTTGTGGCCATATTAGCAATGAAAATGTCCTTTACAAGGGAATCGCGTAGCGAACCAAACTCACAGGCATGACTTGCGTTTTCTAATTCCATTAGAAAGTTTTCCAAGGATTCGTTCACACGTTGCTTCAACGTAAAGAATTTGTGCCGCGCCACGGTCAAATTCTTTTTGGGTTCAAAATACTCGACGAATTTTGCCTTGACTTCTTGGAATGTAGCAGTGCTTAGGTCCAAATTGAAGGAATTGTAGATATTTAGGCCCTTATCTCCCATGGAATGCAGCATGATTGCAATTTTTCTTTTGTCTTCCGTTTTCTCCATGCCCGACGCCAGTAGGAATATTTCGAATGATTGGGTCCATTTCTTGAAATTTTCAGCATTATTGTTAATAATTTCTGTAGAGATCTGAAGCTTCTGCACTCCGTTTCCTGCCATTGTTAAGTTCCCACACTCAGATTGTCTCGAAGCTTCCGGAGTTTTCGATGTACCCCCTTTTGCGTTCATGACTTTCGTTTTCTTGACAACTTATTTTTTTACTCCTTTTTCTGACACCATGTAGCGGGCTTCGACCTCTTGGTTGTAAGTCCTGATGTGTGTCTGAGTGGTGATGATAATAATACAGCAACAATTCTTATATTCTCCTTTATTGGTGCTTAACACTGACTACGTATTACATATGAGGTAAATGCCTAATACAATAATATACGTCTACACTATTTATAGCCTTTTGGCCAACTGAAATAAACAAACTAAATAGGCTTTACTTCATGACATCTGTCAATGTCAAAAATGACATTGACACTTACTTTTGTCAATATGCAACAGTGTGAGTTAGTAATCTGAGGTGGTGTGTGTATCATTACTTTGATTAATTTAATATATTTTTTAACATTTTTATAGAAATATTTATGTAGTTCACTTCTCCTCCATATAAACTTTAATTGTGCCACATTTCATACTCCTTCCTTCGCACAAATTTTTCGTAATAAAGGTGTACAAAATTTTTGCTTCAACTCAAATTAATAAACACTGTATTATAATGATCACGAAGCAATAGGCTTGCATATGGAAAAGCATTTACCTACATAATAAATTCTATTCAACGCGAGCAAAGCAAGAGCTTCTCGTAATTGATAAACTATTAAATAATACTAGCTGGTGCCTGCAATTTCGTTTGCGTGGAAATGAAAATATATTTTTAACCGAACCCTGAGACAAAAGTAGCCTAAGTTACTCTTTATAACATCAGCGATCTACGAGCGATAGTGCGGTCAAAATCGGTACAGCTGTTTTAGAGGTTAGCAGCAACAAATAGACATACAGACGGACAGAGTACTATATGCATTTAGTGCAATCAATCTGAAATTACAAACAGACTTCAATTTTATTTATTTGGATAGATATTATATCGATAAAATATTTTGCCAGCCCTAATTTGAATCATCACCTTTTTATGTGCTTATTATTTTTATTAAACCCATTTTATGAATCGGATAAAGCATTTTCATCGCGTACTCGGACACTAGCAGCAGAATACTCTTCGAGTGCTGCATAAATCGAGAAAAAGAATTATACTTTTGTACACAAGCACTTTATTTGACAAAGATAGCGGAGGATCGCGATATTTGGCTTTTATGTGGCCCGTGTTAGTCAGCCGCTTAATATCAAAACCGTTGGAGTATTAAGCCGTGAATGTAAGAAATTTTAATTGACCCCCACTCTTGTAAATTTTTTTTGTCATAAGAAAGGTGATGATCCGAAATTGACCCAGAGTCGACAGCAATAAATATTGTGTTCCCTTTAAATCACATTGACGTCGCTGAAAGGGTAATCCCGAAACGCCGGGTATAGACGTTCCCATGGAAACGACAGACGTAAGACGATGTTTGAGAATTGACGATCCCCGAAAGACATGAAAGGAGTTTCACTTCAGTCGTGTGGTCTAAAGCACACTCGTTTTTTGGGTTTTATATTATTAAGTTTGCGAGTAGAAGGATCGCCTGATGGTAAGTGATTGCCGCTGCTCGCCGATACAAGAAGTGACAGAAGGCCGGGGAAAAAACTAAGCACTGTCTATCCCGTTAATACAATAGAGCTGAAAATCGATCACATAAGTGTCGAGTTAAATGTCAATGTCAAATATGACAGCTTGACACTTGACACTTTGATTTTCAACTCTATTGTATAAGCGCAGACTTCTATTTTCAGTGCTCTGAATTTTCCCGGGCCAGCCGGATTCCGGATCATCTAGTACCAGCCTGAGCCTGGACTAACGGTATTCTCACTCGGCGGAAAACAACGCAAGCCCTATATTTGCGCCGGTTTTCCAAGCCCGCCGTATCTATCCGGTCGAGCCAGACCGTTCGTGCCGAGCGTCCAACTTAAAATTCGCCCCAAAAATGTGTGTCATAAAGCTAAATGTACCAGGACAATATAGCAGTATAGCAGCTAACCACAGAGCGAATCAGGTCGATCTAAAAGCTAATTCCGACCGCTCCGTACATTTTGAAACCGCCGTTCGGTAAATTTGGACGTTTGCGGTTACTATATTAAATTTAAATATTATCTTGCGAATGGGGAGTTATTAGTTGTAGGTATTATGGTATATCCACACTAGTGTTATTACTAAAGTGATAGTAACACTATCTGTCTCTCTGTCTGTCAAGCAATTAGGCTAAAATAAATGATAATAAAAAAGGTTAAGTAACCCCCCAATTGTCATTATTAGCTAAGAACACTTTCGATCGTGTCAGCTTTCAAACAAAAGAAGCTAGATTAAAATCGGTTCATCCGTTTGGGAGCTACGATGCCACAGACAGACACGTCAAACTTATAACACACCTCTTTTTGCATCGGGGGTTAGTTACACAATTTATGAGTAATATCTTAGGGAAGGCCAACAAAGGTTACTTTTTTCCCGCAAAATGTACGATTCCCGAGCAATACACGGCTTTCCAAACAAAGTCGAGGGCGATATCTAGAATTTTAGGATTTCGTACCCAAAGGGTAAAAACTGTGTGTCCGTCTGTCACCAGGCGGTATCTCCTTAACCGTGATGGCTAGACAAACTCGAAATTTTCACAGATTACGTATTTCTGTTGTCGCTACAACAACAAATACTAAATACAGAATAAAGTAAATATTTAGTGGGGCGCCCATACAAACGTTATTTTTTTTGCCGTTTTGAACGGAACCCTTCGTGCGCGACTCCCACTTGGCCGGATCTATAAAGTAATTTATAGTCTATACTAATATTATAAAACGCATAGATTTGGTTGGTTTGTCTGCATTGAATAAGCTCCAAAACTACTGGACCGATTTTGACGAAACACAGATATAGAGTAGACGACGGCGAAGGACATAGGCTACTTTTTGTCGCGTAAACATGTACGGTTCCGTCGTGATCTCCTGTCACGCACACGACGTCGCGGGCAACATCCAGTACTATATAAAGTAACTCCACAACAATAATATCTATGGGAGCTTCCACACCGCGTTAATCTGGTCCTGTAGTAAGTTCTCGAAGAACTTGTATCACAGGTACCAGACAACGATAATATACTTAATCATTTTAATATACTATACACTATACACATATTTAACCTAACCTAACCATTTTTTTTTTTTGATCTCGCAGGGGAAAGGTCATTACGCCCTTCCCGGGTTGGGGGACCCGGGGGTATGTGGGACTCCCGACGCGACTCGCCGGTTTACCCACTAAAACTTACCTGCGGATTGCCATCAGCCGCTATAAGGGGAGTGTCCCGGATCTGTCTAGCACAGGACACAACCTAACCTAACCTAACCTAACCTAACCTAACCTAACCTATCCAACCTATAACCTATCCAAGACCCAGGAACGTGGAAAACTTGTTTTGTTCCCTCCGGCTTGAGCACTGACGCGCTCAACCACTGAGCTGCAGAGGTCGACAGAATCTCTAAAGTCAAACAGAAAAGCCATCACCACAAAGTAATCTTTCAACCGGGTACAAGTCGATTCGACAGTCGAATTCCAAATATTTATTTAAAAAGGAAATCCACGAAGAGTGCTGGTGTAGCTTTGGAGATTTTCATTTTTATATTTTGCCAATAATTCCAATTTTCCATTACGAGTGTTTGGCTTTATAGATGGTTACGCTCTTACGCCTAAGGGTCAGTTCACACCGAAACGAAACGATACGTGACGCAGCATTTTTAAGATAGCTATTCGAAATTGAACTTTATTAATTGCATATGAAGATACACGTTACACTGCAAGAGTTTGAATGTCTAGTAGCACCGTGCTGCACAGCGCATATGCAGTGTTAACTGATGTCATATGAAACGTGTGTATTTTGTATAGTGAATAAAGTTCAATTTTAAATACCTATCATAAAAATGCAGCGCCGCGTCTCGTCGCGTATCGTCGCTGTATGAACCGACCCTAAACCATTGAAAAGAATAAAATAAAGCACATGCATAATAATAAAAATATGTATACAATTTACAGCCGAAAGACATAAAGGCTTAAAAAATTAACTTCTATCTAAATCATTAAACTCTAACCCCTTATTTACACAACTGATTGGTCAATATTGCTGCCTTTGTCTGATACGTTGGAAAAGTCACTTGCCAGACAAAGACAGCAACATATTCAATGCAGAACCGTTGTGTAAATATTTGGATTTTTAAGGGCATAGCGATAATTAATAATAATTTAATAAAAAGCGAAAGAAAAAATGTATATTTTTTCTTTCGCTTTTTCGTTTCGCCTAGTTCCAAATTGCCAAGGCAAGACGTACGATTGCCATGGGATAGATAGGTTCCCGTCCCATAAGCAATGATTGAACATGATGCACTAACATAATTATACGATAAATATTATAGCTAACTATTTCAGTTAAAACCCAGTTACATTAATTAAACTGTTAGTTAAAATTACAACAGTTAAAGTATCGGTTCGCTATTAGTTAGAGTGGACACACATAACAAATAAAACAGCGTGTGCACTAATCCTAAGTGCTTACAAGCAACAGATATTATGCTACCTACTAGAACGGACATAATATACATTGGAGTAAGAATTTTACTTTGTTGTGTTTTGAAGTCAATGAAATAGCTACACTTAGGCCTTCTTGCGCAGATCTGGGTTAAAGTTAACCCTGGGTTAAAATATCATGCCTTCTCTTTGATAAATACGAAGAACGAGAGAGATATCACGATTATTAACCCAGGGTTAACTTTAAACCAGATCTTCGCAAGGAGATAAATGTATATCTCATAGACATACATTTGTCTCCTTGCGAAGATCTGGTTTAAATAAAAGGAGATAGGAGGAGGATATTATGTCAAAGGAGATTTCCCCACTGACTGACAGACGTTCGCACAGACGTGACCGCTAATAGTAAATTTGTACAGTAATTTTAATTTTCTGTATAGACGCGCACTAGGAAAGGTTTTTAAAAAATTCACCCTAAAAGGGGTGAAATGTACTGGCTTTCATAACTTATTTACTATCTTGCTTCTACTGACAATTTATTAAAAAATATACCTATTTTGTATGTGTTTTGAAAGGCGATGAAACGAAAATCTGTGGGAATAGTGGAGGCCCCACCGAGATCTCCACCGAGGAAGATCTACACCGAGCGAGGTGCTATGCTCGGTCAGGCCGAAACCCACTGTAGTGGTTTTCAGCTGTTGTATATATAGCGTCGAACTGTAGAAACTTCGTTTTCGCGCAATTCAGGATCGTGGCGCTAATTGGTCCGCCACGAAGCGACAGAAAATATGAATAAACATAAACCGCTATAAACTGTTGTAACATGCTAGGGAATGACAGAAGCCATAATTTTGAAGGTTTCACTTCTATCGCATGTGATCTGCAGACATTTTATATACATAGGTCTTTTCATCCGTTGATGGATGATTTATACAGTATTCTCCGAGCGAAGTAACCACTCTTGAAATACTGTAGTGCCTGGGACAGTTGGTTTTTAAATGTCGTATGGTTGCCCAAGCACATAGGGCATTCTCACAGCATAGTCAGTCAGTCCAGAGGAATGACTGGTCAATACGTCGGGGGCCAACCATGTGCGGGTTTCCTCCTCACGATGTTTTCCTTCAGAGCTAGAGCGTCCGTATAATGTACTTGAGATCTGAAAAAGTCTCATTGGTACACGCCACAACCTGGGAATCAAACCTGCACCCTCTCGAGTGCGAATCAAACGGTTAGACCCAGTAGGCCACGGAGCTATCATTTTATATAAACACAGAAGTAATCTAAAAAACACACACACACACTAAATATGATGTAAAAATTAAATGAATACTTCAAAAATTCCTTCGTATGGACTAATTTATACCAAGGCAACGCACTTGAAGCTACCCCATTCTAAATGTCCGTGACCTTTTTAAACACCCTTTTCACGTTTAAATTGAAAGCAACTTTTGAATATTTTAAAAACATTTTAAAATGTAATCTGAAAAGGTGAAAATTAATCGTTTGATACATTTTAATGATACTAGGAATACATGTGTAGGGGAGCGTATGTCACTTCTATAAAGTGTAGATCTGTGTCAACGGCAGGGGTGCGAAAGTATTTACAATTTTTAATTAAAACCACCTGCAAAGCAGCGAAAATGTTGTTTATTTCTGCCCGTATCAATTTAATATCAATGCTTTTCGCTATTCGATTTTGCATTAACTTGGGACATGGTACGCAATTTCTGCAACTTATGATTTTCGGTACATTAATATTATTTAAAGGTAAATCTGTAGAAAAAGATATTGCCAGTTCACAGATAGGAACATGGAGGATTAGTGAAATCAATCTATATATTATACAAGGTCGTTCAAAACGCAGACGTATATAATATAGACGAGACATGTCGAGGCAAATGTGTCCCCACTTAAATGGCCCCACTTTTGGGTTTATTGGTGCCGTTTTGGCATATTTTGAGGTATGGTGAAATCAAGATGGCGTAACTTTTTCATGTATGAAGATTTGTTCTGTCAAATGTACGTCATAGCCCATCTTTAGTTTTGAAATCAATTACGGATATTTTGGACATATTATGATCGATATTGCTTCAAATCAAATCAAATCAAATCAAAAATATTTTATTCAAAATTGGTATTTTTAAATACTCTTTTTGAACGTCGATACTACGTGATGCCTACCACCGGTTCGAGAACTAACCCAGCGAGAAGAGCCGGCAAGAAACTCGTCTGGGGCCATCTTTTACCAAAAAGATGGAAAATTATTCTTTTAAAATCAAAATTATTACAATGTTTACTTATGTCTATGTAACAAATAATAAGATAAGATAAGGAGCCACCTTATTCCCAAGGTGTGCCGTCTTGAATAAAGTCATTAATTTTATAATACGCTTTGGCACACAAACGCTCTTTAACTACTTTTTTAAACTTATTAATGGGAAAGTTTTGAACCTTTTCTGGGATTATATTGTATAAGCGTATACATTGGCCTTTAAAGGATTTACTAACTTTGCTTAGTCTGAACACTGGCATATCTAACTTGTTCTTATTTCTAGTGTTTACACAATGATTATCACATTTCTTTTTGAAGTTGTTTAGATTCTTTCTCACATATAACACATTTTCCAAAATGTATTGAGATGCGACGGTCAGAACTTTTATTTCTTTAAACTTTTCCCTTAGAGATTCAAAAGTCGACATCTTATAAATAGAACGTATAGCACGTTTCTGCAGCACAAATATTGTATTAATGTCCGCAGCGTTTCCCCACAAGAGGATGCCGTACGACATTATGCTATGAAAATAGCTAAAGTAAACTAATCGCGCGGTCTCTATGTCGGTAATTTCTCTAATTTTTTTAACAGCGTATGCTGCAGAACTCAGCTTATCTGCCAATTTAGCAATATGTGGTCCCCACTGTAACTTACTATCTAATGTTATACCTAGAAATACAGTGGTGTCTACTAATTTCATTTTCTCATTATTTAATAGTATATTGGTTTGTGCCTGCGTAACATTTGGCAAGCTGAACTTTAAACATTTTGTTTTATTAGAATTCAACAGTAAATTATTAGCATTAAACCAATGTACTATTTTTGAGAGAGCACTATTTACCTCGTCATTGTTAGATTGTCGTCGCTTCACATTAAAAATTAGTGAAGTGTCATCAGCAAAAAGTACTATCTCATGCTTATCATTAACTAGATAAGGTAGATCATTTATATAGATGAGAAATAGAAAAGGGCCCAAAATAGACCCCTGTGGTACTCCTAGTTTAATTTTAGTACCATTAGACCTTTTGGAACTAACTTCTACAGTCTGTGTTCTATTTATTAGATAAGAGCTTAGAAGCTTTAGTGCCGTGCCCCTTACACCATAATGGTATAATTTCCTGAACAGCGTATCATGCTCCACACAGTCAAATGCTTTGGATAAATCACAGAATATACCAAGTGCATCCTGTGACCTCTCCCAAGCTTCAAATATACTGCACAGAAGACTGATGCCTGCATCTGTTGTGGACCGACCTTTAGTAAAACCAAACTGATTACTATGTAACAATTTATTCGAGTTGAAGTGAAAAAGTAATTGATTTAGAATAATTTTCTCAAAAATTTTACTTAAAGTCGGTAATATGGATATTGGTCTATAGTTAGCTGGGTCTGATTTATTCCCAGCTTTAAAGAGAGGCATCACCTTGCTGTGCTTCATCAAGTCAGGGAACACGCCACTTTTAATACAATTATTAAAAACTAATTCTAGGTGAGGGGCAATGATGTCAATTACTGGTTTTATAACTTTTGTGGACATACCCCAGAGATCAGTTGTACTTTGAAAATAAAATTTACATCACATTCCTTCACATTATCTCTAAGTAATTTTTCGGCAACTGTAGGTGATGAATTTAAGTTTTTTGTAGTTGAGATCGGAATGTCTGCAAAAAACTTCTCAAATACTGTCGCAACTTCAATGTCAGAACTAACTTTTTTATCATTAATATAAAGTTCAAATTTAGAGTTGCGACTGGCGACTCTTCCAGTCTCATCTGCAATTATTTTCCAGATGGTTTTCACTTTGTTTTTAGAGTTCTTAATTTTTTCTTTGATGTGAAGAACCTTCGCCGCTTGACATACCTTCTTGAAAATCTTCGAGTATTTCTTGACATATAGTTTAAAAGCTTCACTCCTGTTCATTGACTTCTCGTTATACAAGTCATACAATCTTTGTCTACTAACAATAATACCTGCAGTTGCCCAGTTACTAAAATTATTTCTTTTATTACTAAATCTGACCGATTTAGAAGTAAATACAGAGTCAAATTGGTTTTTTACTACTTTAAATAAATTATTAAAAGTTTCATTTGGATTAATTGACTCATTCAAACATTGAAAACTTGAAAGTAATTTACTTCTAAATTTCTCAATACGTTTTGTGTTTACAGGAATAAACTCAATATTTTCTATCGGATTATTATCACATTTAAGATCAAATGATGCTAGCTGTCCACAGTGATCAGAGTTAAGTACATTAATTATGTCTTTCCTAAAAGGAGTGACATTTGTGAAAATATTATCTATACAAGTAGCTGTTGTTTCACAAGTAGCTTAATGTGTAAAGACGTTTAGTCATTGATCTCACACAGTTGATTGTATTGATGTTGTTTAGGCATAGTCTTTGCTTCCTCTTCTAGAGGAAGTAGAAAGCGAAATGTAATTTTATTTAGTATTAAAAAAATATATATTTTTAAAATTAATGTCTTTACATAAGCAGTAGAATGTAGATCAACAAACAAATATAAAAGGAGATGTCCCTTACTGACTCACTGACATATAGACGCACGCGCAGCCGGTGGGAACGTGTTAGAAGAAGGGGCGAAACATCCCCTTTGTAGCACTGCCAAACGCCACTGCCATGTGCCTAAATAAATAAATATCAAACGAAAGATCTTTAAAATTGTATTAGTTTCTTGTATGACGAAATAACTCTTAAACCATGGGAGAAAAAAGTTAATGAGGGTTAAAAAAAGTTAAAAAAAATAGCTATTGCTACATTTGAATTAATAGTAAGGAACAATTTCACACCACGTCAATCTGATCCTGTAAGTTCTCGAAGAACTTGTGAAAGGGTACCCCCTTTGTACTAGCGCCATGCGAATGCCAGACAAGAGAAACTGCCAAATCGAAATTATTGATATATTGTACATTGTTGATACACGACGAAAGTAAGAACACATATAACTTAAAAATGCGCAGCTTCTAAGCGATAAGACCTAGCTGGATCGATTTTTCTCACCCAAAACTCCCAGCATACTAAATTTCATGCGAACACTTGCAGCCGTTGCCGAGATTCCTTTATATAAACAAGATAAGATATTTGATTCCCTGATAGTACAATTAATCTCCTATAAAACTCTTACAGAATGAGGTGTTTGTAATTAATTGAGAATAATCCAAATTGTTTGTCCCCAAGTTTAATTGGTTTTGTTTTGATTTGAGGTTACAGGGGATTCGGGTCACTTTTTCATCGTGCGTGTAAGTGTGTATGTGTGTATGTTATGTGGTGACACTGGCACACTATTATATGGACCAAGTTTTCAAAAGAATGGTTCCAAAAACGCAGTTAAATGTTTAGGAATAGAATATTATGTAAAATACAAAACATGTTGCAATGTCCTCTCAGTTTCGGGCTTCGAAACCGTTCAACGGACACACAGATCAGTTTTTTGACGTGATAACGTCTTATAATTCGACGGAGCCGGCTGCACGCACGAAAAAACATGACTCATGCGGCGTTACCGGCGTTACCGGCGTTACCGGCGTTACCGGCGTTACCTCGCTAAACATGACTCATGCGGCGTTACCTCGCTCTGTTCCATTTCTTATGACGTTGTCACGTTCAACTATCGTCAGTAAACCGACTTTACAGACAACCGATTTTTATAGAATAAACCTAGAAATGACTCGTCTGACCAGACATATATCCTTATGGTAAATGTAATACTGTAATCTACACAAATTAATAAAATTTAAGTGTCTGTCTCTAGTTTTAAAATAACATCTTTCATATTATAATTCATATGAATGTATATAGGTACCTACAATAAAAAATAAACCATTTTTAATTTTTTTGTCTGTGTCTGACTATCTGTTCCGGCTAATTCGGGACCGATTTTCACGGGACTTTCACTGGCAGATAGCTGATGTTATAAGGTGTAACATGGGCTACTTTATTTAGAGTTCCGTGTCCGTTAGTTCTACGTATATAGTTTGCTTCCAGCTGGTCTTCTATAATCTATACTAATATAATAAATGCTAAAGAGAAAACCTTTCCGTTTATTTTTTTTGTTTGCATCGAATACACTCCGAAACTACTGGAACGATTTTGATGAAATTTGGCACAGATATAGAGCAGACCACGCTACTTTTTATTGCGGCAAAATGTATAGTTCCCGCGAGATGTCCTTTAGCGCGCACGAAGTCGCGGGCGACATGTAGTATGCAATATAATTAAATGCTTCAGTGTTGCTTCTAGCTCGTACCAAGCTTGAAATTTAGAAGACTTTAGTTTGGAGTCGTGCTAAATACGAACTTGTCTTATAGGGGGCCGTTATAGTACAGGGGGTGGCGGCAAAAACGAACATCACATTTAAAGAAATATGAAAATTGTTTTATTTCCATTTAAAAGTTACTAATGAAAAAGTAAAACCCAAATCAGAGTATTCTACACTTTATCGATAATCTATTAATGAGACTTGTCACTTCGGTGCTTGTAACAGTAATGAGCCCGCCAATATGGCCGACATCTAATTTATACCTTACAGGAGTAAAAGCTTCATAACATAAATCTCAATAAACCTATTTAAAAACTATCTTATAATTCTTATAATCAATTTACAATAATTTTAAAATAAAGAATTGATTTTATAATAGATTTTATAAAAAGACAAATGGTATATCAAAACTATTATCTAAACTTGACATTTCATTTGACAGTTTGACAGATAAACATGACGCGATTATCATTAAACTTAGAACATTAATTGTAAATTTAATTTAATAATATGTTTTAAAATAATAACCTGCATAAAATATAAAAATTAACAATAATAATAATTAACAAATTTCTAACGCTATGTTATTTATGAAACGTCAGAAAAAATAATTTAAGATACTGTGCACCTTTTTTTGTTAAAAAAATGCGTAAGTATGTGACAATTTATACTAATTTCGTCAAATTTATTGGCATATTATTTTATAAGAAAGTAAAGATGGTTTAGGTACATCAAGGAGTTTTATCAATTGAGTGGAATATTATCGTCAAACAATGTGTATAGAAGATACCTTTAGCCGTTGCTGATCAACACACAGCTTAAACCACTGATCGGTACGCGCTGAAATTTCGACACATAGAATATGACATATTTTAGTATGATAATTATTATTTCGACATACGCTATAGTTTTTTTTTTCAAAATGTATCACCTTAGGGTCCGATCGCGACGCGACGAGGCGCTGCATTTTTAAGATAGCTTTCAAAATTGAACTTTATTCACTACACAAAAATATACAAATTTCATTTGACATCAGTCATACATTGCACATGCGCTGTGCAGCGCGGTACAACTTGACATTCGAACTCTTACAATGAAAAGTGTATCTTCATATGTATCGAATAAAGTTCAATTTTCAATAGCTATCTTCAAAAAGGAAGCGCCGCGTCGCGTATCGCGTCGTTTCGGTAGGTGGGTTCGCACCTGCGGCTTGCGCACCTGCGCACTAGCGGCTTAGATTAGAAGGGCCCAAGACTGTGTATTGAAATTTGATCCAAATTCATAAAATAAGCCGAAGTAATTGTCAACTTCGTCGATTCCAATTATCACTGTCGAAATACTTACATAATTATTATTACATTGGTAACGCTGTATAAAATATTAGCCGATTTTTGGTTTTCGAAGTTTTCGAACTCTACAATTGAACTCTGTCATAAACGCTCAGGCATCGATATAATTGTGACCTAAGTTAAGTCAGTATCAGCTGTTCTTTCATGTGTATCCATTTTTTATTTTACGTTTTTTTTTTGTTGTATGAACAAGACAAACGAGCCGACGGATCGTCTGATATTGAGTGATTACTGCCTCCATGGACACCTGCCACGTTAA
Source organism: Phengaris alcon alcon (assembly GCA_037179445.1). NCBI lineage: Eukaryota > Metazoa > Arthropoda > Insecta > Lepidoptera > Lycaenidae > Phengaris > Phengaris alcon. The sequence goes on along the minus strand of JAYRCH010000210.1, from coordinate 607,532 downwards.
AATGCGTTGACGGTATTTTTAATACACTGTGTGTAGTGTATTCCGCACGCACCTACAGTAACCTCACTCGGCGAAACACACAAAATTTTATGCCGGTTTTCTATATCGGTATCACGTAACTCGACGAATTCCGTAGCTATCTCCTACACTATGTTTCCACTTTCGTCACTCCATACAGAACCCGGTCTTTTGAATAATTATAACTTGAGGAGTTTACATGAATAACACCAGTTGTTACAAGACGTCTAGTTTGTTTTCTTTCATTAGTTCGTAACTATGAGTACTAGGAATGTATGAATATGACGAATCTTAACTCTTATACACCGTGTTCCTTCTGTTTTCCCAGTGTATTATATTCTTGTTATCTATGTATAAAGTAATACAATCAAGTTCTTAATGACTTTCGGAAGTCGACGTTTGTGTTTTTTTTTTTACCCAACTGCGTGACGCAAAGGAATGGTAGTCGGGTACTCGCGACCCATCGAAAATAATGTGGTCTTATAATGGGTCCGGATTGTTGAAGTATAATTCAATAATATTCGATAACAAAAGTCTCGATAACTAGAATTTCTTGTTTATTTTATTTTCAGTTTTTACGCAGTCGTGATTTTTATTTTTTTTTATATTTTTTTCATAAATCCTCTGTTTTAAGCTAAGTTAACCGAAAAACATTAAGAACGCAGTTAAAAGTGTTAGACAGTTGAAATGTTCACAGATGATGTACTTCTGTTGCCGCTATAACAACAAATACCAAAAACATAATAAAATTAATATTTAAGTGGGGCTCCCATACAACAAACTTAATTTTTGTACCATACAACAACGGAACCCGTCGTGCGCGAGTCTGACTCGCACTTGGTCGGTTTTAATTTTTGTATTGACATTTTAAGCTATAGCAAAAATATTCGAAGTTATTGGAAATCGAATTTGATATTCAATGGAAGAGCCAAAAGCTGGCTCGACAGTAAAGATACTACGGTCCCACAGAAAACCGGCGTGAACATTTCCCAGGTTCATTCATTCATTATTTACTTAGACCAATTTATCTGAAAGGAACATACCCAATATTCATTTTTGCCATAATATGTGTTGGAAAAAAAGAGATGACTGTAGGCGACTTTATTCTCCTTAAAACTTACACATCTTCAAGATGGTCAACAGAATATAATTCTTTAGATATTAAATCTTCAATCACTTTGCATGAAATAATTTTATATGAAACGAAGCAATACATGATAGCTCTCATTGAATGTAATCAAAGAGACAACGCGTCTAAGTTCGTTAAAGATAATTAAGAGAATGCATGCAAAAGTTTATGATAATATTTTGTGAAACTATACTAAGTAGACTATATTCCGTAGTAACTGTGAATTTTGCCGCGATTGTAAATGGCCTACGTCCTTTGCAAATCTATCCCTGTACCAAGTCTTATCAAAATCCGTTTGTTGAGGCGTGATAGCGTAAGAGTCAGTTCACACAGACGCGAAACGGCGCACACTGTTTGAGATATAAAATGCGACTACACAATTACACGTTTCATTGCACGGCGCTAACAAGGACAATATCTGTAATAGGATAACATAAAGTAAAAAATAGTTTGATTTCACTCGAAGCATAAAAGCTTGAGGATTTCTCGCACAGCCGAACTTGCCACTTGAAGAGAAAAGGGTTAGTACGACTCTTTGTTGGACGTTCTTATGCGAGAAATGTTCACGAATATTATATATATATATATATATATGATATTGGAGGTTTTTAACGTTTCTTATTTTTTATTCCGCTGTTTTCGCATAACGTACACAACTATATTCGCTCGGCTAGAGTATATATAGAGAGTATACTATAGAGTCAAATCCTTTATGAATTTGACTCTATTGTACAAATAAAGTTCTACGAAATAAAAATTATTACATTGAGCTCTCTAAAGGAAGGTCATTAACCTCACAGAAACAGGATATTTAATGATGGGAGCAAAGACTTTGTTTAAATAACATCAATACAATTGGCTGCGTGAGACCAATGACCTTAACAGCGCCGTAAAGAGCGTAATGTAATTTTATTTTGCATTGTACCTACGATAATATTATGGTCTTGACATAAGCAGGAGGTCATATGTCCAAAATATCCGTCATTGATTTTGTACAAGCTTATATTTACATTGTTCTTATTACATCACCCCAAATTTACTGTTATTTGAATAATAATAAAAAATAATATTCGTATTTTGATAAATATTCAAAACCATAACTCATTTTTTTAATTATGAACGCGCATACCGAAATGTCGAAATAAAATAAATAATTGAAAAACTGGGTCAGTTAAATACAAACATAATAGGACCCTCCTCCGCTTCGATTGTGTGAGCTGAATGTATGCGGATGAAAGTCCTTTAGAGTGAAAATAAAAATATTATTAAGTGGCGTGTATTTCTCTTAATAAGCTATTTCCAAGTCACTTGTGTTTAATTTTAGTGTTTGAAATAAAATCAGGTTTTGAGGTTAGGATAAAAGTTATACGTGTGTATTTTTACCCGACTACGGTAAAGCCTAAAAGAAGGGTAGTGATTTTGGCAGTCTGTGTATATATATGTATGTATGTTTGTACCTATGTATATTTGTTTCACCGTAGCGCCTAAACTACAGCTGAGGGCTGAGCAGCTTTGTAATAATGGCCCGGGTAACATATATATATATATATGTATAGCCTAAGTTTTTCACTTTTGATTATAAATCGAATAATGTAAGCCAATGAGCAGACTATTCACCTGATCGTCGGGGTTTGTCGCCTCCCGTTTCGCTATCACGATACTACATTCAAGTAGCTAGCTAGACCTTGCTGTCTTTGTCTGTCAAGTGGCTTTTCCAGCCTATCACACACGGATTTGCGTATTCGTGGTGTAAATATTTTTATTAATAAGGCCTATGGATACATGTATTTAGTTTTTAACAAACTTACAATATATTCCAGCACGTGAAATGATTATTATCTGCATCTACACTAATCCTACTGCTATAATAAATATGAAGTTTCTGAGGATGGATGGATGGATGGATGGACTGATTGGTTTGGATGTTTGTTACTCTTTCACCCAAAACTTACTAAACGGATTTTGATGAAATTTGACATGGTAGCGGTTTAAGATCTGAATTAACACATAGGCTACCTTCTATCCCGAAAAAGTACAGTGTTACCGTGCGAGCAATGCCCTATAAACAGGAAAGATTTGTTTGTTAGTATTGAATAGGCTCCGAAACTACTGGGCCGGTTTTGATGAAATTTGGGACACATATAGATTACGGACGAAGTACATAGGCTACTTTTCATCGCAGCAAAATGCACGGCTCCCGCTGTATTTCCGTTTGCGAGCACGAAGTCGCATGCATCGTCTAGGCCTTCTATATAAGTAAAAGCTATCAATCTCACTATTCCTGTCGCTCACCACATAACGCCGTCCACGTCCTGACTCGGTTCACCGATCACCGGGTCCGAAAAAGGTAATAATACGCTCCGAGTGTTTCACGAAAGGAGATCGGCAAGTCGCCATAGATTTACCGCCTGGTAATTAAAATACGTAGCTACATAAAGTATTTGTTGTAAGTTGTACCTCATGAACATAGGAATAAAAAAAAGCAATAATATACATCAAACTCGAGGGATGAAAGATAATTAATAATAAACTAACCTATTGTTCAATAAATTGCCCTAGTGGCAGTTTGCGGAAAAGCGACATCTATTAGTAGTGATGTCAATCACGTAATGAAATTAATAACTAGTTTGTTTGGAAATGCAATATGCTAATTACGAAAACCAAAACCTATTTATATTTAATTATTTTTCATAGTATAAATATAAATAGATAGTATAGTGGGATCTATTTCACGTCCCAAATAACATTTTTTTTTATAAAACTAGTACTAAAATGCTGAACTATAGAAAAAAAAACTTTATACTCCAATTAAAAATAATCTATCTGACGGGGCACTAGATGGAGATTTTACGCCTCAAATTGACAATTTACAGACACCACAGATTTAACAGATATGATGACAATTATTACCACAGATAAATACACATTTTGCACATGAATTCTCTGATACTCATAATTTTTATTCCCAAGTCCTAAAAATACAATATATTTTTTTTTTGTTTAATAACTTTTTAAGTATATTAAGTATATACTTTATAAGTATATTATAAAACCACATATGTTCGAAACTTGGCCGCTTTTAATGGAAAATCGGGCAGGATTCGCCAGTGTGCTTTACTGGTTTCTTAACCGACTTCCAAAAGGAGGATAATTGTTACAAGCGACTTTGTTTTTAATCAGTAGCTATGTATAGCTTCCTCAATACATACATACAAATAAATAAAATTGATGTGTCTGTGTGTAGCTTTACGCTATCATCATTGTTAAGGACAGCGGCCTCGTAACGAATAACATGAGTGAATTTTAATGTGAACAATAAACGTGTAATTAAAACGGTACGTAAAACTAGAATAGTGAACACTCAGTGACTATATGTATAGATTTATATGGCATCAGTGTGGAAAAATAGTGTTAAAATGGTGTTTTATCAAGTGCGGGTTATTTTGATTATATATTTTTAACTAAAGCTAATTTTAACGTAGCTTCTTTTGATTTATATAAATAAACGTAGTACATAACGTGTAGTATAGCGCTTAAGGTTATATAATAAATGGTTAAGAAATTATTACGAAAACAGTGGTAAAAATGTACAACATTTCATATAAGTTGAACCTTAAAATGTAAATAACTTTTCTATAGAATAAGATGTTTAGTATATAAGGGTTTATATGTCTGGTTATGATAATAAAGTATTTCACACGCGTTTTGCTTCACCTGGCTCATGGAAAATGGGGAAAATTATGGAAAATAGCCGTATAGAGAGGTAAAAATGAAATGGAAGATCGGCCCGAAAGAGGCGTACGGGCGGGGCTCTCTATACGGCATTGCCATGAGCCAGGTAAGCAAATCGAAAAAGTGAAAAAACGTTCTCCTCAAATAAGTGTTTTATTATCGCCCCGGCTCTGTCCAAATCGGTGTAACCTTGCTATCTTCTAGTCTAATCTGAGCCGGCGGTTGAACCCCTGTGAATTTATACAGTCCTGTACAGTAGTGCGTGGTCCTTCGAGCCGGATTTCAAGATCGAAGAAAAATTCGAAGTCCATATCAAGTTGAAAATAGCGAAGACGGCACTTAGAAAAATTTGAACAGCTGTTGTGGACATAGAAAAATTTCCGAAGATTCAAGATAGAAATTTTTACTGAAGACTGTACTTAGAAAATTTTCGTCAGCTGTTCTGAACATAGAAAATTTTTTGAACATTCAAGATAGAAGAATTGTAGCAAGTCAGAACATTGGAAACTTTATCAAGATTTATCAACGGGAATCAACGCCAGGGATTAGATTGGACTCAGAAGATCGGACTCGAGGATACAACGATACACCGCTGCGAACGGAAGCAAGGATTCGCAGATTTTTCATCGGAAAAACCTCCCGAAGATTCTTGAAAAGGAAGATTAATATGGAAGATTAACATTGAAGATTAACATTGAAGATTAACATTTGAGATTAACATTTGAAGATGGTTATAACAAGAAGTCAGAGTGGGGCCGAGGAGAACCAGCAGCAACCACATCGATTTCCGGATCCGCCACGATCGCCGTCCGCTGCCGCTACAAGCCAGCCGCCGCCGACCGAGGGAAGAGCGGATCTGCTTCCAACTATTTTGAAACCGAGACCAGGTACCAGCAAGGCGCCTGCATCCTCGGAAGTACAAACCCTAGCCAGAAAGAAGGCTATTTCAATTAGATCGCGTCGATCGACAGCAAGTGTCGTCGCGCGTATGCATTACGAGGCGGAGGAGAAACTCGCCGCTCTTCGTAAGAAGGAACTGCAGATCGAAGCAGAACTTATAAAGAAGAAGCTCGCCGCTGACGTCGCCGCTGCAGAAGATGGTAGCAGCCCCGACGACGACGAGCCATCAGAACAGGTGGAGCAACGTGTCCGAGCCTGGCTAAGCGAACAGGGTCCCGAACCCGAAGAGGCTAGACAAGAGCCGACATCAATGGAAGAAAGAGAGACGCCGAAGCCAGAAGACATGCCACCGAAGGGAGCCCAGAAGACGAGGTTCGAGTGGCCGCAGCAACGCCGCCCACGCTCACCCACACCGCCCACGTCTAGGGCTAATGGAGTGGAACAACTTGCCGAAACATTGGATAAACTGCTGAACCAACGCCAGCCGCGCCACACTACGGAGTTGCCCATATTCTCGGGCGCTCCCACTGAATGGTTGCCATTCAAAGCAGCCATGGAAGACACCACTGCGTTCTACAAGCTCAAGCCGATCGAGAACTTAGCTCGTCTGAGAAGCTGCCTACGGGGAAAAGCAAGAGAAGCCGTGGCACCACTGCTGAGCGTCGCGACGCCGCCTGAACAAATTATGAAGACCTTGGAACAATGCTTCGGTCGACCCGAGGTTATGGTCGATCGCATGATGGAAGATCTGAAGAAGATACCGAGGCTCGGAGGTTCGGCGGCAGAACTCAACCAATTTGCAGTGAAGATTCAGAACATGGTAACCATCCTGAGGAAGCTGAGGCACGGGTATCTCTTTAACCCATTGCTCACGAGAGACATCCTCGAGAAGCTCAGCCCATACGAGAAGAGCAAGTGGTACGACTACGCAGAAGAGACGTCGCGCTTCAGGAACGAGCCCGATGTCGTCCTTCTCTCTGAATTCTTAATGAGAGAAGCGGACAGGGCGCTGCGCTACGGGTTCAGCACGGCACCGAAGAAGGAAACACCGCGTCCACCTCCTAACAAGAACGAAGCCCGAACGAAAGGCCAGTCTTCGCGATAGCAGACGAGGGCAGGGATTCGCCGAGTCGCAGCCAGCCAAAGAGAATACGCGAGGAGTCAACGAAGTGCCCGATATGTGCCGAAGATCACGCTCTATTTCGCTGCGCTGCTTTCAAGAAACTGAGCATGCAAAAGAGATGGGACACGGTCAAAAAGGAAGGGCTGTGTTTCCGGTGCATACGAAGCAGGCACAGAAGATACAACTGCAGGGCGAAGCCGTGCGGCGTGAAGGGCTGCAACTTGCCTCATCATGCGCTGCTGCACGAAGACAGGTCCGGCGGCGCCCCACAGACAGAGGACGCCGTGATTACCGCATCGGTCACCTCCGACCGTGCGGTGAAACTTAAGATGAGAAGAATTCAAGTTGTCGGTCCACGGGGCGAAGCGGATATCTTCGCGCTGTTCGACGAGGGCTCGACAGTGACACTACTGGATGAAGACGTCGCGAAGGCTATCGGCGCAGACGGCCCACCGAAGGTGCTGAGAATGCATGGGATCAATGCCGAGAGAAGGGAAGAAAAAAGCCGACTCGTACAACTTGGCGTACGAGGTCACGACGGTACCAGATATGACGTCACTGCGAGAACCGTGGCCGGATTGAACCTACTTACTCAGTCCGTCCCGGAATCACTGTTTCGACTTGCTCACC
>JAYRCH010000208.1:0-79649 GCA_037179445.1 Phengaris alcon alcon | reverse complement strand
ATTTTAGTAAAGTTAAAAGTAGGAAATTTCTGTTCCTTTAATACAGAAATATAAATATTTTTAAATATACACTTTAAGAAATGTATACAAGAAGGACAATACGACAATAAATGCAAACATTGACTGCACTATTAAATATAAGTTCTTTATAGCTAAAAAATGTAGTTAAAAATAAAAAATTTTTTTTTTCAAACAAATACAGCCATAGTCAGACACAAAATTAAGCAACAACACGGTTTTAAGTGACGAACATTATTCTTTGGCGCAATATCCCTTTAAAAAACTGAATCAAGAAATCAGAAACTGTCAATATTTTAAAATATGTTAACATGATATTTTACCGATGCATAGATCATTGACCCCTATGGACTATGGTGGTATCTTATACAGAATGAAGAAAATATTTAAAATGTTAAATTATGTCCTGACTGCTGTCCTGATTGCATAAATATCACTGGCAGAATCATCGTCAGTTAAGTACTATGGAGCCATAATTTTTAAAAAATGAAAGCCGATATTTAATTTATTGGTATAATAATCTATTTGATCAAAACACTCGACAAAGAAAAAGAAAGCAAAAGATCGATCGGACCCGATTTATCAAAATCGCAGTCGGCGAGATCAAGATGTTTAAAAGAATCCTTGACGGACAACGGTAACGCAGCCGAAGGCATTCTAGAGGTAATTTTAGGTAAAAGTACCAAAGGTAAGTCAAATTTAGGTGATTCACTCGAACGAGGTATTATCGAACCAAAAGTATAACCTTTTATATTACAAACCTTATTTTGTCCCAATCCTGTCACACTTAAATTACATTTTTTAATATATAAACCCAAACGACGCGCACACGCAGTCGTTATAAAATAATCCATCGATCCGCTGTCTATAAGGGCGCGAGCATAATGTAGCGAACCGTCAGCGCGATGTATGCGCCTAATAATGCCTAAAAAATAATGCGATGTACTAATGCCGAACCTAGTATTCTATAGGACTGCCCGAATTGACAGAAGATTCCGGTTCGGCCACGCAGGTGAGAGCGGTATGAGCACTAGTGCCGTCGGACGAGTTCGAATTTATCGCACGGGAAATCTTTTGTTCGACATGTAACATTGTATTATGTCTGGCATTACAAACAAAACAAGTATATTTGGATTTACAATTTTCACTAGTGTGACCAGGCCTTAAACAATTAGTACACAACTTTAATTCACGAACGAGATTTTGTCGTTGTTCTAATTTCTAAATTTATAGAATGCATTTTATCGCACCGATAAATCGAGTGGCTTTTATTACAGCATGAACAAGACATTTGAAATTTGTTATAATTTTTATTATTAGTCGGTTTATCTGAAGCTACAAACGATGACCTCTGGAAACGATTACCGCTGTCGACCTCATTAGCGCCGCGTGATTGTTTACAAGTTTAGTTCGATGGGGCGGTCATAACATTAGGTTGACTTACCTCCAGAACTTTTACATAATTTTGTAAATAAGTAGCCAGGTCATTAAATGTTGGTATTTCGATAGTATTTTGTAGCTCAAACCGTTTTTTAGTCTCGATGTCGAGAGGTCGAAACGCAACATAAAATAAAATAAATTCGGATAAATCTTTAATATTTCAGGCTCGCAACGCATGAACATTTTCGTATAAAGTATTCGTAAATTAAAGATAAATTTGCAAGAGACGGCTTTTGAATCGGCGTTAATTTTAATATTTTTTCTAAATAAGCCGTACCTAAGATGCGTTTGTTATCATATATATCTAAAAGCGCGCTAAACACAACATTATAATTTGCCAAAGTGACCGGAACACCCTTGGCGAGTGTCAACGCAGATCCCGACAAGCATGAAAGTAGGTAATGAAATATCTCGACATCCGACAGAGACATATTATTATGGACTAGTGGAACATAACTATCTTTAAATAGTATTTAATACTCAACCATGCCACAGAAACGGAGAAAATATTATTCCTTAGCGGGTTTCCAATCCAGAACCACCACTGTGCCCACAAAAAATATTTTCAAAAGGCGACTTGGTAGTTAGTTTTTAATATGACTAAAAAAAATCTATTTGTAGTTGTTCTCGGCCTATTTTTATAAGTTTCACAGAAAAAATTGTTTTTTTAATGCTTATAACCTTCAGCTTTGAATACGTAATGCAGTCATCAGAATTTTATAAGACTTAACGTACAAAAGGCAAACTTGTGTAAAACTCTTCAATTCTTTTCATCTCAGACGCTTTTCAGTGATCAAGCAAAAGCTCATTTGGAAATATGATTTTATATAAGCCCTGTAAGTACTAGATTTTTGATTTTCTTTTGGCAGCCAAAAAACATCCAACATCACGGTTTGTGCCCGGTCCCGGATTACCTTGCGCGTTGTCTAGTGTGTTCGGCTGGGTTATTAGTGGTCAATATTTTCATAACACGGATACTAATGTTCCCAGTCAAGCTGTTACGTCACTTCTCGCGTCTTCATGCGCGCTCGAGAAAATTGTTCAACGGTTCTCGGAGTCCGAGGAACCGCCAAAATGTAAAATTTCCGGTCCAGAGGAGGATATTTGTGAGAACAAGTATAAAGCTGGCACATATCGAACCTCCGATGGTCGTTATGTAGTACCCATCATGTTAAAAGATGATGCTCCACCTATGGGAGATGCTCACAGCCACGCATTTTATCGTTTTCTCAACCTTGAGAAACGTCTTATTCAACAACCTGAATTAAAAACGGAGTATAAGGAATTTATGAACCAGTACGAACACCTAGGACACATGCAGCCTGCAGATGCTTCGTCTACTGATCGTTAAGTAATTCCTCATTATTGTGTCGTGCGTCCGGAAAGCTCCACTACGCGACTTCGGGTAGTCTTCGATGCTAGTAATAAGACTACCAGCCATGTCTCTTTAAATAATTTTTTCCACATTGGACCGAAACTTCAAATCGATATTATCGATTTAGTTACTAAATTCCGTTTACATAAAATTGTGAAAATAAGAAGCTTTACATAAGCTAGACTACTACTAAATAGTATACTAGAAATCAATATTTAAGAAGTTGCGGATTGTTTGAAGCACTTTTGTGAGTATTATACAAATACCCCATACAAAAGTCGTACCGGCAGGTGATGTCACTCGTTTGTAAGTTGCTACAAAATGTTATATGCACAAAATTTTTGATATCTCCGAGTTTGTTCATACTTACCAGCTATAGTATTTTTTGTATTTTATGGAAGTAAACACTAATGTTATAAAATGTTAATAATTACAAAACTACACGTAAAAAGTCAATTATATTTACTTGTATCATGTATTATGTAGTAGATATTAGTATTATATATACATTATTGTAATACAAAATTATTCCTTAATGTTTTTTGACTGCCTGCCAAAAGAAAGTTTGCCTTTTGTACGTTAAGTCTCATAAAATTCTGATGACTGCATTACGTATTCAAAGCTGAAGGTTATAAGCATTAAAAAAACAAATTTTTCTGTGAAACTTATAAAAATAGGCCGAGAACAACTACAAATAGATTTTTTTTTAGTCATATTAAAAACTAACTACTAAGTCGCCTTTTGAAAATATTTTTTGTGGGCACAGTGGTGGTTCTGGATTGGAAACCCGCTAAGGAATAATATTTTCTCCGTTTCTGTGGCATGGTTGAGTATTAAATACTATGTTTATTTTTTAGTTAAACATAGGTAACTTTCATGTAAGACCCAACTGTACTTTAAATAAAGACACAACAGTCGTTGTTATGTCCTAACTATGAACTGGAATAAATAACTACTTACATAAACCTATAGTTCCTGCACCAACAACTATACCTACAACTTACACCTACTATATTCACCTTCACATACAACCTACACCTACTCTCATACCTATCAAATACGCCTACAAAATTTTATAAAAATCGGTTTAGCCACTACGAATGAAGAACCGCAAAGCAAACGGCCCGGATGAAATACCTGCTGAATTGTCGAAGGCTCTAAAGGAGGATGGAGAGGTATAGCTAGCTGAACTGTTCAATGTCATCTTGAGAAATGAGTAAATGCCAGATGCCTGGAGGAGTAGCTTGCTTGTGCCCTTCTATAAAAGAAAAGGTGATGTCCGTGATTAATAAAAAATTTAGTGGAATAAAACTCACATCGCATACCCTCAAAATCAGTGAAAGAAATGAGTACCTCATAAAACTCGCCAATATTCTCTGCAGTGAAGCCAAACCAGTATGGCTTCACTGCAGAGAATGGTGCCACAGATGCTATCCATGCGGTCATATTGGTCATGGAGAAAGCACGAGATAACACACAAAATTTATGGTTACTATTTATAGACCTAGAGAAGTCTTTTGATCGAATACCAAGGAAAAAAATATGGCAGGCACTGAGGGCACATGGAGTCCCTGAATGCTATATAAGGCTTATAAAGGACATGTACAGCGATGTCTAAACTAGCGTCAGAAACCCAGCGGGATCATCTAAAAGTTTTGGCATAAAAGTTGGCGTTCATCAGGGGAGAGCCCTTAGTTACTTACTATTTAACATCGACATAAATTATCTCACATCGAAAATCCAACGCCCCATACCATGGAACCTCTTGTATGCTGATGATGTAGTTCTTATTTCTGATAACCTCCAGGAGATCCAAGAAGACTTAGAGCAGTGGAGAAAGACATTAGAACTGAATGGTCTACGAATCAGCACAACTAAGACTGAATATATGTTATGTAATTTCAACTTAAATGATAGCATTAGCACTGATATCAAGCTTAACAATACTGCACTACCAAGAGTGAAATCCTTCAAATACTTAGGATCACTACTCTTAGATGATGGATTTATTGAAGCGCACATAACTCATAGGACAACGATAGGGTGGAGTAAGTGGCGTACCTTGACTGAAGTCTTGTGCGACGCTAAAATACCAATAAAAACTAAAGGGAAAAGTCTATAAAACAGCCGTTAGACCTGCGTTTCTTTATGGTTACGAAACATGGGAACCAAAAGAGACGCAAGAGCAAAAGCTCCACACTACAGAAATGCGTATAATACGGTGGGCAGGAGGAGTCACACTCAAAGACAAGGTTCGCAATGAGTACATCAGGAGGAGTTTTAAACTTGCAAAGATAACGGATAAACTAAGCGAGTCCAGACTAGATGGTACGGTCAAGTGATGCGTAGAACCGAGGATCATGTTGTGAGAAAGTGGCTACTATAAAGAGGGGAAGAGAAAGACCTCAGACCACCTGGATCACGAGTGTCCAGAGGGACGCGAAGAAATTTGGTCTGAAGAGAGAAGACGCACAGCGACGGACCACGTGGCGTTGCATTATTGGGAAAAGGCGAGGAAGAAGGTCCACTTCGAAGGAGTTATTTAAGAAACGCTGTGACATAAGAACTTTATACTATGGGAATATACATATTTTATATACTCGCGTGTGAAGCTCGTAGACTGCTTGTAAGGTGTTGCAAGTGACTACAAGACTACATATATTATGGGTACAAGCTAAGCTCTAGCATGTACCCATAATATATGTAGTCAGCTCACACCGAAGGCGACGCGGCGTGACTCTCGAACTCCTGCAATAAAACTTATATCTTCTCGTGTTAGTGAATAAAGTTCATTTTTTAATCACTATCTTTAAAAAAGTCGTTCAATTACAAAGAGGACCCTAATACCATAATTTATATGGTTAGGTAGGATACCAGGAAAAAGAGCACCTGGTAGACAAAGCAGAAAATGAATGGATGGTGTGAAAGAATGGATTAAATATAGCACCCACAATTGAAGAAATTAGCTCAGGATCCCTTCCCCCCGCGATCTTCGTACGGCCAACACCGTCTGACGTGAGCTCCGGGAAATAAATTGTTTTCAGTGGTTTAAAATCAACAAATACCTGCTGAGTGTGTGTAATAAGCTAGGTAAAGGTGTGAGCAACGTTTACTGTAAGTTTTTGAAACACATTTGTCCTTAGTTTGTTGGATTTAATTCGGTAAGTTGATTTCCGTGTTCACTTTTATTGTTGTCAACAAGTAGGGAGGCAAAAAATGTTTACCGTCGGTAGCTCTCGCGCAGCGCCGGCCGCTCTGTTCGAACAGCTGTACTAACAGCTGAAGAAAAACAATGGCCAAAATAAAGTTTGAATAGGTAAATAACTATATTTACCTATTCAAACTTTATTTTGGCTATTGTTTTTCTATTGCATATTGAAGTGTAGTATTTAAATCTTTTTAGTAAGTACCTAGCCAGAATGTCGAGTCATAATATGCCACCGGATAAAGATACTAATCCGTTTTCGAAAAATGACAAAATTCCCTGCTCACCGCCAACTTCTTCAGGTACTAAACATTTACTGTCACAATTATCGCTCTCTTCTCTATCACCTGATGAAAAGCGCCACCAGCCCACAAGAGACGATCTACCGCTCCCCGTAATTTCGTTATTGGATACAAGCCGTGGCCCCGACGATACGTGCAATTATTACGAGCTAGTTCGCGAGGCCTGTTCATACTTATCTAAAATAAATGAGTTCGCTAACGACACAGTATCTCGTCGCAATAACTTCGCTAACAAAGCAGAAATAATGAATATGACACAAAAATTAACGGCCATCGTCTCACTTCTGGCACTTAAAAATTCGTCATTAGAAACTAAAGTCGCTAATTTGGAAAAGGATTTGCTGACCGCCAAAACTACTACTCAGGTTGAGCAACCGGCCGCCTCAGCGCCACCATTTTCTTATTCTGACGCGCTCAAACTCAGACTCGCGAAGTCGGTGCCACCTATTGAAACGCGTCGACCGCTCCCGTGCGTAATAGCTTATCCGACGCAAGACAAATCGGCGGAATTAAAATCCTCAGACGAGACCAAATAGGCATTAATGAAAGCGATCAACCCATCTGACGGCTTTCAAATCTACGGCGTCAAAAAGACAGCTAATCGGGCGTGATCCTGCGCTTAGCAAGCGAGTCACAAGTCATGAGATTAAAATCTGTTAAAGGTTTAAAATCAGCCGGTCTGCGTCTAGAAACACCGAGAAGGCGTAACCCGCGTATTCTAATTAAAGATGTCCCGCAAAATATTACGGACGAAAATTTTTTTTACCCTTTGAAAACTTTTATCGCTTTATAACCAAAATATTAAGGGCGAAATTAATGTGACACAAGAACAATTTATGAACTCGACAAAAATTATTAGACGGCGCATAAATAATAACTACAATCGAAAATGGATGGGCCTAGAGTTAGACCCAAAGATTCGGAAACATCTCATTGAAACCAAACAAAAACTTTTTATTGACTGGGCAATGTGTCGGTTCATCGATGACGTCGAACTTGTACGCTGCGCTAATTGTCAACAATACGGTCACATTGCTAAATTCTGCCGCGATTCAGACCCGTGCTGTTGTCACTGCGCCGATAAACATACCTCAATTAACTGTCCCAAAACAGACTTATGAGATTTCAAACCGGTTTGCGGAAGCTGCACCCGGTACAAGAAACCTAACGCCCACCCCACGGGTTCCCCTGACTGCCCAACATACAAGGCAAAAATGGAGCAATTAATTTTAACAACTCGCTATGGATAAGTTAGTTATAGGACAGTTGAACCTACATAACAATAAGCACGCGACGATTGAATTAGAAAAATTGGTGTCGGATTATAATTTAGACTTAGTTCTCATACAAGAGCAATATCAATCCGCGTCGCTAAGGTCGAAAGTCGTACAAGTTAACAACCTAGCGCGCGCCGGCATTTACACACCTCAGTCTAAATTTTCAATTACTGCCCTTACAAATCTGTCAACGTCTCACTGTGCGGTAGCGGAGGTTTCGTGTCTTCACTTTAGATTTTACGTAGTTAGTTGTTATTTTCAATACTCTGATCCTGTAGGTCCTCACTTACACCAACTACGTCATGTCCTACAATGTCTTGCGGGGAATAAAATTGTTATTGGTGCCGACGTAAATGCTTCTTCGCCCTTATGGCATGGGGAACTTAGATACACTGACCGCGACCGTCGTAGCTTAGTGGAAGACTTTATAGCAGAGTTCAACCTGCAAATTCATAACACTCCCAATGCACCACCTACATTTAGCAGCCCCTCTGGTGAATCTTCCATCGACGTCACGCTTTCCAGCGTGTACGTCCATAATAACAATATAATAAATTGGCGCGTCATTCCTGATGCGTCATGCAGCGACCATCGTTTTATTGTCTTTGAGTTTATTCGCGCACCCTCGAGTTGTCCCGCGATTGAGTCGAAAGATTATAAATATAATGTTAAAAATGGTAATTGGAATTTATTCCGGTCTCTTATGTTCGCTCATTCCAGAGATTTCACTCGTCCAGACTTGAACTCAAATGATAGTGCGGAAATAATGACCAACACCTTTGTCTACTGTGCCGACACCGCCCTGGGCCGAAGGCCGCTTAAAACAGAAAATAAGTGTAATTGGTGGCACGATAATTTATATAACTTGCGTCGGGAGTTTAGGAGAGCCAGACGGAAAATTAATTATGCACGTAGACAGGGACTCGGTCTATTGGACGATAATTACGTATCGTACCTAACTGACCTTAGGGCTTCAAGGTCGCGTTATCGCGCCGCCGTCACCTTAGCAAAAAATAATATGTTGAGAAATGCAGCCGTTAGACTGGATATGGAGGGACCATGGTCGTCTTTATACCATGAACTCAAACCAAATAATACCACTAATACTGCTCCACAGTATTTTTTAAATATCAAGATTAATAATTCGTATACTCATAGTTTAAGAGACACGGCGAAGGCGTACCTCGACGTACTAATTCCAGACGACAAGCCGGACTTGGACAATGATTTTCACCGCGAGATAAGGTTCAGAATGTTAGACCCCATCAATACGCCGGTATCTGACTTACCTACACTTGATGAGTTCACTTCAACAGTTAATTTGTTACCTACGAAAAAGTCAGCAGGCGAGGATAAAATATCTAATATTATGATTAAGCAGGCGTGTCTAGCGGCAGGCTCATCTATATTACAGGTTTTTAATAAATGTATTGCAGAAGGCACTTTTCCAAAAATCTGGCGAATCGGCACAATAAAATTAATTCCAAAAGCCGGTGATAAACCACCAGACGATCCGAAATCCTACCGTCCTATAACGCTATTATCATGCTTAGGTAAATTATTCAGGCGGGAGTACCGCAGGGCTCGGTCCTCTCGCCCTCCCTATATAACCTGTACACTAGTGACATCCCCAAACACGCTAAGGTGCAATTAGCTATGTTCGCGGACGACACAGCCCTTTATTATTCAAACACACGAGCCCGTACCGCGTCTAAAGCCCTCCAGGAGTCAGTTACCGCTCTCGGATATTAGTTCTCCAAGTGGAGAATAGAAGTCAATCCCGACAAAAGTCACGCCATTCAATTCAATAGCAATAGGGCAGCGAGGCGTAATTGCCCCCGTAAAGTAATGAGCCCTATTAGCCTGCACGGCAACATTATCCCTGAGGTCTCTCAGGTCAAGTATTTAGGCGTAGTACTAGGCAAGTCGATGACGTTTTCGAGTCACATCAGTAACACATTACGTAAAGCGAAATTTGTACTCTACAAATTATATCCGCTACTTAATTCGCGAAGCAAAATGTCCTTAAGACATAAGCTTACATTATATAAGGTTTGCATTAGAACGATACTCACTTATGCGTGCGTCTCTTTCGCACAGATAAGCGAGTCTCAAATGGACCGTTTACAAAGAGTCCAGAACCGGTTTCTACGCATGGCAACAGGCGCCCCCTGGTACATGCGTAACATCTACTTGCATAGGGACTGCGAACTCGTCACTATTAAAGCCTATATCAAGGAACTCGTAGAGAGATTCTTTGATAAAGGCAAAAATCACCCAAACCCCCTTATCAAAAAGGCACTGGACTATAATCACGACGCACTGACTTTCCGACACCCGCACAAACGGCCTAAGCATATCTTAGCCGATCCCGTTGACCCGATCACAAAATACGTAACGTACTGTGTACAGTTAAGTAAACACAAACCACACGCACCCGCGACGCTAGCATCGCACCGGGGTCGACGCCGGCGCCTACCCCGAGGTCCCACATCCGACATGACAACACGTACAGACGTACAAACTGACCCTAACACGGGACTGGACCCGAACCCGAGTTCGAGTTCGCATCCCAGTAGTCTAGGTACACTCCTAAATAGTGTCCGCGACCGCGATATTGAAATAGAGAGCTCTACCAATACCGCGAACCTCATCGACATTAGGACTTACGCGCGCGAGTCATCCCGACCGTACGCGGAAGGGGAGAGGGACGGCCCTCTCAGTACCGATATCGACCAAATCGAGAGCTCCTCTATCGCGATAACTCGCACGCCGCTAGTCTCTGCTACCGCGCGCGAGCAACCTCACTCATCAGCGAGTGAGGAAGGGGTCGGACCCCTCAGCAGGAAAGACCCGCGTCTCCCCTGTCATAATAATAGCTCTTAATCCGTAGCTGTCCCCAACATCCGGTTTGAACATCACCTGGGTGATGTTAGGGAGGGTCAAACCCTCCCATCGTCTACCACCAAACAAACTAGCCACCAGGCTAGTTATAGTCCGACTTAGCTACAGCGGTCTTTTTTTTTTTCGAACGGGTCTATGCTAAGGGTCGGGCCCTTAGCATAGACCCGTTCGAAAAAAAAAAAAAAAAAAAAAAAGGTAAATTATTAGAACGTCTTATTGTTCCCCGCTTGCTACCCGGTGGCCCGAAATTTAATAATCAGCAATTTGGATTTACCGCCGGGAAGTCTACAGTGGATGCAGCAATCGAGGTCAGAAAAACAGTAAATCTATCGGAGTGTAAATATGTAGTAGGTATATCTCTGGATATCGCGGGTGCCTTCGATAATGCCTGGTGGCCAATGCTACTACTGAAGTTAAGAAACATAGGCTGCTATCGTAATATTTATTATTTAATTTACTCGTATTTTTGCAACGGCGTAACAAAACTCTAACTCGGCCATTACACACATTCCAAAAACTTAACGCGCGGCTGCCCTCAAGGATCAGTACTATCGCCACACTTGTGGAATATAAGTTTTGATAATTTATTATGTGTTCCCTTGCCTCCTCTGTGCTCTCTGATAGGTTATGCTGACGATGGTTTTCTTATTATTCAAGCTAATTCGCGATCTGAAATTGAAAACAAGGCCAACAAGTGCCTCAACGTAATATCGAGTTGGGGCCACAGAAATCTATTAGAATTTGCAGCACATAAAACCTTTCAAGTACTTTTAAAAGGTTAATTAATATCAACTCCTTGCATTAAACTGAACAACATCAATATGAAACGTAAACAGTCACTTTGTTACCTAGGAATTATTTTAGAAAATAAATTTACATTCCTGGAACATATAATACAGACCGGTGAGAAAGCTAAAAGGAATTTCTATTGTTTCACAAAAATATCAACGTCGACATGGGGCCTTTCATTTAAAACATTAAAAATAATTTATAATGCGACGTACCTCGGCAGCATATGCTATGGCGCACCGGCGTGGGCAGATAGGGCTACAATAGGAGCGGCCCGTCGTAAACTTTTGCAAAGCCAACGTCTCGCCTTAATATTTTTATGTAAGGCATACCGTACCGTAAATACTGAAGCACTCTTAGTCTTAGCCGGAGTCCTACCAGTAGGTTTAAAGATACAGCGTCGTGCAGCACTATATTATAAAAATAAAAAAATGACTAACCCTGAGTTTTTAAGCGCGAAAGAGAGTAATAAGATAACTAGATTATTCGAGCCATTAGATATTTCTATACAGAACCTAATTTCTGAGTGGCAGGAACGGTGGGACAACACTATCAAAGGGCGTCACCTATATAATTTCTTCCCTTCGGTACGCGATCGACTCTCGAAGCAATGGATAGAAATAGACCACTACGTCGCTCAATTTTTGACCCGACACGGAAACTTTAAAGCGAAACTGTTTAGATTTACATTAGTCTCGTCTCTGCTATGCGAGTGTTCGACCGAAGGTAGCCCTTATGAACAAACTGCTCATCACATACTCTGGGAGTGTGATCTCTGGTATGACGAAAGAATCGAAATGTTGAACAGCGTCCATTGTGTTTCTAGGGTTGTGTACTATGAAGATCTCGTGGGCTGTGCGAAGAACTTCCGAGCTTTCAAACGTTTTTGTCATAAGTACTATTGGAAACAATGCAACACTTTTTTGTCATTATAAATGCATTGTAATCAAGTGTCATATTATTAATTAAAACATTTAATTACATTCTGTCTTGTAGTCCTAAAAAAAAGACATGTTATTCCCGTGGTGCTTCCCCTTTTATTCTGACTTTTTGTCATCACAATTTTTGCTGTCTCCCGCTTTGCTTGGGGAGGGAAACTGTAATACTTCCTACTCCTCCTACAATCTTCTGATTAATTTCGATGCGGGTTCCAAGACAGATTTAGCATGTTCCCCGGGCACCCCTAAGATCATATCAAAGGGTTTTTGCGGTTGGTTACCACTGTCGATCCTGGCTACACAGGAGTTGCAGTGGTGGGTAAGTGTGGTGGGCCAATTGCCCGTTTTATTAGCTCAGGATCCCAAAACGTTCTGCATACCGGCCGCTAAACTTCAGTATGAAGATGGCACTCAATGATGACGATCTTAAAAAGCCTTGGGTTACGTTACGTCTCGGTGTGACCTGACCCATAACATTTTCTGACAGCTTTTGACAATTGACGATGACAACACGTGATTTTTCAGCCACATCCGATATCCTAAGCGCCTGCTAAACGTTTGGCACCGCTTCAAAAGGAATGAATTGTGTTCTGGCTGAGTGCCAACTCAGCTCAACACAATTCATTCACAATTTGTTTATTACAGGAATCTCTCAATTTATTATTTTCGTCGATAGTGAGATAAATACAGGAAGTGTGAATCAAAATCGCGTAAAAATAAAATATTTTGTATTTCTATTGGCGCGCGACACGCCTTCAATCTGCCATCTTCATTCCAGGCTCAATAGACGCGACGCCTTGCCCGCGGCTTCGCCCGCGTAAATACAGTATCCCACAGGAACACTGTACTTTTTCGGGATCAAAAGTAGCCTATGTCTTAATCCAGAGCCTAAACTACTACTATACTAAATTTCACCAAAATCCGTTCATTAGTTTTTGCGTGATAGAGTAACAAACATCAATCTATCCATCCATACATCTATCCATCCTCACAAACTTTCACATTTATAATAGTAGTAGAATTATAAGCAGCGCTGCGTCGCGAGACACCGCGCAAAATTTCGATTTTGTATCGCTTCGTCTACTCTAGCGTCTCATTGTGATCTGACTCTAAGACCACAGTTTTGCTGTTCGTCAGTGTATTGACAGTGGGCGCCAAAAGTACGAAAAAAATGTACTTGTAAGTGACAAGTGTAGTCAGGTGGGACTGGGATCTCAGTCCATTAATTACTATCGTTCGTCGTAAACGATTTCATTTCAGATACGTATTTAACCATTCTTAAACCTAACAAATTAATTTTGTCACTTCAACAAATTCGGTCGTTATTTGTGAAGCGATAAAATGTTATCACTACTTCATCAGTTTCTATTCACCTAATAATTGTCATCTCTTTGAACAATTAGAGAAATTCTATTACAATTCATGTAATGAATTGTTGGGTTAAAAAATGTTGGGCTTTTCTTGGTCATATTATAAAAAATAATATGTGCCATACCATACAAAATATATTATATCGTGACTCGTGATCGTTAGCACCGTTGACAGTGAAATTTCAAGGTCGTATTACGTCACGACACACGTCACACAATTTTCAATATGACGCCATCGATATTTCGGTAGCTACTTATAATTATTACATCATAACCTAAATCTAAAGTACAGCTCAATACGTGTACAAATATTAATTTATTTATTCTTTTTTGAAATTATGTCCTTTAATAGATTTAAGTTAGGCTCGATAAGAGTATTTTGGATTTCAAATGATTTATGAACTATAAGGTTTCACTTCTTCCACGTATACTCTGTACACGACATGTTCTTTATAAACTAGCGACTCGCTCCAGCTTTGTTTGAGTGCAATGCATTACATAATATAAGCCTTCCTCTTGAATCACTATCTATTTCTGAAAACTGCATTAAAATCCGTTGAGTAGTTTAAAATATCTAATAAAATATCTAGGAGGTGGTTAGTTTGGCTACATGGGGGTTGTGGTGTCTCCATTAAAGGTAACTAGCGTCGCAATAAACTTCTATTATCGTTCGTAATGTAATAACTTGAAATGCGCCAGTCATAGAGTGCTTATTAACGCATTTAGGTTTTTGAAAAGCTCATAAAAGTTTTCAAACATTAACCCAGAGCCGACAGCAAATAATCATAAAATCCGAATTCAATCAGTTTGTCTACGGAAATGACAGACGATGTTTGAAAATCGTCAATTCCCGCAAGACATTAACAGGTAGTAGGGTGTAATTGTTAATGTACGGAGGTACCTACTATTTCGTAGGTTCGATTTCTAGCGAAAGTTCCGCAATAGGCATGATGACAAAAAAAGTTTTATTACTTATATGAATAGAACTCTTAAATATGAGTAACTTCTCAGAAGAAACAGTATATGAAAAGTCAATATTTTTAAAGGTACAGCGATTTGTAAACAAAGTCTCGTGAAAACGCTCCATACTAAAGTCGTACCCAGCTGTGACGTCACGCCTAGGATAAAGTGTATGAATACGGCCGCAGGATATTTGTAAATATCTCCGATAGTTGAACGTTTAAGTTCATACTTACCATAATTAATGTTTTAGTATATGATGTAAGTAAACCAATGATGTAGGTTTTGTTTACTAATTTAACAAAAAAGTTTTTTTTTGGTACTGGTAAAATATTATTGTTTTTTTCTTTTTAACAAGTTACTACTAATTGGTAAATGTAAAAAACAAAATTATATTTTATGTGTAGGCATTACTATTCCTCAATACATCTGAGTATACGAGTATTAATGAAACTAAATATTTTGGATGTAGTCATCATACCTATTGCAAGGGCGGAACCGAAGCTCTTATTGTAAGTATCTTCTTGTGTGATTAGTAAAGATTAATTTTAAATAGCTAAGTATCTTAAAAATTTGTGTGGCGTATCGTTGCGGTGGGACTTGGCTCTAAATTTATGGCAATTGTGAGAATTTAGTCGTAAGTTGCAAAGTAGAAGACAATATAAATCTTTAAAAGCAATTCAACTAGTCGTATTTCAGGGAATCAATAGTTGTAAATTAATTCCGTCTGTTCCAATGGGATTATTCTCATTTCCCAAGTTTCTACAGACACAGTCTGAAGTTACAGACGATCGTGATTTATACAATAAGAAGAAAGACAAGAAATAAGACAAAGACAGCAACATTGAATAGCTAATGTTTGTCTGTCAAGTGACTTTTCCAACGTATTAGACAAAGACATTTGATTTTATTTCTATCAATTAAAGGGCGTCACAACTCACAGACGGCGAAGATACTATAATATTATGTCTTAAAATGATTGGATATATTTTGCATAATATGAAAATATATTATAGTATCTTAGCCGTCTGCGATAGTTCATACATACTGTATAGCAAACGATATTTTATATTAACATAAAACATTATAATATCTTCGTCGTCTGTGGTACCCTTTAAGGTTCATTTTATCTTTACCATTCGGCAAATACAAAACTACTTTTTATAACGCTTTTATTAGTTTCACCTGTATGTTTGCTTGCTTGCTTGCTTGCTTGTTTGTTTGTTTGTTTGTTTGTTTGTTTGTTTGTAACCGACTCCTTTGGGCTCGATTTTGTCCTACTTTGAACGATCAGATTTAATTCAAACTTTGCACACCTGTCAAAGACCGATGACAATGCCATAATTCGATTAAAATATCCGATTATCCTGATTAAATTCGCCAGGATTCATCAATTTCTTTCCGCATCCTTTGCATGAGAGTAAGAGAGATAGAACTAGTGCGCGAACTACGCATGCGTGCAGCTCCAGGCTACTCTTTGGCAAATCGTACTAAAAAGCAAAAAATAAATTATAGTTTAAAAAACTAAAAAAACACGCTTTTATAGAAAATCTAACTAAAAAATTAAAAATAAAATTTAATAAATTTGGATTAAGAATAGTGTAAATGAAAAATAAATGTTTATTGTTGTAAAAAAGCGTGGGGTGCATAGTGTCAATAGTTATAAACATTTTATTGGCAGATATGAGAAGGATCTTCACTTTGATAATATCTTAAATAAATCACTTTAAACGAAATCTGACATACATTACATATAAACAAACGTACAGGTGAAGACACTGCACCCCACGCTTTTTTACAATAATAAACATTTCTTTTTCATTTACACTATTCTTAATCCAAATTTTTTTTTTTTTTAGTTACATTTTCTATGAAAGTGTGTTTTTTAGTTGTTTTTTAAACTATAATTATTTATTAATCGCGGAGCCTCTAGTGCATGGAACGGGATTGTTTCGTCACAAGGCGTTAGCGCAATTTTTGGACGTTGCATTGGGCGAAAATTACTGTTTCGGTTTAGTACCGAGTTTTATAAACTAATATAGATAATTAATATTCATACCGTGCTTGCCTACCAGGGAAGCCAGCTTGTATGCACGCCTCGCCTGTGATACCTATTCAGTTGTGTAAATAATATTTACGCAGCTGATTTTATTTTAATTAGTAGAATTCCTTAGGTTGAATAGTAACGTTGAGTTATAAAATAACTACTTTCTTAACGACATTCGACAGTCATCAAATTTCTAAAGCAGCGACCGACGATAGAAGAAATGTGAAGTTTTCCGAAAGATAATAGGCATGTGCTGTACGCATATTGCATTGATACAATACTTTCTAATGTCCGGCTTGAACACGAAGAAACATAGTAGAAGGGATACTACGGCCTCACAACACCGACGTGAAATAACACACGTATTTTATTTTGCCTAGCTAGAAAAAGCTACCAGGCACAAAAATATCAGAAAAAACTGAATAAAAAAGTAGTGTGCGCTATCACAAAGGGAAGATAATGAAGGCAATCTGCAAAACCGCTTCCACGTACATTCTCACGCGTTTATTTGCATTTTATGTTTTATTACAAGATTAGACGTTGCCTGCAACTTTATGCGGAAATCCGTGTTTCTAACGCGAACTATACATTTAGCTGGAATAAAATGTAGCTTATGCCCTTTCCCGTGGCTTAGTCTTGATCATGAATATCCGTTAATAACGACCCGCGACGCTACTCGGCGCTGCATTTTTAAGATGGTCGGTAAGATTGTTAAGTCATTCAAAACTGAACTTTATGCACTACACAACAATATACTTGTTATGTATGACATCAGTCGTACATAGCACATGCGCTGCGCAGCGAGCTGCCACTTTACATTCGAACTCTTACAATTAAACGTAGATCTTCTTGTATAATGAATAAAGTTCAACTTTGAATAGAATTGCAAGGTTACAAAAGACCCTTAGATGTAATTACATAACAAACAGGCAGTTACTTTTGCAATATTTAAGTTAGATACTTTTGCATTTACAACATTAGTAATGATAAATGTTTGAGTAAAACTTTGTGGTATTTTTAATATAGCGTAATACATCACTTCTACATGTTGGTATGCGCTTTAATTTTATTTATGCAAGATAGGAATTTTTGCATAAAGAAAGGACGTAAAGGAATAAACTCAAAGGAATAATAAATATGCAATCTTAGTATTAGCATATTAATAAAGCTTCTAGACTAAAGTTGTTCCTTTATTATTTGATCTTATGAAGGTACTATGTAAGATCATCAGCATCTTGTTAAGTCGATGTGTTTACGCGCTGCGAAGCTCCGTGAACAAGCCTGAACGTAACTGGAGATGAATTTAACGGAATTTTCACGTTTCATTTATCGGTGCACATTCTTAGATCCTTACAATATCCTACGTAGGTAAAAATATTTGTATGTTCCATACACACAAACTTTTGGGTGTACGGGTGTATGGATGTATGGATGTTTGTTACTCTTTTACGCAATAGCTACTGCACGGATTTTGATGAAGTTTTGTATGGTTGTACTCGGTTTAGACTCTATAATCTAGACTTACACATATGCTACTTTTTATCGCATCAAAATGTACGGTTCCCGCGTCATATCTATTTGCGCGTACGTATTCGCGCGTAACATCTGTATATTATGATCTGAATCTGAAAAATCATCATGTTTCAACATCATGTCAACAAGTTGATTCATCATTTTTATCGGTAATGTTGCATTGACGCTCAGGCCGGAGGTCGCGGGTTCGAATACCGCCCGGCAACAAAAGTATTCTGTGTTCCTGGGTCATATCCATGAGAATGTGTATCAAATATGTGTATTATTTAATAAAAATGTTACATATAAGTATAGTATAAAAAGTATTAAATATATTTCCGTTGTCTGGTACCCGTAACACGAGTTCTTCGAGAACTTACCACGGGACCAGATTGACGCGGTGTGAAAGGTCCATAGATGTTATTATTATATCATTAATAATGATGAATTAAAGATTCGATATTTGTATTAGATTTCAGCAAATGAACCCAAATGTTTAAAAATGTGGATTACTTTCCTAAGACGAAGCTCGTTAAGTAAATCCATCCACTTGGTTACAATACCTAAGTCTTTCAATTTTCTAGTACGATCCTATCGGAGAAGAAATTTCTTTGAAACATAAATACTATGAGTTCGTCCGCTCTGCTTTAAAAGGCTCTTTTAATTTTGTAAGTTGTCGGTAAAATGGATTGAATACTGATATGTTGTTCTGTTCACCAAACTATGTAGATACAAAAGCTAAAGTATATTATAAAAATTATTGAGTATTTTATTAATAATTTATATAATATACATGTATTTATATTAATTTCTAAAAATAAAAAAATAAAAAATTTCATTATATTCTAAGCGCATTTATACATACCCATTACCCAGAAACATTAAAAACTTTTTGTTCTCTCGGCGGGATTCAAACTTGAGCGCTGACGCGTAACCACTGAGAAACAGTGGCCGTCATAATCCTAAATGTAAGGAATGGTCGCGGCCTATTATGCTTGTCATAAAAAAATTTACGTGTATCAGAAAATCGTAATGTGAGACACGAGGGTTTCGTCATTTTGTCTGTAAAATGTATGTGATAGAAAAATATTCAAAACATCAAAAGTCAGACAAAGAAAGGGACAGTGACGAATGACATTTCAAATCCCGATATTGAATCTGCATTTTTTGCAACGTTTAACCGTTAACGTTTTGTTCAGTTGCTTGAGTTTTGTGACGGACTCAACACTAATGTGCGCTCATCATTATTAATAATAAAATGTCTGCTGACACAGATCGGATCTCGATACGATTAATCATTAAAAATTGTTCCAATATATTAATCTAATCAATAAAATATATTGGTGCTCAATTTAAATACGAGATTGGCCCGCAAAAAGCCCCGAGCTACTGATAAATTGGACTTTTAGTGGAATGAAAAAATAATTTACGAATGTTCTCGAATTTGTATGTTGTACTTACGAGTGTTTGTGTGTTTTATGTTGATTATAAATAACCATGTATACGTTTTATAAAACGCACTGACATTTTTTACTAACGAACCCGCAGTGGGCTAGTGTCATGCACAATGTACATTCCAATCTGGGGCCACAGTAGTAACCAAGCCAAGTCGAGCTAAGCGAAACACATATTTTGACTAAGTTTTACATGAGATCTGATAACTTTTTGACAGTGCGAGACATATTATGGTATCGTCTTGGCATCATTTAAGATAAGAAGAATTTTAAGTGATGACGTCATCGACGGCGTCACCTCTGACTAGTGACCGAGGGTCAAAATATCTACTAATGTCAATCATATACATAATAATTATTTATAACAGCCTCCGTGGTCTAGTGGTTAGACTTGGCTCTCGAAATGGAGGTCGAGGGTTCGATTCCCGCATTGGAACAACAAAAATGTTAGCACCAAGTTTGGTTAGGCCAATGCAAGCTGATCATCTGATTGTCTGAAAAGAACCGGCCACCGTTACCGAAATCGGTGTGCGGGAGTTTTTATTTTCAATTATTTATAGTTAAGATCAACTTAGACAAAGTAATTTGAAAGGGTACTCACCCGGCACATTTGACTTTGACAAAGGTCCAGCAGCCGGCTTTTACTGTCCATACCAAATAGTTAATATCTAATCTCAACCCAATGATATACGTATTACGCATGTCCTATATTATGAATACCTAAGTAGCTGTCTATTACGCAATTATGCTCCGTAGCACTGAACGGGGTGTGTTGTAATTCGGACAAGAAGGACATATTATAATAATAATTACATTACAAATGAATAATTTCAAAAGTTTAAGGCAACACTAGTATTATATTATATTTAAAAAATGTCTATTATCGCTAATTGGTGAACTTAATTGAAGCCTTATTCCTATTTACAAATACTTCCGCTTTAAATTTAAAAACTTTTGTTTCACTTTTGTTTATAGCTGATTCAGTCGTTGATATATTACATGCCACATCTTTTTCAAAACACTAAAAATATCACACCAAGTACATAACCGGCCCGAGCAGTTGCCAGCGAATATAGAACGTTGCACTTGTACAATACAGTTGAAAATCGAAGTGTCGTGTCTCGAGCTGTCATATATTATGACATTAACATTTGACTCGTTCGATTTTCAGCTCAATACAATATATTGCGCAGAGTTTTATTTTCCCCGGCCTTCCGAAATCTGGATGATTATAATTATAGTCCCAGCCACCCTGTCCCAGGCCTTCCAGATTTAGTATCATATAGTCTCAGCCTATTGTATGTTTTTTTACTTACCGGACCGGTAAGGCACGGCGATGACTCCCACATGACACATCTCACCGGTCAGGCAGCTGCCGAGCCGGTAAATATTTAAAAAAACAGCCAAGCGCTCAAATCTGAACCATTGTTTTCCATCAGTTTGAATTGAATTTCCTTACTCAAATATTGGCTGAGCTCCGAGGGTATAGACAATGTTTGTAGGTAATTTTTGTTTGGACTGTACCGTCTACGGACGTGACTACACATAATTAAAAAAAATCTTGACTTTAAAAAGAGGAAATTTAAAAATTTCGGACTGAATACTCAAAATATACTTAAATTGGAAGGCATTTAAGTAGCACTGTACTTGTCATCTGTCAAGCTGAGAGTGGCAGCCGTGATTTAAAGGCATTGGCGCTTTAGTTTAAGTTTTGAAAATTCTGCCTTGAGGCCGTTAGTAATAATAATAATATCTATGGACGCTTCCAAACCACGTCAATTTGGTCCCGTGCTAAGTTCTTGGAGAACTAACGGGTACCAGACAACGGAAATATATTTAACAACTTTAAACTATACACTTAATTAAGATTTTTATTATATTTACAGATACGTGAGGATAATATACAATATACATCCATGACCCAGGAACATTGAAAACTTTTTGTTCCGTTAGTGGGATTCGAACCCGCGACCTCCGGCTTGAGAAATGACGCGTTCAACCACTGAGCCACAGAGGTCGTTAGTATTTTTGATATCATTCGTATACTTGTATTATAATGTTAAACGCAGCGGATCGACCATCTGTTATCGTGGCGAGTCGTCGTCGACGAGATGGCGTCGTCACACTCGTCACTCGTCAGTCGACACACTAACACTTGATCAACTCGAAATGATGCCTGTGCCTAGAAACATTGTAACATCTATTTGTATTACATTCTATGCAAATAAAACTATCTATCTATGTTTCACATCTGCTCGGGGGCCGGCGACGGCTTGATTTTATAATATTAAATTTTAACCAATTTACTTAATTACTACACCTCTTTTCATAAAATAAAATATGAAATCTAGTGTATAAAAAATTAAAAGGAAACAAATTTACAAGAAATATTTTTTCATGGAAGAATCAAGAACAAAAGAATAACTTTTACCTGAAGTTTTAAGATAAATAGCACAAACCCGTTTTATTTAACTTTCTCCCACTTTATATATTGTAGTATATATAATATCGGAGGAACGTTACATCCAGGCAGAATTTTCCAGTGGGCATGGTAGACTAAATAGGTATGTTAATTAGCTCTCCCACACCGATATCGGGAGGAGAAGCACGCCGGAGTTATTTTTGTAGTGCCCGGGTGTGTGCGCACTCCACAAGAGCACTCTCTCTTCCTTTACTCTGATGCCCATCCGACGAATGGATCATCTTTCTTGTCAGACAATCAGATGATCAGCCATGATGCATTGTTGTAACAAAACTTGGAAACAACATTTTTTGTGGTTCCAACGCGGGAATCGCACCTACGACCTCCGAGAGCCTTGCTATTAGCCACTGCACCACGGAGGTGTTAAATAGCCGTATTTATACGACTTTATGAGGGATAACGAAAAGTGCTCGTAGATTGAGATTTCGTTCCCATCTTTTAAAACTTCAAACTAGTTAACGACGGCCTCTGTGGCTCAGTGGTTAGAACGTCGGTGCTCAAGTCGGAGGTCCTGGGTTTGAATCCCCCCGAGGAAACACAAAGTTTCCTGTATTCCTGGGTCACGGATGTGCCATGACAGAAAACTTTTTTATCCAATATATATAATGAAAATCGGAAATATGATAGTATAAAAGTATTAGATATACTTCCCGTTGTCTGGTCCCCGTAACACAAGTTCTTTGGATACTTTCCACGGGGCCAGATTGACGTGGTGTATAGTATCCAATGAAATTATCTTTTAAATGCTGTAAATGTTTTGACATCCAAGAAAAAGAAAAAGAAGTCCAAGCATATGCTACCAAAAATTAAGATTTTGCTCCAAGGTATGCCCTGAATCCAAAAGTACTGAACAGAACTCCTGACTCCTTATAGATGCATATTTACGGATTTCGGCGTTGTTTTAAGAACTACAAACATAATATGCAGTGGCACTATATCAATTAGAGTAATCATCATAATCACCACCATCATCACACCATACACCATTACATTATGATGTTATAAGAGGTACTTCTCATTGTTCGCGCCTTTAACGCGGCAACACACCGCGACTATGCTCCCGCCTATAGCGCGGCAACACTTCGCGTACCACCGCAGGGCTCGCGGGGCACGCGGGACGCGCGGGGCGTGCGGGGACTGGACGGCGGCGACTAGCATGCGGTCAACCGCAGCCACTACGCATACGGACTCCTCGGCAGCTGGACGATTACACTAGGCTTAATAAACGTATAATTACAGTCCGCTTTTCATTGAAGGATCCACAGGAGTTTACTTTGCCTCCTCAACATATTGGTCCTTCCATCGCGAAGATTATCCAGCAACCAGGAAAATTGTACAGAAGAAACAGGACGTATTGAGTGAGTTCGTTCTGATTTTCCTTTTTTGCCCTTTTCGTCCCATTTTTTTATGCCTCTTATTTCCAGGCTTGCCTTTTTAAAAATTAATGCATTAAATTATTTAATTGTAAGCGCTGGAGTTGTGCATATCGTAAGACGAAGGGCGTTGACCTTGTCGTGTCATTGACCCCTAATCGCGGCCATTTTCTGTGCAATAAGTTGCGCTTGCGCACGTAAATTGCAACGTAATTGCATTAAACATTTAGTTCTTGTAACTTTATTTATTTCTGTTGCCGTTCTATCATATTTAAATTAAAAAAAAAAATTTGTTTTCCCATTTTAAAATTTTAAGCACTTACAGTAACTTCTTATAAATTTGGTTTTTCCAATCATGGATCGCTTAGTCAGAAAACGCAGCTCAATGAAAGCAAAGCTTACTTCATTCTCTAATTATTTAAAAATTCTACAGAGCTGTTCATCTTTATCAGATTTGCAAGTAGCCGAATTACAAGGTCGTCTTAGTAAGATTGAAAGCTTATACGATGATTTTGATCAGTTGCAGATGGAGATTGAGCTGTTGTCGGAAGATGCTGACGAGGACTATACCGCCAGTGAGGCTTTTGAGACATCATACCATAGCCTCGTAGCTTTAGCTCGCTGCTTGCTTGCTCGTCATGAGCGTAAGCGCCGTGACTCTGGTGGCTTTGGGTCGGGCTCTGAAGACACAGTACAACAACAAACATGTAAGAATAACTTTGTTCGCTTGCCTAAAATTGATTGACCTCATTTCAATGGTAGCTATGAGTGCTGGCTCGAATTTCGCGATACATTCATTTCATTGATTCATTCTAACAATAGCATAGATAACATAAATAAATTCCATTATTTACGCGCGTGTAAAGGCAGTGCAGTCGAACTAATTAAAAATATGGATTTTAAGGCAGATAATTATCTTATCGCTTGGGAATTACTCTGTGAGCGCTATAACAATAGCCGTTTGCTTACAAATAATCATATTCAGGCGTTATTTAATGTCTAACCTATTTTACAAGAATCGCACGTTGAGTTACGTCAGCTGATTGACGTAATTAATAAAAACATTAGGGTATTAAACTCTCTCAATGAACCAGTTCAATAATGGAACACTCTTCTAATTTATATGATGTCAAATAAATTAGATATTGTCACGGGTAGAAAATGGGAGGAATTTCGTAACACCTTATCTGTTTCACCTACTTTATCCCAATTTTGCTCTTTTCTAAGCGATAAGGCAGATTTATTAGAAACTTTGGAAGATAATTTAAATAAAAACACAAATAAAATTAACAGTAACACTATATTAACAAATAAACACACACAAAATTACAAATCAAAAATTTTTTTAATCACATCAAGTAACAAAACTAACACTAATACTAATTATTCTAATTTACAATCACATCAATGTCCATTATGTTCTAAAAATCATCTTTTATATAATTGCGAATCATTTAGAAGCTTATCAGTTGAATCTAGAATAAAAAAGGCTAAAGAATTAAGGGTTTGCACAAATTGAATACGTAAAATCCACTTTGAAAAAAATACAAATTGTCGAATTGCAAGTATTGTGCCAGCAGACACAACACTCTTTTGCACAGAGACAAACCTGATAAGCCCTTTTGTGATGATCTTTAGAAAATATCACGCTATCAACCAACGCTTCATTTATACAGCCTACTACTGATATAAATGTTTTGCTTTCCACAGCTAAGGTGAAGATGATTAACGAAAAAGGCAAGAAGTACGACGCGCGCCTACTTCTAGACGACGGCAGTACAGCCAACTTCGTTAGTTCGAGTTTTTGCAACAAATTGGGTTTGACCCGACACGGTACGTACTCCACAGTGTCACACACACTCGCGGGTGTTAACAACCAAACCAGTTTTGGTTCACAATCTTGTAACTTACATATTGAATCTTATTACGGTGGTTATACACTTAACATCAGCTGTCTTATTTTACCGCAAATCACACAAATGTTACCATCTACGCCAATCGATATTAGCAAGATTCCAATACCTACGGGCATACAACTAGCTGACCCTTCCTTTCATATATCGTCAGTCATAGACATACTTGTAGGTGCAGAAGTATTTTGGGACGTAATACTAAATAATCGTATTGATTTAGGCAAGAATAAACAAAAATTATGTGAAAGCAGGCTAGGGTGGCTTATGTCTGGCAGTGTTAGCTCACACAAATCCCTTTCACACAAGTCTTGCAATAACATAATATGTAATTTTTTAACACAGCCAGAAATCAACACAGATTTGGCCAAATTTTGGGAACTAGATTCAATATCTTCTACGCACTCGCTCTCGACACAATAACGAGCATGCGAAAATAGTTTTTACAAAAATACGCGTCGATCTTCTGAAGGTCATTTTATAGTTAAAATGCCGCTTAAGCTCGATCCCAGTGTCTTGGGTAATTCTTATGAAATGGCAAAACATAGATTCTTTTCTTTAGAGAAACGATTTCAACGCGATCCATTATTTAAATCGATGTATTTAGATTTTATGGGGGAATATCTAGATTTGGGTCATATGACGCTCGACACTGATAACGAGCACAACGGGATCATTAGGATTTACCCACATCACGGGGTCATACGCGAGTCTAGCACTACCACAAAGTTACAGGTGGTGTTCGACGGGTCAGCTAAAACGTCGTCAGGCGTATCACTTAATGATTTGCAGATGGTTGGCCCCACTGTGCAGGATGATCTTTTTTCAATTTTAATTCGTTTCCGGCAGCACAAATTCGTAGTGTCCTGTGACGTTAAGAAAATGTATAGATCTATTAAATTGGATGAGTCTCAGCGATCCTTACAAAAAATTGTTTTTCGTTTCGATCCAAACGCCCCTCTCCGTACATATACATTAAACACTCTTACCTACGGAACAGCGTCGGCGCCGTACTTAGCAACTAAGTGTTTAGTGAGTCTCGCTGATAAAGCCAGTAACGATCACGTTAAATCTTCAATGCAACGAAATTGTTATATTGACGATTACATAATTGGCAGAGATATAATAACAGATACAATAGACTTATGTAAAGAGGTAGTAGATATTTTATCGTCAGCAAAATTCCATCTACGTAAATTCCAATCAAATAGTCCTGAAATATTGAAAGCAATCGTTCAGAATCAAGAAAACGTAACTAATACATTAGATCTTTCGCGTAACAATTTAAATTTAGGTGCTAGAACATTAGGTGTAAACTGGTTATGCGACATCGATTGTCTTTCGTTTCTCATAAGTATAGATAAACACCAAAGGATAACGAATATTTTCTCGGTCATAAGCCAAGTTTTTGATCCTTTAGGTTGGCTCTTGTATTTTAGAAGCAAAAATTATAATGCAAAAACTTTGGATAAGTAAGTCCGAGTGGGACGATAACGTAGCCGACGATATTGCACATCTATGGCAATCGTTCGTTAATACCTTAACTTCACTTAATAGGTTAAACACATCTCGGTGGGTTTTTTGCAACGATGCGGTATGCGGCGGTGAAGTGCATGTCTTTAGTGACGCTCGGAGCGCGCCTACGGTGCTTGTCTATATATTCGCTCGGTCAATCGGTTAGACGGAATCAAAGTTTCGATACTCACTTCGAAAAATCGCATAGCACCTATTAAACAAATGACCATTCCGCGTTTGGAATTGTGTGGTGCATTGTTAGGTACAAGATTGTGCACTAAAGTTAGAAACGCATTAACTATAAACATAAATAGGTACATATTTTGGTGTGATTCTTCAATAGTGCTGGGATGGTTGTCAACACCTGTGAACCAACTCAAGCCATTTATAAAAAAAATTGTGTTGTTCGTGTTTGTGAAATACAGGAAAGCACGGTGGGTTGTGAGTGGCGTTACGTGCCGTCGAAAGCTAATCCAGATGACCTTGTTTCGCGCGGAATGTCAGCTGATCTTATTGTGGATTCATCTTTGTGGTGGGCAGGTTCCGCATTTCTTTCACAAAACGAATGTCATTGGCCTAAATTGCCTACTCACCTTGCGAAACAAGATTTACCAGATACTTTAAAACAAATTTCTTTAAATATTTCAACTGATCAACGTAATCAGCTACATAATAATAGTGATTCTATAACTTCGATACATAAATACACATTAATTCAAAACTTAATAGGAAAATATTGAAAATTAAATTATTTACAAAGAATAGTTGCAAATTTACAAAAACTTATTTACAATTTAAAACATAAAGATAAAAAAATTAAATGCGCACTTACACATAATGAACTTCAAAATTCTTTAACATGTATTATTCTTGCAGGACAACAACAAAATATGTTTACTGAAGAATACAATCTTTTAAAGGCAGGAAAGCTTTTGCCACGAAAAAGCAGACTTAATTGTTTATCTCCATTTGTGGATACTAGCGACGTCATTCGTGTAGGCGGAAGGATTAAAAATTCACCTTATGATTATAATGTGAAACACCCAATATTATTATATAGAAAACACAAACTAATCAAATTAATATTTGAATCGCAGCATATAAGCCTATTACATGCTGGTCCACAATTACTTTTGTCAAATATCTATCAAAATTATTGGCCTGTGGGAGGCAGAAACTTAGCAAAATCTGTAGTTCATAAATGTTTGAAATGTTTTAGGTATAAAATCGAAAATTTGCAACCTGTAATGAATTTCCGTTTCTTCATTGTTCAGTAGATTATGGGGGCCCAGTACTTATAGCTGACCGGAAAGGTCGAGGGTGCAAGCTAACAAAGTCTTACCTATGTATAATTGTCTGTCTCGCTACAAAGGCCGTGCATTTGGAGCTCGTCACTGAGCTCACCAAACAGGCTTATATGGCTGCGTTACATCGATTTGTCGCACGCCGCGGTAAGCCGCGCAGTATACTGTCTGACAATGCCACAAACTTTATCGGCACTGCTAACGAGCTTTCTTCTTTCTTACAGGAACCTGATATTCCGTCTGAGTTCGCCAACGAAGGTATAGAATTTTCGTTTGTACCTCCTTATTCTCCGCACTTTAGTGGCATCGCCGAAGCGGCCGTTAAATCGACAAAGCACCATTAAAACGGTTACTACAACAAACTAACTTCACTTATGAAGAGTTAGCCACTTGCTTAACTCAAATAGAGGCAGTCTTGAATTCCCGTCCTCTTACTCCTCTCTCGTCCGACCCTCTTGATTTTTCCGCCCTTACTCCCGCTCATTTCCTGATCGGACGCTTGCTCACATCTGTGCCTCAACCACGGGTTCCAGATGGCAACATGACGAGCCTCGAACGTTACCAGCGAGTGGCCCCCATCAAGGAACATTTTTGGTCTCGTTTTCACCTAAAGTATATCTCTACATTACAGAAACGGACCAAGTGGCACGCTCCTTACGGTGCCATATCAGTGGGCACGCTTGTGCTCATCTCATGCTCAAGGGCATCCCACCTCTCTGCTGGCTGCTAGGTAGAGTTGTCCAACTGCATCCCGGCGACGACGGTGTCACAAGAGTAGCCGACATCAAAACCAAGAAGGGCGTCATCCGGCGGGCGTTCAATAAAATCTGCCCTCTTCCTATTGAAGACATCTCTTCAACGGGGGGAGCATGTTCGCGCCTTTAACGCGGCAACACACCGCGACTATGCTCCCGCCTATAGCGCGGCAACACTTCGCATACCACCGCAGGGCTCACGGGGCACGCGGGGCGTGCGAGGACTGGACGGCGGCGTCTAGCATGCGACTACGCATACGAACTCCTCGGCAGCTGGACGATTATACTAGGCTTAATAAACGTATAATTACAGTCCGCTTTTCATTGAAGGATCCACAGGAGTTTACTTTGCCTCCTCAACACTCATAGTATTTTACACCGACACGGATATCTTTGAACATTTCTCTGCCGTTTATGGACGTATTTGCAAAATTATTTTGTTGTTGTAAAGGGTATAAATCAAAATTGGTATTTTAATATCTGAAGTGGAAATGTGATGATCCATGAGGAATCGAGGGAACTCCTCGAAATTTATATGGACACATAATATAGTGATTTTGACTTTTTCTAAAGTTACACAAGTATATGCTACAAAAAAATAAGATTTTGTGCCAAGGTATACCCTGGATACCTTTACCAGTCTTTAAAGATACGCGTTTGAAAATTTCGGCATGTTTATAAAGAACTACAAGCATATGCCACTATGTAACTTACTGTAATCATCATCATCTTATTTACAATACCTAATAGAAGCTTGGCGCGTATTTAATTATACATTCGATCGTTTATTTTAAACGCTCTTAAAATGTATTTATAATAATTTAACAATTATCACTAAAAGAGAAAAATTATTATAAAAAAAAATAATTAAACCAACTTCCAAAGTAAAAATACACAAAAAAGTTGTTGAAAAAATTTTATGGAACTCGCGTTTAAATTTGCTGGTACCGACTTCAAAATTAAGAAGATTGAGTAGAGAAATAGTTAAAATTTGCGGAGCCACATTTTTAAGATACGAGTAGCTATTCAACATTTTCATTCTAAGAGTTCTAATGTCAAGTTGCACCGCGCTGCACAGCGCATGTGCACTAAATTACTAATGTCATAATATGAAACCTGTATCTTTATAAGTAGTCAATAAAGTTCAATTTTGAACAGCTATCTTAAGAATGCAGCGTCGCGTCGCGTATCGTCGCGGTGCGAATAATTCGTAATCAATAATTTTATTGATCCTAACTCCATTTCGTAAATGCAAACTTAAAATCCTACTAGCACTACGCGTACTTCCATGCTAGGGCCGTTAAAGTGTTGTGTTCACACAATATTATATTTTTTACTAGTTCATAGTCCGAATAGCAATATATTAATATATAATTTTAGATCACCTTTTATTCTAAAAAAATGTAAATTACGGCGTTTGATGGGCTTTGGGGCTTAGTGGTTACCGCGTTGACGCTCCAACCGGAGGACGCGGACTCGAATCCCGCCAGGAACAAAAAAGTTTTCTGTGTTCCTGTGTCGTGGATGTGTATTAAATAAGTGTATTATAATATACATTTTTTTTTAATATAATAGTATTAAAAGTATTAAATATATTTCCGTTGTCTGCTACCCGTAACACAAGTTCTTCGAGAACTTACCACGTTACCAGATTTAATGGTGTGCAAGATTTTCGTTCTACACAAACCAATTGGGGGCAAAAGCTGATCATATTATATTATTTTATTCATCCTATTACTATTTTAAATGTAAAAGTTTCTGAGGATGGATGGATGGATGATGAATGCATGGATGGATGAATATTTGTTACTCTTTCACGCAAAAGCTACTGAACGGATTTCGATGAAATTTAGTATTATAGTAGAAGTTTAGGCTCTGGATTAAAACAAAGGCTACTTTTATACCCAAATAGTATAGTATTCCCATGGGATACCCGATACTATATTTACGTGAGTGGATCCACGGCAAAAAGCTAGTAAGTTATTATAAGACATAGCGATAACGTCAACATCCAACATCAAGCAACATCAAAAGAGTTGATAAACGTAAATATATTTTTAATGATACGTTGAAAGAGAAACATTTCAATATTTCGTGCGCAGATAGACAAACAAATTTAAATATTTATATGTACAGTCGGTGACGGATCCAATGTATCACTTTTCGACCTTATCACTTGGCAATAAGGTTCAGAAGTGGTACACAAGATATGTCGGCGACTGTACAGAATATTTGGAACGAACATCTTCAAATACATAAAAATCTTTTCAGATCTTCGAACCTTAGCTTTTTTGATTTAAATACAAAATTACAATACAATAAATGTTATATTCTTAATGTCTTTCATAAATCATAGATTTTCGTAAAGTAACCATTTCTTCCATAAACAAAGCTACGTATAGACTAGGGTTACGTTGTCACTTTTGACTTTTCACCATTTATGATTTTATTTTGAATATTTTTTAAACGAGACATTAAATTAGGTTGTCCCAAATATGGGCAAAAAAATTTTCTGTGTAAAATTTGAAACGCATACCCTCCACATTTTTTATAAATGCTTAAACAAATCTAAATGTTAATTTTTATCCTTCTAGTATGATTGCAACTCGTGCCGACTGAGCCGCTAATTTTACAAAAAATCGCGTTCTGTGCTGATATTTTGTTCTGCTACAAAACCAATATAAGTCCAAAAATTAGGTAAATTAGGATCAAAATGAATCAATACTGACATGAATACCTATTTAATCTCATAAAATAATAACAATCAGTTTGGATAACTTCTCTTTAATTTTTAATATGTTTGAAATAAGTTTCTATGTTGACGATGAATGAAGATTCCTGTCAAAGAGTGTAGTTTAGATGTCTTTAGCTTGATCTTTCCTGATAAGCTCCCCGGTTTTTTAAGACCAAGAAGCTGTTCTCTATCGTCAAATGTAGCAATAATTGGAAAATTTTCCTTTTTCCACCCTGATAGACTGAGATTAATTGAGATCAGTTGTTCCTAAAGTAATATTAATTGTTTCTGTCCTGGATTCGTACATAGACATAGAGATTTTCTAATCTCGCCTGGCATACTGAGTTCAGAAATTCGTTATAGACCGAATCTTTTGAATATTCTAGTAATTATTTACAGAAAACGTAGAAATAACAACAAATAACTTTTTGTTGTAAACATGACTGCGACCGCTCGTAAACATACGATAAATTACAAGTAATTTCTGTAGTGTGTCAAAATATATATAACAATAATTAGTAGGTACCTACAGAATACGTATTACACTCTATTCAAATCCAATTAAAACTTAATGTAATCAAAAAATGAAATTCGACGAATTAATCTGTCAGTATATTTAAAAATATATATAAAATATACACGGTAGATACGTAACATAGGTATTTTTTTTTGTCGTTATATTGCTTCTTTGTTGACATACCTGTACCTATCGGTTATACAATGTGTACTCCATTCGGTGGGGCTAGCACGAATAATTGACAACTTCATATTCGTAACGTTATCGAATGAAAATTGTAGAGGGATTAGGCGGTGTCATGATTTTCAAAAGCATTACGAAACGTTGTTGTCAATTGTTCGTGCTAAGCCCACAGATACATTACATAATGTTGTCATAGGTTTACATAAAATCGATAATAGTTTTCGTTTGATAAGTATCACTGACGAAATAGTATAATCGAGTGGAAGAGCTATGTATCGGTACGAAGTGATTGAGATTGAAATTTCAAGGTCACATCACGACACGCGTCATAACACGATTTTTGATATAACACCATCGATATAACGCCATCTATCGGAAGCTACTTATACTTCTTACACAACAACTTAACATTTTTCAATACTTACTTCTTAGTGTAATTGCACTTCACCGCCACGACTATGAGGAGTATATTCGTCACAAGCGATATCAATATAGTCGGCACATACAGCACTATCAGTATTACATCAGGCTGGTAAAGATACTGGTCTAACAGTAAGGCGAACTTCAAAGTCTTACTTATGTTAGTTACGTTGAACAAATCCTCGTCTATAGTCACGTTAGAAAACATCATTCACCACTATAAAAACATTTCACTTTAATCACTTCACATTTTTAACCGACTTCCAGAAGGAGGATAATATATAGAATTCAGGCTTCGAAAGCACACAATCCATCTTCCAAAAGGAGGTTATTATAGTCGGTGACATTTTATTCCGTCTGAATAAAAGGGTAAAAATAAGGGTATAATTGGTACATAAAATAAAGTACCATGGTGTACTTAGTTGACTTTTTTGTCTACTGATGAAATATTGTTTTACAACATTGTTCTACTAATTTACTATTTAATATATATATATATTAAATAGTAAAACTACATTGTCATCCTTTTTACGCCCGGTAACTCCTATGACGTTGCGCGTGATTGGATCGTACAACGGATAGTAGAAGTAGATTCCATTGTGGATACAATATAACCTGCCATTCTTAGGTTCCGTACCCAAAGGGTAAAACGGGACCCTTCACTAAGATTACGCTGTCCGTCTATCTGTCTGTCCGTCTGTTACCAGGCTGTATCTCATGAACCGATATGATTTATGTATTTCTGTTGCCGCTACAGTAAGAAATACTAAAAAAACAGAATAAAATAAATATTTCAGGGCGCTCCCAGGCAACAAACGTGATTTTTTGCAGTTTTTATAGACCCGACTCGCAACCGGTTTCTTAATTAGCCGGAATAAAAAGTCACCCAGTATAGAATTCGTGATATTCATTGTAACTGCCTTACATTTATTTAATTCATAGATTGTAGCGCTTCACATTTTCACGAAATAAGTTTCAATTCACTTTATTGTATCTTAACATAGCTACACTTTTATGAACTCATTTATTAACAGATAACTTATAGTATACACACTTATTTATAAATTTGGATTCTTCTATTTAGTTTCGCACAATTTTTAAAGTCACTGTAATCTACAAGTGATTGTGATTTAGACATACAACTTTTGTGAAACTCTTTCGTGAATTTATATATTTACTCGTTGTAAAGTTAACACACTTAAAATAATTTATTTTGACTATTCTATTCAGTTTCACACAATTCAATACGAAATACTTCGAAGTTTCACGTGTCTCGTTTCGCACGGTTTCGAGAACGTCTGTCTGCCAGAAGACGGGGGTTCGAACTGAACTTGCAGAGGGACAGAGTCGCGATCGAGTCAACTCGATGTGTTAATCATTTGGTTTTATAACATTTGACTTTACATCGGACGGACATCCTACTATTATAAATGTGAAGGCTTATGAAGATGGATGGATGGATGGATAGATGGGTGGGTGTTTGTTACTCTTTAACGCAAAACCTACCAAACGGATTTCAATTAAATATAGTATGGTAGTAGTTTAGGCTATATATATTCGAGGCTACTTTTTATCCCGAAAAAGTACAGTATTCCCGTGGGATAACAGATTCTATATTTACGCGGGCGGAGAGGCAGGGAAAAAAGCTAGTAGAAATATAAATTTTACTAGCGAAACTATTGTATTTTAAGTGTAATGTAAGGTGAAAAATTTCGGAGTAATAACTTTATTTGTAACTTTAATAAATTATTTTTCATGTAACTGCTAGTGTTTCGAATGATGCTTTAATTGTTAATAAAAACTCTACCATCACGTTGATATCATTCATGTGACGACATGTAACAACACATTATAATAAGAACAAATAATGTGAATGGTCAAATGTTTATCAATGTGAATACGTCGTGATAAAGTAACACGATCAATGTCAGAAGTTTGTGATTCTGTTTTCTTATAATATCATATTACACAATACCGTCCATCACACGTAAATTTCGGACCGCGCATCGCTCCGCGTTTTAAACCGCGGCAGGATCTATGCGTTTAGACTGCGGGTCGAACTATCGTACTATTTAGGACTTCAAATGCATACATTTTTTGGACTTTCGGATTCTTACGTAATACGCCATACCGCGCGGTTAAAACTGTGAATAATCTACTCGCATCAATATGCTGGATCGTACTATCGGCTTCGCACACTTAGACGTTCGTTTCGGAGCGCAGATCGGAACGGCGTGTCGTCACACGTACAGTTCGGACCGCGGACAGCGCTATTCACTTTACAATAATTATGTTTTGTTCCAATAGTAGTCATCAGAATCTCTAAAATTATTTACAGACATTTTGCTAATTACAATATGAACAATAGATATCACCTTGCTTTTTGGCATGCATTCAAGGTCATCTATTTAAAAACGATGATGATGATATTTAAAAAATATACATTTACAGAGAGTACTTGGCAGAATGTAACTTCATTCATTTAAAATCTAAAATGATGGCGCTCGTGTCCTGACGCGAACCTCGTGACGCGACCTGGATATTTCAACGTGCCTAAAACTGTTTCATTTCACTTAAAACTAATGGCTCATGAAATGATAATGTTAATATAACGAATTTTAATGTACTACATCGAATCGGGATATAATTTCATCACATTAAACTTCCATCCATGTCAGATGATCCATTAAAATATCAGACACGCTCCACACGCCTACCTAGGTGCTTCAACTTCGTACAAGTGGTTTTAATTAGTATTAAGTGTCCTTTCGTCCTTTGGGCTTGATTTGAAAAATACTTCGCCTTTATTATAAGTGGAATTTCGATGCAGACTTTATAAAAAAACATAGGTTTATCTAATCATAAACATTATATTACCTACAGTATGTATATTATGTACATT
The DNA here is from genome assembly GCA_037179445.1 of Phengaris alcon alcon. Taxonomy (NCBI): domain Eukaryota; kingdom Metazoa; phylum Arthropoda; class Insecta; order Lepidoptera; family Lycaenidae; genus Phengaris; species Phengaris alcon. The sequence goes on along the minus strand of JAYRCH010000208.1, from coordinate 43,963 downwards.
ACATGATGTACCTACATAGATTTACTGGAATCAAACGATTATAATAATAGCAGAGTTATAAGTTTATCATTAGCGAGCGAGCTGATGATGATGAATGATAGCTAAGAATACTCTCTCTCTCATGTCAGCTTTCAAATAAAAAAACGTATCCTAATCGTACCTTTACAGCCTCCGAGGTCCAGTAGTTTAGAGCTTGGCTCTCAACTCGGAGGTCGTGGGTTCGATTCCCGCATTGAAACAATAAAAATTGTCATTTTCAAGTTTGGTTAGGACAATGCAGACTGATTACCTGATTGTCTGTCAAGAAAGATGATCCATGCGTCGGATGGGCATGTAAAAGTCGGTCCTGATCTCTCGCCAGTCGTGTCAGTTTCGTCCCACTAGTTTTCGAGAGTAAAGAAAGAGAGAGTGCTCTTGTGTACTGCACACATACTTGGGCACTATAAAATAACTCCTGCGTAGCTGGCCTGGTTTCAATGAAACCGGCCACCGTCACCAATATCGGTGTGGGGTGGTTGATCTATACGATGCCACGGACAGACTGACAGACAGACAGACATGTCAAACTTATAACACACCTCGTTTTGCATCGGGGGTATGTTTGTAACTTCACAAAATTCAGTTGTTCATAGGGCAATTTGAGGCAACACTAAATAACGTAGAACGTCTACAAAGCGCGTAGCATTGTGCTACGACAGGGAAATACACAATTTTACCCGACTACGGCGAAGCCAAAAGGAAGAGTAATGATTTTGTCTGTCTATGTTTGTGTGTATGTTTATTCCACCGTAGAGCCAAAACTACTGATTCGATTTTAATGAATGAGGTGTCAGTCAATCGATTCGTAATAATAGCCCGGGTAACATAGGCTATATTATAATTAGCGTAGTCGGGTTATAGTTTTTTTTATAATTTTCTAGATTATTGGTCAATCATAAAATGGTAGATCTTCACAGGTTAACCTGCGCAGCTAAATAGACAAGAGTGAGCTTAGCACGAACGATTGACAGCAACGTGTTCGTTACCGAATGAAAATATAATATGAAAATCATTAATAAAAATAGCAAGAACAGACACTACCTCACATTATTATCACACTACCGCGCATTTAATAGATACAATCTACACATAATATAATAAATTTGTAACTGGTCGCTGTCTGGTGTACATGGAAGATAAATAAGAAAAACTATATCAAATATAAATAGAAAAAAACCCTTATAGGGTTCAAACTTAAAAATAATTATGTGAATTATTTTGAAAGAATAAAAGAAAGTCGCCACAGGGCGACCTCTGGTATAATAATAATATAAATTGTAACGTCTAACTATATGGCATTGGTAGTGGATTTATTGGCATTCGAGAGAAAAGAGATTGATTCCGAAACGCTCAAATTGCGAAGGCAAATATCGACCTGTGTGTCTAAAAACACTACCGATATTCGTGGGGATGACGATATTGATGATGACAATAATGATGATAATGATGATGACGATATTGTTTGGCAGTTGCAAGGTTAATGTTATTTTGATGACGTCACATACATTACGACAATCTCCTTGGATACAATAGTGACGTCTAATCATCCTTCCTTTCATTTATCTAAGGTTAATTAGACACTTGGTCTATTGCAAATTATTTGATTGTGAAGCTCTTTGTATTGAGTTTCAAGATGTTTGAAGTTGAGACGATTTTGCAATTATTTAAATAAAACTAACCAGGTCTTACCCTAAACAGAATGACACTTAGTGACGTCGTCAAGTTCGATTTAGCTTTGGAGTCTTTTTTGGCCTCAAACCAAAAAAAGGTCTTCCAAAACTGACGGAGAAAAATAAATCCATTTATTATAAGGACTTATAACGTGGATCATTAATTTTAATAAATGAATTTGTCAATTTTCTTGTTAAATGAGGAGTTTATTTGGAAGTTACGAAGTAATTAACAAATCCCGCTTTAACAAGATTTCTTTGCTGCCTGAACTTTATAATACAATCGGTGATTGGTGCGGCGGTAGGCAGTGAACTAACTCACTAATAAATTTATATACGCCGTTACAATTTTCCTTCGAAGTTCTTCACATAGACTATCATCATGAATTTTTCAGATTTTTCGAGGCAGCCGATTAGCTTTTATATTTATTTCAGCACTTTTACACAATACACATAATATGTATGCAAAATTCTAGCACTAACTGTTTGGAAGGTAATCCGAAGACGGACGGACGGACGTGAACTACGGAACTATTATATCGCAAGTTGCATGAGTTCATATGTATAGTAAAATTGCTGAGGTTCCCATTGCATTATTGCTAATGCAATAGGATACATATATTATTTAACTTCAATGAAAAACATCTTTTAGAAAATATGGAAATAATACACAAAATATTAGACTCGGTTTGTAGTACAAATGATAAGCTTACATTAAAAACTCAAATTGACTCCTTATCTAATTCTTTAGAATTAATAATCCTAACATCATCTTTCGATATCGATGACATAAACAATGCTATTTTATTTGCAAAACTTAATGTTTTACACCCTACTGCACTGAGTCCTTACCAATTATATAATGAATTAGATAAACATAGAAATAAACTTTCTAGCCATTATGATTTGCCTGTACCATTAGCGCTACAAAATATTCAGGAACTAACAGATATTTCCAAATTAATTTGTTATTATCATCAAAATAAAATAATATTCGTCCTCAACATCCCTTTAGTCCTAACTCAAACATATAATCTTTATAATATAATACCGATACCAGTTCCATATGATATATTGAAACCAGACACCTACATTCTAATCGAGCCAACTAGCTCATATGTAGCAGTAACAGGTGATCACATGTTCTACTCGCTATTAAGGGACATCGACAATTGTAAACTAATTGGTGAAAAGTGTTGTGTGTGTGCTCGCCGACTTATTTTCAGTCATTGCCAACCCTACGTGCGAAACATCTTTATTAAGTGAAGTGGTTACTAAACTCCCTGATTCCTGTGTAGCTAAAATAATTCACGGTTCTATAGATGTATTCCACAAACTTAGTTTTAATCGATGGATTTTCGTTCAGTCAGATCCTGGGAAATTCCATATTACTTGTGAAAAGTCCGATGTAAATTCAGATGTTATATTATTCGGAACTGGCATCCTGACCTTACCTAAATATTGTAAAGCATTTTATAAAACATTACAGTTCACCGCAGTTGGCGAAACGCCACTCGGTAACGTAACAAATGTAGTGTCAAATTTCAACATATTACTAGACGATTGTTGTGAACATTCAAAAATTAATAAAACATTTGCAAAACTTCCACACTCTAATTTAAAAAATATTGGCAATCATTAAGCTACATGCCAGCATCCATCTTCGCTCAATGGAAGATGAGTTAAATAAATTAGAAAACCCATCTCACTTAGAGAAATACGGCATTCACTACATGTCTTTAAGCTTATTAAGCAGCATTATATTTATAATATATCTGATGTATAAATGTCGAAAAAATATTACTTGTAAGAAATCGCCTTGCTGTATTTAAATTTTTAATCAGTGCCATAATACGATAAATGTAAAACTATATCTTAAGAAATCCTAATAATATTTGTGTTAATTAAGTATTTTGAATAAATTTGAGTAAATAAAATATTTTTGTAATTTAGCAGTTTTCTTGTATGCTCCAAACGAAAGTCCAATCTCTCGCGTTAATCTTAGCGTAATCTCTCATCACTTTGAGATGTGATGATCGATCTTAACGGGGGGTTGTTATATCGCAAGTTGCACGAGTTCATATGTATAGTAAAATTGCTATGTTTCCCATTGCATTATTGCTAATGCAATAGGAAACCTATATTATTTCCGTTTAATAAAAACATAGTGTTATTAGTCAGATTGAATTGGACTTCCGTCGGGTGCAGGTCTTTCTCTAAGTTATTTTTATAATATATTTTCGTGTGTCAATTAAAATAGTTTTTTTTTTTAAAACCAAATCCTGAACCACTCCGTAACAGAACCCTAAGGAAGCCACTTATATAGCTTTACCGAGTACAAGTCTATGTATTAGCTGTCTTTTACACGTATTTTTATTTCTAAGGTTGAATGTGTCGAAAATAATTATTTTTATTACCCCTAGTATTTACGTTACATACAGTAATAAATAAATATATCTTTATTTCGGGCGGCATAGGCCCAAGGCTGAAAATAATTAAAAATATTATTTTTTTTAATACTAAATAAAATTACATTACGCTCATTACGCCGCTGTTAAGGTCATTGACCTCACACAGCTGATTGTGTTGGTATTATTCTGGCAAAGGTATTCTCAAAGTAAAGTAAAAGTGTTGGTATTCTCTTTAAATCGCCTGTTTCTCAGCTCAGGTTGATGACCCACGCGCCTTAGAGAGCTCAATGTAATTTTATTTAGGAGGCATACTTTTTTTTTCGATTTATCTATAATTTTTTGGGGAAATGCCACAGACAAAAAAAAAATTAAGATTCAACAACGCTGTATTAGAGCCATGTTTATAATTAAAAGTACCGATAGTTGCCAGCCTATATTTAAACAAAAGCGGCTTCTGACACTTTCTTCTCTATATTTACTTGTGGTTGCATTATTTGTAAAATGTAATTCTCATCTCTATCCGCGATTATCAGATAATGTAATAAGAACCAGACATCATGGTGACAAACTATACGTACATAACTGTAAAAAAGAATTAATGGCAAAGGACACCTCAGTCCTCCCGTGACCACGGCTGCTGGAAAGTAGCCGAAACGTCGGGAAAAAGATAAGTGCACCGCGACACAATCCGTAAGTGTTTAAAACAATGAACAATATTCCCGTAAACCTAATAAATCAATCTAATATCTATTTTATTATAATACTTGTACAATAGAATTAAGTTTGACTCAATTTATATTTCATAAAAATATTTTGACATGTTTATATTTAACAATTTAATCTTATGGACTTTTAATGAAGTAATGCATAATGTACCTCATAGTTAATTTATTTTTTACAATATTATTAATTGTAATTAAATGTAACCGGTGATGTATACCTTACCTAACTTTGATATTATAAAATTGAATTTAAATCTTAAACTACTAAAATTTGCATGCCTACGCAGAATATGTGTTCTAAAAATTTACTAAATTAAAATAAGACTAATTTTGTTACCATATTCTAGCAAATATAGATTATGATTATGATTATGCCTAAACATCTATACATAAGCAGTAGATTGTAGTGTGTGTTATAATTCTCGGAAATTGCATAATGTAAAGTCAGCTATATTCGTGGCGTGGCGAATTAACTCCTGCGAGAGTTAGTCGTCTGCCCACCGCCTACCTAACTAGTTGTGCAAATAAAGTGATTCAGCACATCCAGTATTTAATTTGAAGACCCCAGCCTTTGTACACTAAACTGGTGACCCCGACGAAGAACTCTCGAAGAAAGTTTGTAGTGAAGGGAATCGGCGTAAATAGTGACATTGGCTGTGGGCTAAATTTTTTGTTCGAGATCGAATTCCACGCGTCGACAGGAAGTTAGCGTGACGTAATAGAAGAACACGCCGTGGCACGTGGCGAGTACAACGGCAGGCGGCTCATCAGCTCATTGACTCGTCGACTCATCGGCTCAATTTCGTTCGAGAAAAATGAACAAGGCATCAGACACGGGTTGCAAGGAAGAGGCGTCAGGCGCAGCGTTGGCATCCATAAGCGTGTCCACCAAGCTACCGGAATTGTGGACAGACTTACCAAGGTTATGGTTCGCGCAGTTCGAGGCTGTGATGGCCCCACAGAAGCAGGGTGAAGAGACCAAATTCAACCTGGTCATATCGAAACTCGGAAAAGAGGCCATTCAGCAGGTCAGCGACCTCGTGATGTCACCGCCCGCCCAGGACAAGTATACGGCGCTTAAGGAGAGACTGCTGCAGGTTTATGAAGAGAGTGCCGAAAGACAAATGCAGAAGTTGGTGTCGGAGCTGGAGTTGGGTTCGCAAAGACCCTCCCAGTTTTTAAGGCGCATGAAAGATCTGGGGCGCAGCGCACAAATTGCGGACAGCACACTGAAGAGCCTGTGGTTGTCGAAGATGCCGTCATCAGTTTGAGCAGTCATGGCGGTTTGTGAAGATCAGTCACTGGACAAGCTGGCGGCCATGGCAGACAAGATTACTGAATACACCAACGTCGGAGATGTGGCAGCCGTGTCATGCAAGAAGGCAGCAGATGGACAGTCGGACGAGCAGATGAACAGATTGGAGCTGGAGGTTGCAGCGCTCCGCGCCGAACTAAGGGGTCGCGGGCGCTCGAGGAGCAACGACAGACCGACCGACTTCAGGAGAAGATCGACATCGCGGCCGCGAAGAGTACCTGGGGACCCGGACTGGCTGTGCCGTTTTCACTTTCGGTACAGATCGGGGGCTAACCGCTGCGAGGAACCCTGCGCGTGGCGAGCCAAGCAGCCGGAAAACTAGATGGGGTACATGCGGGCTCGGTGGACGGATGTACTCAAGGTCAGGTAACCAAAAGCCATCGTTTATTGATTAGAGATAAAGTAACGAAATATAGTTTTTTGATCGACACAGGCGCTAACATTTCCGTAATTCCAAAGTGGTGTGTTAGAAAGCCTATCAAAAAAATCGATCTAAAGTTGTATGCTGCTAATGACAGCGAAATTAAATGTTATGGAATATGTAATTTAGAGTTATCGTTAGGCCTAAGACGGTCATTTAAATGGCCTTTTGTCGTATGTGATGTAAAACAGCCGATAATAGGTGCCGATTTTTTGAAGAATTTTAAATTAAATGTAGATCTGTATAATAATAAGTTAATTGATACGGTGACCACCCTAAGGGTCTGTGGAATTAAAAGTACAAATTTTGTCGGCACTATTAAAAGCATAAATAGCAACCATCCTTACGCGGATTTACTGGAACAATTTCAGGACATCACGCGACCGCCAGCCTTCAAGGACGTCCCAGAGCATTCCGTTTATCATCACATAGAGACTACTGGACCACCTGTCCACGCGCGTGCCAGGAGGTTAACGGACGACAGGTACGATAGGGTTAAAAAAGAATTTCAGTTGATGCAAGAACTAGGAATATGTAGACCTTCAAATAGTGAGTGGGCCAGTCCTTTACATATTGTACCTAAGAAGGATGGTGGTATTCGACCCTGTGGGGACTATAGGATGTTAAACGCAATTACAAAGCCAGATCGTTATCCGATACCTAGAGTACAAGATTTTACGTATGGGTTACATAATAAGAAAATTTTTTCAAAATTAGATATTTGTAGAGCTTATCATTTTATAGGTATTAATCCAGATGACATTAAAAAAACAGCTATTATTACGCCATTTGGCCTTTTTGAATTTCCAAGAATGACGTTTGGCCTGCGTAACGCGGCACAAACATTTCAAAGATTTATCAATAATACAGTCTTATCAGGCATAGAACAATTAAATTATGACGGCGACTTTACAGGGGGCAAAGGTCAGTCAGTCGTGTTCGGGTACATAGATGACGTCATCGTTGGATCGGATAACCCCGATATACATAGAGAACATTTGCGATTAGTATTTGAAAGATTGAATAAATATAAAATGTCTATTAATTTAAGTAAATGTGTTTTTGGACAGTCGGCTATAGAATTTTTAGGCTATTTAGTTTCAGAAAAAGGTATAAGTCCGATGCCGGAAAAAGATTAAACCTATCGAGTCATATCCGAAACCGGAGACAATAGAACAATTACGTAGATTTTTGGGCATCTTAAATTTTTACAGAAATCATATTCCTAACGCTGCTCGAGTTCAGGGAGTTTTAGATAGGTATTTACACGGGGCTAAAAAACGATAAGACGCGTATAGATTGGACAGACGAGGCGAATAGTGCATTTGAAGTGTGTAAAGAAAATTTGAAAAATGCCGTCACTATTTCGCATCCGATATCTAATGCTAAATTAGGGTTAATGACTGACGCGTCAGATTTTAGTATAGGGGCAGTGTTAAATCAGTGGGAAGGCAATTCTTGGAAACCTTTAGGATATTTTTCAAAAAGGTTATCAGAACCGCAAAAGAAGTACTCCACGTACGACAAGGAGCTTTTAGCGATTTATTCGGGAATAGTTTATTTTAGAGATTTAATCGAAGGTAGAAATTTAACAGTTTACACGGACCATAAGCCGCTCACTTTTGCTTTAAGTAAAATAAGTTCTAATAAAGAGTTACCTAGGCGAGCGCGTCAATTGTTGTATATTAGCGAATTTACAAGCGACATACAACATATACAAGGCACTGAAAATCAGGTGGCCGACGCTTTATCGAGAATAGAGAGTATCATATGCCCTAGTTCAAGCGAATACGTGGAGGTTGCGAGAGCACAGGCGACAGACGCTGAGCTCGCGGATTTAATGAAAACGAATGATAAATTGCAATGGAAACAGTTAGCGCTCGATAATAATGATGATATTAAAATATATTGTGAAACATCAGCTCAGAATATTAGGCCGTATATACCATCGCAGTTTAGGAAAAGTATTTTTCATAAATTTCATGACGTTTCTCATCCTGGAGTTAGAGCATCGCGTGCATTAATTAGTAAAAAAGTGGCCAGGTATGAATAAGGACGTAGGGACCTGGGCCAAGACGTGCGTGAGGTGTCAGAGAAGTAAGGTTATTCGGCACACAGTTTCGAAACTTAGCGATTTTAACCATAGCGATCGTTACGAACATTTGCACGTTGATTTGATAGGACCTTTACCGGAAACTGAGCACGGTTTCCGTTACTGTGTCACTATGATCGATAGATTAACACGATGGCCTGAGATTTGCCCTGTGAAGGACATGACCGCAGAGTCGGTAGCTAGAGCAGTTTATGAAGGATGGATTTGTCATTTCGGTTGTCCTAAAATTATTACCACCGATCAAGGTAGACAGTTCGAAAGCGAATTATTCACAGATTTAATGAAATTATTAGGTATCCAAAAAACGAGAACTAGCCCATACCACCCACAGTGTAACGGTAAGATAGAAAGGTGGCATAGGTCTTTGAAGTCGGCTCTGGTGGCTAGATTGAATAATAATCTATCATGGTTAGTAGAACTACCTACGGTCATGTTAGGATTGAGAGCTGCTTGTCAAGCGGACAACGATAATATTAGCGCGGCGGAATTTGCTCTGGGACATTGTTTAAGGTTGCCGGGAGAATTTTGTTCAGATAAAAGTATGAAAATTGATAATCCACATTCATTTATAAGTAATTTAAGAGACACTTTGAACAAAATTAAGCCCATAAAAAGGGCATGTAAAAATAGTAATAGTACTTTTGTGCATGCTGATCTAAATTTCTGTTCACATGTTTTTCTAAGAGTGGACGCGGTACGGAGACCGCTAACACCTCCGTACAGCGGACCATATAAAGTTTTAGAAAGAAATAGTAAAGTTTTTAAAATATTAATAGAGATTATTAATAGAGAACGTAATGTGTCGATTGATAGACTTAATCCCGCGTATATTTTAGAAGAAAATGAAGTTAGACATGACAGTAGATTAGATCAGCATAGTGAGGCTAATGTGTATACGCCTTTACAGAAATCACGTAGTGGCAGAAAAATTAAAAGACCTGTAAGATTCTTGGATGATAACTAGGTTAATGGTGCATTGGCATTTTTGTTAGCAAATAGGTACGCGAAGGTTGCGTAATGTCATCTCAGCACATATTAATTGTTATAAGACGTTAAGTTAGAAATATTTGCATTCACTTTATTTCCAATTTTGTGCTATTCTAATATACAAAGTTTGTGTTTCACGTGCAAGGAAGATGTTAAGGAAGGAATTAAAATTGTAATCAGGGTACAGATTTAAGTGTTTTGTCACGTTTGCTAAGTTCATTTTTTTTTGTTATTTGTCAATTATGTAAATCATTATTTATTTATTTTTTTAGAAGGGGGTGTATGTAGTATGTGTTATAATTCTCGGAAATTGCATAATATAAAGTCAGCTATATTCGTGGCGTGGCGAATTAACTCCTGCGAGAGTTAGTGGTCTGCCCACCGCCTACCTAACTAGTTGTGCAAATAAAGTTCTTCAGCACATCCAGTATTTAATATGAAGACCCCAGCCTTTGTACACTAAAAGATCATATGCCCAAAATATCCGTTGTTGATTTTAAACAACTTTATACCAATATAACGTTCAAGTTTTTTATTTTTCTTGGAGAATTTGTGGTACAAGAGATCCTTCTCTATATAGGCATCGTTTTAATTTAATGGCTGGCATTTCCTTAGACACGGGATAGCTTTTAAGACGAAATACACGGGTGTATGTGTGTTTCTTGCAAAAATTCATTGAACTGACTTTAATGTTTTATAAATAATTTGTAGAATAGACACACATATAGGCTAGCTTTGATTCTGAAAAATGTATGGTTCCAGATTTACTTTATATCCAAACGAAATCACTTCTAACATCTACTCCTAAATTGAAATAACATGTATATTTCACAGCAGGAAAAAAGGAAATATGTTCATAAATATACAGGGTGCCAGAAGACCGCTTCCATTAACTTTAAGATATGATTATACTGCATTTACTCATTACAAAAAAGTTTTTTTTTTATTTTCACAAATTTCATTTTTTTTTACATTTTATACCTTTTAATCATAAGAACAAGCTGTTTAGAAGTAGATTTTTTCTTAAAATCTAAAATTTTATTATTTTTACTTCATTACGAAATGTAATTTACTTCATTACGCTCGCCAGCCAATAACCCGTCAGTTGACGCACGGGCCGGCCGCCGTGCCGCTCCTGCCTTAGTACACACGTTCAACGATATTTAATGTATGCAGATTGCAGTGACTTACAATCGTACACACACAAAAGTGACGGATGTTTGGATTTCATAATTTCAAATAGTTTTGGCGGAACCTTGATGACTATCCCACGGAACCCACTTTACGAATCCCTGCTCTACGCCGCCTGCAGTGTGGTTCGTAAATTACACACGAAATGTTGCTTGACAAATAACGAAGCCTGTGTACTTACTTACGAACTAAATTCTTAATGTCCAACGGCAACCTTTTACCTCGAGATGAAAACCGCAACTAAATTAGAAAATCTTTTTCAAAACAATATAGTTCGTATATCGACTTTCGGCAAAATTCAAAGAATGCCGATGCTATGCGGCACGGGCGCCCAGCGCGCGCGGCCACAGCACGGCTTTTTGGCGGCAAATATCAAAAGCGTACCACTGGACTCTTTAAAAAACTACCTAGGCTAAGTGATGTGACCTATAAAAATTGAAACATTCGTGTACGTAGTATATTTAAATTAGTTAATTGTTTGATATGATTTTTTTCCATAGTTTTTGTAATAAATAAGTTACTGTTTTTATATCAAGCTGGGTTTTTATGATTTATGACCGGCAATTAAGCAGACAGATCGTCTGATGGTATGAGATTATCGTCTCCCACACGCCTCTTCGCTCTTTTACGCGCCTTGAGCCTCCAGTAGATTATGTAATAAGTTCATACAAATCAATGCGTATGCAAATTAAATAGTCTTTTATCGATATGAAAAACTATCGATACATTTCTGGACACATGCCTATGTTTTTTACATAAAATCATTTGCTTAGTTTGGTCAGTTGGCTGTAAGTGTAAACCTGCGTTTTCGAGTGACGTTCCGTGTTATTTTTTTAATTATCTACTTCTTATCTTCGTTTTAATTTTCGTTTGTTTATTTTGGCTCTTTCGTTTGTTTTAATAACTGTTTTATTTGTAATAAGTATTAACTGTTTTGTTTGTTTTGACTTGTTTTTCGTGTTTGTGACTTGTGTGTGATTTTTTATCCTAAAATGCCTTCACCATACGCGTATACCGCGCGTTACTATGGTATGATGATGATGTGCTTATGTGAAGCATTTGGGAATGTCGCAGAGGCATTGAGATTTACCGGAGGTGATATACTCATGCCCGCCATCTTTCAGACTCCCGTACCATTATACAGGCATTCGAGTGTTAGAAAATAAGCCCATTGAGCCTCCAACGGTGGGCGGCAACCAAATATCGAGGAGCAAATTTTAGACGGTGTGCCGGGATCTTCGTCTTGGAGCCCGCAGTGTGGCTAAAATGACGTCGGCACGGTAGGCCAGTTGCTACTTGCTGTTCGATTTAACTATATGTACCTCATTTCATTTTATTATCATTTATTTTTCTTAATCAGAACAAAACATTGAAAGTAATTAAATGTTAACTTATCAAAAGTTAGTAAATAGGTACTTGAATGTTATTAGAACTTTAAATAAACTGAGGCCTTTTCATTCGTTATTGGATGATTTATACAGTATTCTTCGAGCGAAGTAACCACTCTTGAAATACTGCAGTGCCTGGGACAGTTGGTTTTTAAATGTCGTATGGTTGTCCAAGCATATACGACATTCTCACAGCATAGTCAGTCAGTCCAGAGGAATGACTGGTCAATACGTATGGGGCCAACCATGCGCGGGTTTCCTCACGAGGTTTTTCTTCACCGTTAGAGCGTCCGTATAATGTACTTGAGATCCGAAAAAGTATCATTGGTACACGCCACCACCTGGGAATCGAACCTGCACTCTCTCGAGTGCGATCAAACGGTCTACCCACTAACCCACGGAGCTATCTAACTTTAAATAAGATTGTTTTTAATCTATGCAATTTTTGTGGTTTATTTACTACATACGGTACAGCTGCTAGTATCAGCTGATTTTCTCTATTTTCACCTGCGCGAGCGCGGGGGACGTGTAAAAAAGCTTGACAAATGGGTGCCCCACGAACTCAATGATCGCCAGCGCGAAGTACGCGTCGAAACGTGCCTTGCACTGCTCAACAGACACACAAATGAAGGAATTTTGAACCGCATTGTTACCTGCGATGAAAAATGGATTCTGTTTGATAACCGCAAGCGCTCAGCAAGTTGGTTGGATCCTGGTTCAGCACCTAAACAATGCCCTAAAAGAAAACTTACCCCTATAAAAGTGATAGTCACTGTTTGGTGGTCTAGCGCCGGTGTGATTCATCATAGCTTCTTACCAAACGGGGTGAGCATTACTGAAGATGTGTACTGTGAAGAACTGCACACAATGATGGAGAAGCTGGCACATCTCCAACCAGCATTGGTCAATCGCTCGTCTCCGCTGCTCCTGCACGACAACGCGTGACCTCATACTAGGTTAGAAGCTCTCCGTCATCCGCCCTACTCACCAGACCTTGCGCCTATAGACTACTACTTTTTCCAGAATTTGGATAACTTCTTGACGGGAAAAAAATTCAATACCCGAGAGGCAGTACAAAATGCCTTTGAAGGATTTGTTGCCTCCCGTCCAGCTGATTTTTTTAAGAAGGGCATCAATAAACTGCCACTGCGTTGGCAAAGATGCATTGATTGCATGGGTGATTACTTCGAGTAATACAAATAAAAAATACATGCAAATTAGTTTAAATTTTTTCATACAAAACGGCAATTTCATAGGTAAAGACCTAATATATTTTACAGTAATTATACTTTTTGGAGGGACTTAGGTTTGACTGCGTTTATTTATATTACCTTCAGTAACACCAGACTTGGATTTTGACATTTAACTTGTTTATTTTGATTAAAACTCCAGTTATTTTAATAAAATTTATTTTTGGGATAACTGAAATTATCACAATCCATTTTTCAACATTTAGAATCACTTTTACACTTAAAACACGAAGTTTTACTAAAATTTGAAACTTTAAGCAATAGTTATAATATAGAACGATTCTTAAGATTCTGACGAGCTATTTTAATAATAATTTTAATAACTTTTAATAACAACTAGATGTTGCTTGTACCAACGTCCCCATAATAATGATCTTCCTCCCGAGCACTCTGCACTTCATAGGGCGGGACGAATCCCCACTAATTTACACCACTGCGGATTCATGGGTTGTCAAGAGTGGTTCGATGAGCTTTGAACGTGGGCATGACAAACAACAGCAAGTGCATTAACACCTGCGCCGACATACATAACACAACAAGTACAATGATAAAATTCACAGTATTTGTATCTGTTTACTAAGAATGAACATATTATACTTATTAATTTATGAAATAAACTTTATGTTACATTTTTTATGTAGGGTAGCAAGTGTTGAAAATATTTATACTTATTTAGTTAACTCTCCTATAACGCAGAAAGCATAATAATTAATATCAGTTATGGTAGCAAGTTGTAAGTAAAGATATATGGAATTTAAGTAAACAAAACATTTGAATGATCATTAATAATATGTTGAGCCAGTTGCTATTTAAATACAGTCAAAGAATGAGAGTGCTTTATTCGTGAAGGTTGTATTGTTATATTGCCCTTCAACAGTGGGAGTCGACTTGCCACAGTTTATGCGATGTTTAGGTATAACAAGATGACTAACTCGACGCGTGCGGCGCTCACTTACTTGTTTATTTTTCTATCACCAAGTATGTTTCTCAGAATATTCTCTCAACGCACACAAAGTCGCAAATAAAGCCTATCTCACATCTTCACCTCCAATGAGGTCCAGGGAGACGCCATCCATCATACTCAGCCTGACAAATACACGCCACACCAGGACACCCGACGCAAGTAATTTAAAGTGACATTCCATTCGGAATGTTATGATATTATTTATACCAGGCCAATTTAATTATTACTCTAAGCTTAGCACTAGCCAACCATATTGCCTATCGTCCAATCGGCATGACGCTACTGATTGGATCAGTTAGAACCTCAGGGCGATCGCGCGAAGTTGTTTCAGTTGAATCGTAAACGAACCGTGAACGTTACTCGACTTTTTGAATGATTCGGTATCGTGCTTATCTTTTGAAAGATAGTTGGAACGCAGCCGCACCGCAGCCCAAATGCAAACGCTGTCAAAACAAAAAGTTGATACGATGCTACTTTTTGTTGCACATTTATGTAGATAATTTTATATAAAATATGTAATGTCAAATGTCTTAATGACAGATGTCTTGCAAGTTTCTGAAACGTTTCTTGTTTCGGTGTGTTAAATTGTTGAGAATATGAGGTAAAAATGACATAATAATAAAAGTAAAATTAAGTTGCGATTGGAAGGAAAATGCGATACTGAAATTTGTTCAGCCGCACCGGATTCGAACTGAAACTGAATCATAACCAAAGCAGAGTTGAACCTGAATTTAAACGATAAACAATAGCGCAATTGGCCTGCTGACCGCGCATGGACGTGGATTGGCAACACAGTTTATAAATTGTTTAATCGATAGCGTCATGCTGATTGGACGATAGGCAGTATGGTGTAAGCTACTGTAAGCTAGAGAAATTATAGAAAAATCATGAACTTAATATATTTTGTTGTTCATTTGAATTAGGTATGTTCCTGTGAATACAATAGGCACGGTAAAATGCAATAAAATAAGAGGCTAACGACACTCGTGTGTTCGATTTTCAGCTCTACTGTATTAGAGCAGTGTTCTATTTTTGATGCTCTTAATTTTTGATTCCGGACAATAATATACCCAGCCTTAATGGAAAAACAGTCATCCTTTACAGATGCGGTACTAATGAGTACTAAAGACACTAATTTATTATTCTACAGGCATATCGGCCATCGATTCCGCGGCAATATTATGAACGATCCCCTTCTCATACCGTGATTATATTTCATAAAATAAAATTAATAGAGATTTCCTATTTGTTCTTAACACTCTCTACACACCTTACGTTTTATCGAAACGATCTAACGGTGTATGGCAAATCGTAGCGAATTATATTGAGAGTAATGAACTACCTAGAATTTTTTTACAAGACAGGTAAGAAAATTGGATTCGATATCTTAATTTTTGTCATTAATAACGATGATAGGAAACCGTGAATAATGGGATATCTTTTGACGACCGCTGTGGCTCAGTGGTTGGGCGTGTTAGTGCTCAAGCCATTTCGCGGGTTCGAACCCCGCCGAAGGAGGAGAAGGAGACCCAGGAACACGGAAAAAGTTTTTCCGTGTTCCTGGGTCATGGATGTGCATTAAATGTGTATAATATAATAAAAAAATCTTAAAAATGTGTATAATACCTGGGCTGATTAATAACTGGCCGAAACGACGAACTTAAAAAAACGATACGCAAAAAAGGAATATTACATTATATTTTGGCATCTTTTTGAAAATAGAACGCCAAATTTGAATTTAATCGAACTGATGGAATTTGTTTGAGAGGACGTAGAACTTTCTCTGTCGTAAATTTTCTTAACAATGGAAAGAAACGAAATTCGTGCGGTGATAAAGTTTTACGTTTTAAAAGAGAAAACAGCAACCCAGATTAAAACCAAGCTAGACAGTGTTTTAGGTAATTCTGCTCCTGTATTGAGTACAATTCACACCTGGGTAACTGATTTTAAACGTGGAAGACAGAGCTGCGAAGACGCCCACAGGTCTGGCCGTCCAAATGAAGTCACGAATCCGGACATGATCAAGAAAATTCACAAAATTGTATTGAATAATCGGCGCTTAAAGTTGCTTGAGATAGCAGAGATGGTGAGCATTTCATCTGAACGCGTTTTTAATATTTTGCACCAACATTTGGGAATGAAAAAGCTTTGCGCGGGATGGGTGCCGCGTTTGCTCACTGTAGACCAAAAGCAACATCGAGTGGACGATTCATCGGAGTGTTTGGCGCTGTTTAACCGAGATCTTAATGAGTTTTTGCGGCGTTATGTAACAGTCGATGAAACCTGGATACATAATTATACTCCCGAGACAAAAGAACAATCTAAGCATTGACTGAGAGCGGAAAACCTGCGCCGAAGAAAGCAAAAACGGTTTTGTCGGCCGGCAAAGTGATGGCGACTGTTTTTTGGGATGCTCGAGGGATTATTTTAGTGGATTATCTGCAAAAAGGAAAAACAATAAATGGACAGTACTACGCAAGCTTGCTGCAAAAATTAAGTGAAGAAATCCAGAAGAAACAACCATATTTGGCCAAAAAAAAAGTTTTGTTCCACCATGACAACGCACCTGCACACACGTCAATGGTTGCAGTCGCCAAACTCCATGAATTGCGGTTCGAATTGCTACCGCATCCACCCTATTCCCCGGATCTGGCCCCGTGCGACTTCCACTTATTCCCAAACCTGAAGAAACGGTTAGGTGGCCAGAGATTTTCATCAAATGAAGAAGTCATTGTTGCCGTGGACGAGTATTTTGAGGGGTTGGAGAAAACATTTTAACAAACTGGTGTAACGGCATTGGAGAAGCGCTGGACTAAATGCATCGAGGTAGAAGGAAACTACGTTGAGAAATAAATATATTTTAAATAGATTTTTGAAGTTTTTCTTTGTCGTTTCGGAAACTTATCAATCAGCCCTCGTATAAATGTATTAAATATGTGTATAAAATAAAAGTATTTAATATATTTCCGTTTCCGTACACAAGTTCTTCGAGAACTTACCACGGGACCAGGTTGACGTGATGTGAAGCGTCCATAGATATTATTATTATTATCTTTATTTATTTATTCAACATGCTACGTACGTAAATAAAACAGAATACAGAACTTATCTCGATTTATTTGCTCATTGAATAGCTAAAAATTTTTATAACAATGAAGTAGCACACAATAAGTACAATGAGGGTTTAAAAAAATGGTTATCTGAAAGAAGCCGAACACTTAGACGGATCATGCCTCTCTATCGCTTGTTCCGCGCTCTCGCTTGCACGCTCGGCTCAGGCGGAACGTGACAATTTTTCGTGTGTGCAGCCGATGTTCATCGATTTATAAGACATTATCACGTCAATAAAAACTAACCAAGAGCGTATCAGGTCACGGCTTATATATATATATATATATATATATATATATATATATATATATATATATATATATATATATATATATGACCATGTATAAATTAGTAATATTTGTTTTGAAATCATCAGATGATTTTCGCATTTATCTTGTTATTTATTTAGTGACACATCTCACACAATCACACATCTCACAATTGATTGCTTATAATTAGGTATAAAACATCGCTTTAATGATCCGGCAGTAAAGCAGCAGTACTTGACGAGAAGCTCCTTGTTATTCAAGCGATAAAATCCCCAGATATACAACAATGTTACGAAAATACAATATTGGAGGGCGGCCAAACATGCAAACTCTAAAGTTGTTTGAATAACTCAATGTGGAAAGCTGTGATGTGTTTACGAGTAGGCGCAAAAATTTTTCGCATGTGATGTATTGTTACGGGTATTAATGTTGTAACCGCCCAAAATGTTCAAAACAATTAAACCATTTAGGTAATTTTAAAAATAATTCATTTCAGGTTATAAAATAATATGACGACTAACGTGTATCTTCTTGTGTAAAGAATATAGTAATAATTATATCTACGGACGGACGCTTCACACTACGTCAATCTGGCCCCGAGGTGAGTATCCGAAGAACTTGTGTTATGGGGACCAGACAACGGGAAGTATATTTAATACTTGTATACTATGCATATATTTAAGATTTTTACTATAAATTATAAGCGTATTTAATACACATCTATGATCCATGAACATTGAAAACTTTTTGTTCCCGCGACCGGCATAATATGCACCGGCGCGCTAACCACTGAGCCACAGAGACCGTCAATAGTGAATATTAAAATTCAATTTATCGTCAAATTCGTTTCCGTTAATTTATCGTTTCTTTTCTTATAATTTCGTTTCTTATAATATTTATATTAGAAAATAATTGACCCTTATTTTCATAGTATGCGACGAATCTAATTAGTTCTCACGGATTCTGTTAGAGACAGGATTGTAATTATTAATACACTGAATAAAATTGAATAAGCCTTTGAAAGCAAAAAGTGAAAAATCCTTCAAAACATGCCCAGCAAGCGTCCTGTCGTAAGTCTTAAAAAACGAAAATGGTTCAGTTCTAACCGACAACTATATCAGCCATAATTCACGTTGCTAGGTGACATTTATTAAGCGGGAATCGTAAACAGTTTAGTGGCCATTGCCATTACAGCGTTTACGGCGCCGCGCCCGTCCGCGCCTATGTTTGATTTTGCATGTTACAGATCAAATAGTTCGGAGCGAGCGCCCTCACAGAAAACTGGCGCGAAATAACATGAAGGACCCACACCCGTGCTCGACTTAGCACCTTACAGGTTAATAGATTAGAGCGAGCTGTCTTACAGAAAAAAGGCGTGAAACACGTTAACTGCATAAGACTAACAGAAGCCTAGAAAGAGGGGTTATAAAGGCTTGTGTTTTTGTTGTAAGTACTGGATTTTGTGAGCCCAGGGTATTACTCCGGTCAAGTTATGGCTTTAAGCATTCAAGGCTTTCCATTGAACGAGCGAATTTTTCAAGATAAAGACAATAGCAAAAGTTAAAAATTTGGTAGCAAAAAATTAATCTAATATCCTCCCAAATGCTATATTTACATTTAATTCCAACTACAAACTTAGTTTCAATATTTTGTAAGTCCAAGTATATTTTTAAAATTTGAACCACTCAGTTAGCTAACTTTCCTGAAAGGGACGATGATGAAATAAAGTTTAAGAAATAAAAGTTAGTAGTTAATTTATTTAGATTGATCAAAGTCAGTAAGTAAAGTGTTTTGAAATACTTTGAATACCTGAAAATTACTAACCATACAATTGTTTTCATTTATTGAAATTTACAAATTTTAGCATGTTACTACGTCGTACGTCCATAGATATTATTATTATATTAATTAATATATTTTTGACATGATAATGTCTTATAAATTATTGAACGCCGGCTGCATGCATGAAAAATTGTCACGTTCCGTCTGAGTTGAGCGTGCAAGCGAGAGCGCAGAACAAACGATAGAGAGGCACGATCCGCCTAAGCCTTCGGCTTGTGATGATGTTATCACGTAAAATTATCGCCCGTAAACTTACTCCAACTTAACAGACAACTATTTTTATTTTTATTAAAGTACACTCCGTTCAGATCCCACTTAATCCAAACGTAAACAAAAATAATATTAGAACACAGAATGTTACCATCTTAAATGTCACTTGTTTACAGTGCAATAAAGAAACAAAATGATACATTAATTTGGTCGAATTTTACCTTTTTGTTTATGTTTAGATAAAATTCGATCTGAACAGAGTATAATTATGTATTTTAATGATTTATTAATATCAGATTTGATAAAATCAAAAGAGATTCAGGAAATTGTGAGGCTTGGAGTAACTTAATCTCATTTTACCGTAATTTGTCAGTTACGAACTTTTCGCTTTCGGATATAAGAAGAATAATATGAAAATGTTTTGTGTATCAAATAATATTTATTTTACACACTACAAAAATGTTTCTTCATATTATGAATTATGATTTATGTTATTTTAAAATCTGAATCATTAGAAGAGTATTTCTATGCTTATAAAGCTTTAAATTTGCTATTCGAAATATTGTGTCACAAAATATGATATTCTTCGCGTAAGGATTTTAGCATTCCGCAAAACCAGGGCTTTGTAGAGGTCGTAATACACAATTCCAATAAAAAATAAGAGGCTTATCTAGTAGAATGGATGTAAGATCCACTATATTGTGATAGTTTCTTACTAGAAAATGTGATGTATAACTTTACCTATGATATTGCCGTTCTGCAGTACTGGATATTTCAAATCAAAATAATGTTTGTTTGACTAAGAATTCTAATTTCAAATTTATGAATTTATTTTAAAAACATGGAATGCTTTTTCCAAAAGTAGTCATTTATTTATAGATTAGTGTTACATTTTCATCGCATTTCAATCTTTTTCGTCATCATGGATACGTTAAAAATTCTAGTAATTATGGAATATGAGTACCGTCGTTGCAGCAACGCGGCACAAGCGGCACGCAACAACAACGACGCTTACGGAGCTAACACTACAAACCAACGCACCACCTGTTATTGGTTTGCTCGCTTCCGTTCTGGAAATTTCGACCTGAAAAATGAACCTCGCGGTCGTCCGAAGACTTTAGTCAACAATGACGAATTAAAGGCGATTGTGGAAGCTGATGATACACAATCTACGGCTGAATTAACAGCAGCTTTCGACGTTAGCGTCAAAACAATATTGGTCCATTTGCGTCAAATTGGCAAAGTAAAAAAGCTTGACAAATGGGTGCCCCACGAACTCAATGATCGCCAGCGCGAAGTACACGTCGAGACGTGCCTTGCACAGCTCAACAGACACACAAATGAAGGAATTTTGAACCGCATTGTTACCTGCGATGAAAAGTGGATTCTGTTTGATAGCCGCAAGCGATCAGCAAGTTGGTTGGATCCTGGTTCAGCACCTAAACAATGCCCTAAACGAAAACTTACCCCTAGAAAAGTGATAACTGTGTGGTCACTGTTTGGTGGTCTAGCACCGGTGTGATTCATCACAGCTTCTTACCAAACGGGATGAGCATTACTGCAGATGTGTACTGTGAAGAACTGAACACAATGATGGAGAAGCACATCTCCAACCAGCATTGGTCAATCGCTCGTCTCCGCTGCTCCTGCACGACAACTCGCGACCTCATACTGCACAGCAGACGGTCTCCAAGTTGCAAGAACTGGGGTTAGAAGCTCTCTGTCATCCGCCCTACTCACCAGACCTTGCGCCTACAGACTACTAGTTATTCCAGAATTTGGATAACTTCTTGGCGGGAAAAGAATTCAATAACCGAGAAGCAGTACAAAATGCCTTTGAAGAATTTGTTGCCTTCCGCCCAGCTGATTTCTTTAAGAAGGGAATCAATTAACTGCCCCTGCGTTGGCAAAGGTGCATTGATTGCATGGGCGATTACTTAGATTAATACAAATAAAAAAAAAATGAAAAAAAAATTTTTTCATACGAGTACAAAACGGCAATTTCACAGGTAAAGACCTAATATAATATAAAGGTAAGGGGATCAAAGGATATATTTTAACGTAAATAACTCAATAAAGATTTATCAAGTTAATTGGTACAAACTTTAAGAAATTATTATTTACTGTATAGGTAAATATAATTATGTTGGCACATGCTACACATAGATATTTGTGTAGTATCTGTGAATAAATGTGTGCAGGGCCGGAAAATCGCAAGACCAAAGAGGTCCCGTGCCCTTTTAACGGTAATGTGTATATGTAAAAAGTATTTAGTTTCCACTTGAAAAGTAGACTTTTCAAATGGAAAAACAGTTGGATAACATTTTATCACAATCGCCAACATAATTATATATTTAGTTAACACTTTTCAATTAATATAAGGCAAATTTCTATCAGCATTGTTCGGCTTTATATTCAATACAAACACATTATTGGATATCTTCCTATATGTGATGGCCGTGTATAATAGCTCGGTTAACAACCATACAACCTCTATGATGCTCACTAAAGAGCCTCCTAAACAGAGACCGAAGATACCGCCAAGATTAGCTGAAAAAAAAATGAGAATTAATTACTTACGGTAAAATTCTTCCCAATTATATAAACAACTCAAGAATTACTAAATGGATTGTAATAATAAACAGCCAATCTTTTGCTTAAAAAAATAATACGTTTTTCATAATAGGCATGTTGCCGAGTGTCAAATACCATTTTTTAACTATTAAAATTTTATAATTGTTGAAGTGAAATACATAATCTAAAAGAAACAGTTAATAAGGTTGACACGATTAAAAATTATAAGCCAATAAAAATATTCTCATCCCTTTCTCGCAAAACGATTCGTTAAGTTACAACCTGCTACCGCCATACATTTATTGAAAACAAATATATGGCGGTTGCAACCAGTGACGTCACAAGCCGATATAACACTCAATTTCTTATCGTAAATATTTAATTGTTTCGATGTTCGTTATTTTTTAAGATTTACAAAAATGGGTTCTATATTGTTCATTTATATGTTGCTAGGCTAATTTTATTAGGTAACATGCCTTGTTTAGTGTCTCGTAATCTAGCACCTAGTTCTATGAAAGAGATACGAAGCAATTATCCACTTAGTTGCATAAAATATAATTTTCTGAGCTTCTTATTGTTACTTATACACTTAATGTTATACACTTACGAGTAGGTAATTAAATAAAATTTCCAGACTAAAACGACGTAATATCCAAAGCTAAGAAAAGTGACTCTTAATAATCATATCAATAACCTACTGAATGATTGATGTGTACACCCTTTAGAGGCAATTCACACCGAAACAAAGAGATTTGCGACATGGTACTGCGTTTTTAGATTTTCAAAATATTCATTGTACGAGTTCGATAGTCAAGTTGCACAGCGCTGCACAGAGCATGTGCAGCAAATGATTGATGTCATATGAAAAGTGTAACTATTTGTGTAGTGAATAAAGATCAATTTTGAATAGCTATCGTAAAAATGCAGCGCCGGGTAGCGTCATGTATCGTCGCAGTGTGAACTGTCTACATTATAAAATAATCTCATAACATCCCTCCAGGCTAATTCAAGTGTCACAAGCCACCATACAAACTTTCGCGTCATGATAATATAGTATCACAACTATTACATATTGATCATTTTGTGATTTACTAAAGCGTGTTCTAAGAATAATGTAGTCTGTATGTGTATATATATGTACTAGATACTTTCTTTGGACAGTATTATTGAAAATAACGCACGTTTGTGGGTGTGGCAGCTCTTACCCAGCATCTGGTCCCAGGAGTAGAGTACCTCTCGTCGATACTTGATGCACGTCGTATCTCCAAAATGTACGGTCACACGGCAGTAGCTCTCATCTTCTCTCCTGGAATAATTATAATAATAGCTCCCCACACCGATTTCGATGACGGTAGCCGGTTTCATTGAAACATTGAAACCAGGCCAGCTACGCAGCAGTTATTTTTATAGTGCCCAAGTGTGTGCGCAGTACACACGAGCTCTTCTTTTTTTAAACTCTCGAAACCTAGTGGGACGGATGACCGAACCCACAACCTCCGAGTCGAGAGCCAAGTTCTAAGCCACTGGACCTTCTTATTTATTTTATTTGAACTAAATATTAGTATTATTTAAATACAATCCTTTGATTGAGCTACAAATAAAATATATTCATCAGAACCTAAGTAGATTCTGTGAGGCCATCATCCTCATAGAAGGTGTACAACACGGTTGACGTTCGGTCGATTTTCACCGTACGTACGGCAAAAATCGTGCGACTTTAGTCACTAGTTTGTACGTTGCCTGCATTTAGAATCATCAGGCGACTCTATGTGATGTATGGAATAATACTATCTGTCCACTCGTTACTTCATATTCCACTCGCTTTCATCAGTTCAGTCCAGACTCCCGTTTCACTAGTTCAGTTTCAGTCTCGTACTTCATGTAATCGCACTTCTGTTGTTACCATCAGGCGATATCTACTCACTTCATATTCCTCTCCCGTTTCACCAGTTCAGTTTCAGTCTCGTACTGCGTGTAATCGCACTTCTGTTGTTACCATCAGGTGATATAAACTCACTTCATATTCCTATCTCATTTCACCAGTTCAGTCTCAGTCTCGTACTGCGTGTAATCGCACTTCTGTTGTTACCATCAGGTGATATAAACTCACTTCATATTCCTATGCCATTTCACCAGTTCAGTCTCAGTCTCGTACTGCGTGTAATCGCACTTCTGTTGTTATCATCAGGCTGTAGCATAGCTACATTTTTTAACGTATCGTTATAACTAATAACGATGCGTATAGCGTCATCTATTGGCAGTTGTCGATATTAATAATAGCTAATTTGTGCTAGACAACGCCATCTATTGGCAAATGATTCTAACTAGAGCTTCATCTCTAATATTTCTTTATTGTGGCATTTGTATTACGCATTACCGCTAATTGTCGGTTAAAAAAACAACAAATGTCAGTAGGGGTATAAAAGGGTTGTCGCGACAGGACAACGCCCTTTTTTCCCTGCCGAATTTTGGTTGTTCAACTTCTTCTAGATACAAGATTATAATAATTATAATATTTTAACCCGTGTTCAGGGTGAGTAATTTGATATATCTGTGTTGTGAATGTTTGCTAAATCACGCTTGTAATTAAAACACATTATTTTTTCCTGTGAATTAGCACCATTGTAGAATTTGTTGGCAAACCTTTTGATTGGCCACGTGCTCAATTTGTAGTTTCATTTTTCCGATCTTGCATTGTTAGATATTATTAGGATGTTTGTATCAAATTAATTGTCCTTTATATCATTTTATCTTTTTATCTTTTTTTTGCTTATCCCTTATTTTGTGATGGACACACAGCCCATGGTTCGGATCGTTAGGGGCTAGAACCATGGCTGCTGTGGTCCAGCACTCTTCACACGCTGGTATGAATGTTTCCAGGGAACTACGGTACGGGTACAAGCACCGCTATCTACATCCTCGGTACAGCAATGCTTGGCTTACTCTTCGCCCTCTGAGTCCTACGCTATAGACGGATGACTATCTGGCCTGTGCCACGGACTGTCCGCTCCTAGGCGACCACGTCGTGACGAGTTCCTGACCCGAACACAGGACCCGAAAGCGCCACGTGTTGTCATACCTTACCGTCGACAGATCCAGCTAAGTGCCGTGTGGTTTAAAAGCCCCACCAATCTCTAAAGACACTAGAGGCTAAACCAGATACATACGGCCTTCTGCCCACGACCTCTTAATTTGAATAAATTTGTCACGTTGGTAACACATCTTTTATTTAATATTACCCGTAACAAGGCGATATGTACTCACATCATATTCCTCTTCCGTTTTACCAGTTAAATTACAGTCTCGTACTGCATGTAGTCGCACTTCTGTTGTTAACATCAGGCGATATCTACTCACTTCATATTCCTCTCCCGTTTCACCAGTTCAGTTTGAGTCTCGTACTGCATGTGATCGCACTTCTGTTGTTATCATCAGGCGATATTTACTTACTTCATACTCCTCTCTCGTTTCACCAGTTCAGTTTGAGTCTCGTACTGCATGTAATCACTCTTCTGTTGTTATCATCAGGCGATATTTACTCACTTCATATTCCTCTCCCGTTTCACCAGGTCAGTTTCAGTCTCGTACTGCGTATAGTCGCACTTCTGGTAGCACTGCAGCGCCGACATCACGTGCCGCATGTCCGACAGTGTTTTGTCTGAAATCGCAGTAGGATAAACTGGAGTGGTAGTTTATTACTAATAGTCCTTCCTTAAGGTATCCTTCCGATCTATGCAACCGAGACGCGAGACCGCGACCAGCAAACCAGCGATTCAGTCGCGAGATGCGGGTCGCGGGATTGTTGTTTGTTCCATATAAATTCATAGTAAGCAGTGGCTCCGTGACCCTATTTTAGTCTCGGGTCGCAGTCTCGCGACGCGCGTCGTGTGCATCGGAAGGATACCTTAATAAGGTAAAACCAAGCTAGCAAGCAAGCAGCAACTTTTTTTTTTCATACATCGCCGAATTATCAAACGCTTGTTAATTTAAAATACTCTTAAGCCACGTGCTATCCTTGTCATTCTGACCAGGAGAGATATTGACAGCCTGTAATTTAAATAACCCTTAACTTTAAGTGGCGTTTGAGAATTCGGTCGTAATTATAAATTGTAAGCACTATAATTATATACGATGAATGATTATTTGCAATAATCCTACGTACATTGATAAATCCAGATTCATAAGCTAGATAACCTAACCAGGAGCATGTCAGGATATGTCTAAGAAGGCTTCCGTAGCTATCAACGCGCAAAAGGCGTTTTGTTATTACCTCAAAAGATATTGCCGATTTTACTCAAAATAATATTTCTTATGACTTTTTAACAAAATCTCTCATAGAATATGACAAGTTTATACCTCTTATAGTTTAGAAATGGCAACTTGAAATGAAAAATGAATAACTTTTTATTTGTGAATAGATTTAATTTTGTCTTTCTTCAGAATTGTCCTACTAGTTGACATCAACTTTGGAAGACATATCACTTTGAAAATCGATTACTCGAAAATGGTTTACATTATAAAAAAAAATCCTTTATATAAAAATACCTATACTACGATACCTCGCGCATGGGGTAGAATGAAAAAATAAAACATGCCTATTCCATATGATGCCAAAAATAAATTCTATATAGAATATAGCATATTATTATGTAAGACGAGTCAAAGATTTTTTGTTCGTAAGTTTTTACATAACTATGAAATTTTGTCAATTTTTCAAACAATTTTTAATAACTCTAGACAAGCCTAAGAAATGTGTATTAATTTATTTTGGTTCTATATTTTGTGTAGTTTTTGACAAAACAGCTCATATGTAAAAGCATCAAACTGTTAAACTTTTATCAGCCTGTTATGTAAGAGTGGTATTTTTAACGTTTTTTTTGTATTCTAAGATTTTTAATGATCGGGCCACTTAATGTTTTTTTTAAAAGAAACTCTATATTAGGTAAGGTTTAATAGGAGACCACAAAAGACACATTTTATATGGATAATCAGGTGCAAAAAGGCTTTTGAACTCGCGTCTCTTACACTGATTATTTTTGAAATAACGCATTCGCTTTAAACTATTGTTTTTTGCAATTTTCTTAAGCAGATGATATTGTGTCTAATTTATAATAACAAAATAAACTTGTTTTTAATATAATTAGTCTATTTATAATGTGTCTAGCGTCTTAAATTGTTTTTTAAATGCTTTGTCGACAACAAAGGTGTGATTTTACAAACTTGTGCGATTAGACGTTCGAAATAATTCCACTTGTTAATTTTTTTAGATTATATTAAATACGTATTAAAGCAAATTTTACGTAGATTCCGAATATACTAATATAAGCTAGTGCACTCATACGAATTTTCGTCGAAATCTGCATTTTAGCGCTGACCGGCAACTTAGGTCATCGTCAGATTTGAACGGGACGGCTGATTACCTAGGACATAAACACTAGGGGGCGCCCGAGAGGGTAATCTGTAAATATAGAAATCAATTTATTTTCATTGTTACCGAAGTTAGCAAGGGACGAAAGACCAACAGACGGACGGTCAAAGGGAAACTATAAGCCTAGGCACACACACTAGGCAACAGTGACAGCGACAGCTCGGCGACTAGACGCGACAACAATTTATTAAATTATTTTGTTCAAAGCTTGGCGACAGAGTCGAGGAATCGCGACAATAAGCTAGGGGAGGCGCGCGCGCTCACTACTTCGCTGTCGCGCGACTGTAGTCGTGCGTGCGCGTTCACAACGCCACAAGACGCGGCGACAACTCGCCCAGTTTGCGATGACTCTAATGGCCCGTTTCAATAACCAATCTACCGATAACTATTTGTTACAAACGTCAAACTTGTATCGCAAAAAGCTGTCAAATTGGCGACGATTATAATAAATAGTTATAGATAGATAGGTTATTAAAACGGGCCGTTAGGGTTCCTTGTAGTTACTACAGATCCTTAAAATCGATGATGATGATTGTTATAATTTCAAAGTTGTTGGTTCCTTATCGTAAACTTTTGTTTGTGCGACCGCCGTATAGCGCCGAAATTTCTTAATTACTTGTAACCCTTGTTACCTTAAGCACCTTCGACCTTATGATGTTGCAGTCAAACAGATTAAGTAGGCATTAGGTTAAGTGGCTACCTTTATGACGTGTGATCGTTCACTTGAGTGATGTCGTGATGGCGTGACAATGTCTAAGCGTTGTCATTAATGGACACTTTATCAGAACAACACCCAAAGCAGTAAATAATGACAAGTCCTACCTTTGAATGTTTACTCACATAACAGCCAGAGATATGTTTATATATATTTGTCAATTGTCAATTGTATATTTTTATTTGCCGATTGTATCAATTGTTTTATAAATACATATAATGTTTTTCTCGGTACATCCGGGGGTTTCCGAAAAGTAATTTACTCGGAAAGACACCAAAATAGAAAAAGCTAATAGCAGTTTATTAATATTTTATTTATTATGTCTCCTTTTAATTATTATCAACACATTTGACAGGTCAGCTATTTTTGATGCATTAGGATCAGTTCACACTGCAACGATACGTGGCGCTACATTTTTAAGATAGCCATTCAAAATTGAACTTTATTCACTACACAAAAAGATACACGTTTCATATTATGACATCAGTCAGAAGATGAAATACACTGCTGAGCTGTGCAGTGCACCTGGATATTCCAACTCTTACACTGAAACGTGTATCTTTGTGTGATGTATAAAGTTCAATTTTAAATAGCTATATCGCATATCGTTTCGTTTCGGTGTGAATTCACCCATAGACTTGAGATGCAGAAGAACACAATTTTCAGAAGTAGTCATTTTTAAAATAGTGTAACTTAACCACATTCCTGCGGCACAACACAAGTTATACTTTCCAGTTAAACTCTTGAGGATTTTACCCGCAGTTTAAACTATTTTAACGATTTGATTAAAATCTGATAGCAGCTTTGATAAGAAGTAACCCAAAGTAAACCGCTTCGGGATGCATATTTTACAATTAGATTATCATATAATTATTATCTTCGACATAATAATATTATATTAGCTCTCTGTACACGAGTTCGGACCGCGAATCAGACTGCGTTCCAAACCAAAAAATGCGTCACGATTTGTGATTGGCGGCGTTACATACAATTCATCTTAGTTCACGGTTTAAACTGTGGAAAATGCCAGATTGGACTGTCAGCCCGCTCGTTTACACGTTCAATTCGGAGCGCGGGTTGGAACAGCGCGTGCTATTTCCCGGGGTCAGAACTGTACGTATGCCGGTGCTATTGTGAATCAATCGGAGTGTCTTACGACTCGGTCTTTATTGCCACGCAAATCGGTTTGGCTGCGATATATTTCATTAAACTCAAAATTCAAATATTGTATTTCCATATATGTACGTTATTAAATACCACTTATAGAATTGTCCTATATGATGCCTACCACCGGATCGGACACTAGCGCGGGCCACCTTTTAATAAAAAGATGGGAATATTCTTCATTTTAAAAATATATTATTATATGTAATGTACGGCCCGTTTCAATAAGCTATCTATCTATAAGTATTTGTTAAAAACGTCGCCGTTCAATCATTTGACGGTTTTTTTCGATACAAATTTGACGTTTCTAACAAATAGTAGGTAGATAGGTAATTGAAACGGGTCATTAATCTATAAAACAAAAATCAAGATACATAAGAATATAGAAGAAGTCTTGCAGGAAGCCATCTTATCCCCAAGGTGTGCAATCGTTACTGAAATCATTGACCTCATAATAAGCTTTAGCACACAAACGTTCTTCAGCAACTTTTTTTAATTAAGAAAAAACAAATAATATTTTAAACGCACCCAAAGTATCGTAGACGCACTTCTGTTTCTGCCAGTTACACGATGGCAAAGATTCTGTGTGAAGCTCAGGTGCTGAAATGGATGAAAATTATCATAATATGGGTGAGCCTTTCAAGCTCTTGATACAAGCTGAGAATGATATATTATAAACTTTTACTTGTAGTTATAAAGGTGAAGATATTTTATAAAAATATTTAAAATACAGTTCATCAGCAGACAATTAATATTTATACAATTAACATTACTTGTAAATCTATTGTATTTTGTGGTTAATTGTCAAAATACCTGATGCCAAAAAATAAATAAATAATGTTATAAAAGTTTTATTTCTATGTAAAATTTGCAAAGTTATTTTATAGAATTAGAAAAAAAACATAAACCTACCAACGAATAACCGGCGCACAGCTTGGCAAAAAAGAAGTTTATGGCGTTGACAGATGCTACTATAAACTTTTTCAAGTATGTCAGCTTTTATCCATAGTAAATTAGAATTATATTTCCAGATAATTTATATTATAATATAATCAATAAATATCATGCCAATCTATAATAATTGATAAAAGATACAGTTTAAAAAATGTTAGTTCCATCTGTCAACGCCACTATCTCTTTGTTGCCAAGCAGAGATAACAAACTAAAAATAGCTGACTTATTGATAGTTGATTAAACTTAAAAGTTAATGATTCTCTGTTTAGGATCAGTTCACACCGCGACAAGACGTGACGCGTCAACAAAAAAAGTTGTTTCCAAGTTTGGTTAGGACAATGCAGGCTGATCACCCGATTGTCTGACAAGAAAGATGATCCATGCGTCGGATGAGCATGTAAAAAGTCAGTCCTGCGCCTGACCTCTCGCCACTCGTGTCGGTCATCTGTCCCACTGGATTGCGAGAGTAATGGAAGAGACAGTGCCCTCGTGTACTGTGCACACACTTGGGCACTATAAAATAACTCCTACGTAGCTGGCTGCGTTTCAATGAAACTGGCCACCGTCACCGAAATCGGTATGGGGAGCTATAATTATTATTATATTATTTCTATTTTGTAATGTGTGTGTGTGTTAACGTGAAAAACTCACCAGTGTAGTTGAAAGGTAGACACTTGCACTCCGCCACGACAATTTTCATGATGTAATGCATCATACAACTCTGATAGGAGCCTCCTTCCTATGAAGAATGAAAATTGATTTACTAAAATACTAGCTGTTTAATGCAACTTGGTTCAGGTGAGATGTCAACTCCTTGCAAAGAAATAATTTTGATAAATGAGTGGAAAATCTGTAAGGGTGTACAGTGTACGGGTTATATATTATGATATCACTCATACACAGCATGCCTATACGGAGTGCGTCGCGGTGCAACCTGGCATTCCAGCTCTCACAACGAGACGTTTATCTTCTTGTGTAATGAATAAAGTTTTGTAAAACAAATTTGAATAGTTATATTAAAAATGCAGCGCCGTGTCTAATATCATTTCCTTTCGGTAAACTTACCGTACTTTTTTAGTAATTTAATTTATATCGACAACAGAATGACTAATGTAATTTTATTATTTCTTTCGTCAGATTGTCGCGACAAAGCCTTTCGTCAGATTGTCGCGACAAAGCCTTTCGTCAGATTGTCGCGACAAAGCCTTTCGTCAGATTGTCACGACAAAGCCTTTCGTCAGATTGTCGCGACAAAGCCTTTCGTCAGATTGTCGCGACAAAGCCTTTCGTCAGATTGTCGCGACAAAGCCTTTCATCAGATTGTCGCGACAAAGCCTTTTTAACTTTACATCAATGACGCAAACATTTCCAATTTGTAAACGTATTGTTTTTGAAGGCAGAAAATGTAATATATAATTGAAACTGATTTATAAATCTGAGGCATATATTATTATGAGGAAACATACTTCACAAAGCAATAAGTTTTATAATATTATCTACCACGGGCAAATCTATCTAACTTATTAGAAGTGATTTTGTCATAAAAAAATCTGTTTTTTCTTCTGCCTTTTTTCGTACTACACTCACATAACAAGGTGGTAGGTATAAATATGTAATGACAGACCGATTTGGTCGCGAGCAGCAGGTAAGGTCATAGAGAATCGAGACGCGGCGTGATATGGCACTGCTTTTTTAAGATAGCGATTTAAAATTAAACTTTTATCACTATGCGAAAAGATACACGTTTCATTGCATGAGTCGAAGTCGAGTCCCTGGGCAGCGTGACGAGACGCGACGACACGCGACGTGGCGCTGCATTTCTATAATAGCGATTCAAAATTGAACTTTATGCACTACATAATACACGTTTCATTGTTTGAATTTCGAGCTGCACCGCGATGCGCATCGTAGCGACGCTCTTAATTATGAAGCGCCGCGTTGAGTCGCGGCTCGGTGTACCCAAAGAGCCACTCAAATTAAGCCACATCACTTGTTCATCACATTTATTGTCATATAGTACTACCTATAATATCAAGAGCCTCTTCATTTAACTCGCGTTTAAGTTTTGGTCCGTCTTACCGTGTCCAGAAAGCACTGTCTATCCCGGAGCGACAGCGCGGTGACGTCATACGAGGAGTCAATGACCCACACGCCGACGGTGACGTCGAAGAACGTGCCCGCACTTAGCGTGATGGAGCTGTCGAGGACGGTCAACTCGTTCTCGCTGTCGAATATGTACAGCTGGAAATGTAAAATGTATGCAGTGGCCGATGTAAATAATCATTGTACTCATTTCTAAAGGCGCTGTCGATTTACTTTTGCCCGCGGCATCGCCAACGTTCGATTGTGTTTTATCTTTATAATTTCTAGTCTATATGTTATTCTACTGTATGAGCTATATATTATCTATAAAGTTACATCAAAACCTACTTCTACTAAAGCAAAACTGACAAAAGCTCATGGATTTTTTCCCAACTACGTCTTCATAAATCGGAATAAGACGTGATAGCTGGTATCTATTTCAGACCAAAATAATTCGTCACTGTCCCAAATTTTATCCAAAACCATCAACTATCTTGACAAACAATGCGTAAAATTGTAAGCAGGATGTTTATTTGACAACCTGTCGCCATTTTATAATCTCGCTAGTTATACAGGGTGGCCAAAAAGTCGTAGATCAAACGAAACAGGGAGATAAAGGAGCTAATTTCCAACAAAAAATCTTTCTCCAGCATGGCTATAACTTCATTGCACGAAAAGATATGAACTATTTTTGTTTTTTCAATGAAAGTACCGAGTTTTTTTACAATTTAATCAGTAAAAAGTTAAAATGATTAGAAATAATTAAAAAAAAGCTGTTGTATTATGACTCGATTTTGTATCAATACTACAAAAAATGTATTGCAGCTCTTGGTATCAAACTTAACGAGCAATTAATGTTTGTCCGTAAATTTTGATGCGTTTCAAAAAATTACTTCTCACTTTAAGAGCACCATTTAAAAAAAAAACGTATTACGGAAAGGTGACCCTGTATTATAAAAACTTGCCGGTTTAATGCTGATTAAAATGAGGTGCAACACTTTACTTTTTGATCTTTAGTTTTGGTTTTATGATCGTTTTTTCATACCAAGGTGCAAATTTCATTAAATGAGCCTTATTTTTAAATTTAACGATTCATCTTTTCTAGGAAACGAAAGGGTCATACAATACAAACAACTCTGTAAAAACACTCGATACAAAGGAATTGTGCCTCTCTTTCACACTAACCATTTAATCCTTTGTCGAAAAAGGTCAGAATACCCGTCTTAGATCAGGTAGTAGAATGCCGGGCGAAGCAGAGCGGGAGGGGTGGAAGCGCGTGAGTATCTTTCTTTGTTTAGTGTCTCACTCACTTTCTGGATGTGACTACGCACACTTATTATTTTGCACGGTATTTTTTGTGATTAGTTGTGACCCGCGCTTCGTTTCTGGACTTGTGATTGATTGCCTACCTGTGACCTACGCTTTGTTTATGGACTTGTGATATTGCCTACCTGTGACCAGCGCTGTGTGAATCGGATTTTGTGATCACTTCGGATTGGCTAGATAAGCTAAAATGGCTGCTGCGAGGAGAGCATACACCCAACGGGAGTATGCAGAAATGCATTACCTCTATGGTTTTTACGACGGTAATGCTCGCGCTGCTGCCAGAGAATATCGACAACGCTACCCTAACCGAGACCGTTTCCCGGACTACAGGGTCTTTATGCGCGTGCATAATGCGTACATGGAGGGATCCTTACCCGGGGAGCATGCTGCGAGAACAGGAAGACCAGTAGTACGATTTGATAATGAAGAGCAAATACTGGGACAGTTAAGATTGGACCCTGGTATTAGCCAACGCCAAATATCACGAAATCTCGGGATCCCACGATCGACGGTGCAGCTTATCATTAAAAGAAATAAATTTCACGCTTACGACGTGCAAAGGGTGCAAGATTTACTGCCAGCTGACTATGAACCTAGAGTGAGGTTTTGTAGAGAGATGCTTAGAAGACACAGAGAGGATTCGCAGTTCTTCAACAAAGTGTTATGGACTGATGAGTCAAATTTTAGAATAATGGGAGTTTTTATCATCCACAATTTACATTATTACTCCAGAGTCAACCCACATATCATCAGAAATGATCGATTCCAGCATCTGTTTGGGATAAACATGTGGGGTGGAATAATTGACCAGCAGCTTGTGCTACATGAAATGCCACCAAGGCTGAATGGTGCTATGTATTTGAATTTTTTACAAAATAATTTTAACTAAATACTGAACGAAGCTGAGATTCCTGAAGATAGAGTGGCAGAAATGTGGCTGCAACAAGACGGCGCCCCGCCTCATTACACTAGAGCAGTTCGAGAACATTTGAACGAGCGTTTCCCTAAGCGGTGGATTGGTCGAGGTGGACCTATTGCATGGCCACCCCGGTCGCCCGACCTTAATCCCATGGACTTTTTTGTTTGGGGCTATTTTAAATAAATAGTGTATCATGGAGAGAATACGCCGAACAAGAACTACGACAAAAGCTCGAGTTTGCTAAGTTACAAATTCAAAATAACAGAGGTGCATTCCGCCGATTACGAGCAAATTTTATTAGGCGGTGCAGATTGTGCGTTATGGTCAGAGGTAGGAACTTTGAACATTTAATGTAAAAATTTGTATTTAATAAAAGTACTACACAATCGTTGTTTTTATTTCATAATGGCTTCTGAAATTACTATGTAATATGTATGAGAAAAAATCTAATTTTTTCTTTGAATTTATCATTTTATGAAATTTGCACCTTGATATGAAAAAAGATTATAAAACCAAAACTAAAGATCAAAAAGTAAAGTGTTGTACCTCATTTTAATCAGCATTAAACCGGCAAGTTTTTATAATACAGGGTCACCTTTCCGTAATACGTTTTTTTTTCAAATGGTGCTCTTAAAGTGAGAAGTAATTTTTTGAAACGCATCAAAATTTACGGAAATACATTAATTGCTCGTTAAGTTTCATACCAAGAGCTGCAATACATTTTTTGTAGTATTGATACAAAATCGAGTCATAATACAACAGCTTTTGTTTAATTATTTTTAATCATTTTAACTTTTTACTGATTAAATTGTAAAAAAACTCGGTACTTTCATTGAAAAAAACAAAAATAGTTCATATCTTTTCGTGCAATGAAGTTATAGCCATGCTGGAGAAAGATTTTTTGTTGGAAATTACCTCCTTTATCTCCCTGTTTAGTTTGATCCACGACTTTTTGGCCACCCTGTATAACAATCTAACGGTGTTTACAATTTTACGGTGACATATACAAATTATAATAAATATAAATTTGTAAAATACTAATAATACTAGTGAAATCGAATTTATTAATTTTATTCAATACTTTTTTTTTTCGAAAGGGTCTACGCTAAGGGTCGGGTTAAGACCGCTGTAGCTACGTCGGACTATAACTAGCCTGGTGGCTAGTTTATTAGGTAAGAGACGACGGGAAGGTTCGACCCTCCCTAACATCACCCGGGTGATGTTCATACCGGATATTGGGGAGAGCTACGGGTTGTGAGCTATTATTGTGACAGGAGAGACGCGGGTCTCTCCTGCTAAGGGGTCCGACCCCTTCCTCACTCTCTGAGGAGTGAGGTTGCTCGTGCGCGGTAACAAAAACTAACAGCGTGCGAGTTATCGCGATAGAGGAGCTCTTGTTTTTGTCGGTATCGGTACTGAGAGGGCCGTCCCTCTCCCCTTCGCGGTCGCGGACACTATTTGAAATTAATAATGTCATTGACCTCCTCCGAATCCACCATCCTCACCCTATCGTCATCAGGTGGCCTCGAGAGTCGGCTGTTGACCTCGCTTTTCACTAAGCTAAGGTGCTCGGGGTCAATCGGGAGAGTACTCGGCCGGCACTGTTGTTCGAAATTATCAGCTAGGCATTCGGCCTTGTCTATGTCCTCGAATGCAGGAGGACGATTTGGTATGTATAGTGGAGGCATGTCGCTCTCCGTGTTATTTTTGAGGGCCTTCGTGAGTGGCCAGTACGCCACGTGTGACGGTTCTAAATCACTGAGAAGTCGATCCCAACTCTCGGCTTTGTACTGTTTAATCTTAAACTTTACTTCCCTCTCGTAGTGACGGAGGGCTTTCCTCCACTCTTCTGATGGGTAGCGATCATATGTGCGTTTGGCCGCATTCCGGAGTCTGATAGACTCCTTTATGTCCTCAGGGAGGGGCCAACGGCCCTTGGGGGTCGTTGGCACCTCTCTAGATAAGTTTTCTATGGTCGCTACCAGGTGATCGGTCAAATGGGAGGCTGCCTCTATGGCTGTCTCTTTACTATCTATGGAATCGGGAATTTTATCGAGGTGACTAGATTGGAGGACTTTGATGTTCTCCGCTAATAATTTATAGTCTACTATCTTCCTAGTACTAGAATTATTGGGGTTAAGACTACCAAGTGTAATCGTAACCGGTCTGTGGTCCGAGTTAAGCTCGGGAGAGTCTCAATATAGATATTGAGAGAAACATTTTTGACTAAAGCTATGTCTATCGTACTAGGATCGCGTATGATACCATTGATGTTTTCATTGGTGTCATAGCGAGTGGGGTCAGTGGGAGCTAATAGTGCAAAATTAATAGTATCGGTTAATCTACAAAGAATGATGCCGTTTCTATTGTTACGTACGTTGTCCCACTCAGTGTGTTTGCAATTTAGGTCGCCGGCAATGATGATGGCCTTTCCTAAGTTAAATAGCGATTCTAGATCGCTAGAATGTAGTTCTTTGTTGCACGCTAAGTACGCGCTTACTATTACAATTGGTCCGTGACCGAACATGCTAATGTGACAAATAAATGTCTCTAAAGTTAATAATGGTGGTGGCTCTAAGGGAATACGATGTAAGGACTTTTTATAGTAGATAAGAGTACCTCCGAGTCGGGATCGAGTTCTATCGTTTCTAACTATTTTGTAGTTTGCTATTTTGGGGCTCCTCATACTAGGTTTTAAAAACGTCTCCTGCACTAGAAGAATGTCGACATTCTGGCTGCTTACAAAATCGCGAATTTCGCTTATGTTATTTCGAATGCCGTTCGTATTGAACGACACTACGCGTAACGAGTGCGGCTTTGTCCTTCCCGAAGGCTCCATTAATTACAGTCGGGGGAGAGCGCCTTGATCTGAATGATCAAGACTTGATGGTCTGACAAAGCTTGGATGCGGTTTGTGGCCGACCCTTTTAGCTTTGTCGCTAAAATAGAAAGCTCCGTCGGGTCAATAGGCCCGACGTTGCTTAAGAACTGCGTGACGAATGAGAGGTCTGCAGTGAAACTGGGAGTCGGGGGGGGGCGTGGCCTTAGGCGCTTTGGGCGCGGAGGGCATGGCCGTATTGGGGAGAGCGGGGAAAACCGCTAAATTTGAACTAATATTCTGCGTGGGCTTGAACCATGCAGATTGGGAGGGTAGGGGGGCAGGGACGAATCTCTGCTTGGGGGGCGCAACTTTTGTATGTGGTGCAATGTGCTTTTTTACTTTGGGTGCTTTTTTGCACCCTCTGTAATTGGCGGGGTGTCCTTGGGACTTGCAGAGAACACAGCTGGGGGGGTGGGACTCCTCAGCTGGGCTCTTACGGGGACAGTCAGAGGTGCGGTGGTCACCCAGTCACTTGACGCAACCCGCCCTAGCTTGGCAATTCCGTGCCGAGTGCCCGTAAAGTTGGCATCGGTGGCACTGGCCAGGGATGCCCCTTTTGGGGGGGGGGGGGGGGGGGGCTCGTCGCGGATGCCCGTAATGTGACAGATGGCTCGGATATTGAAGATATCCTTGCCCTCTGGTGAGAGAGGAAGAGTTACGAGTACCATATTGTACTCGTGTTTTTTAATCGGATGGTACGTACGATGTACCTCTGTGGCGGGATAACCCTGGGCTTGGATGTCCATGAGTACCTCTCTTGTGGAGAGGCACTTATCGACACCGGTTATTACGACGCGCAGAACGCGCGCGTCTCGTCTCGAGAGCATAGGTGTGGTAACCTATGTTTTTGGTGCGTAGGAACGCGGTGAGGAGGCGGTGATCCTCCGAAATCTTTACTTGCACTTTAATACCGATGGGGGTCGTATGTGCAGGAGAGTAACGAAGCTTATGCTCGTTAAACGCTGCGCTAATGACGTTCCATTTTGCCTTCTCCTGTATGATTACAGGAGGAGGCCATTTTTGGAGAACGAATGGTCTGAGAGGCCTGAGGGGCCTGGGAGGCCTGAGGAGCCTGGGAGGCCGGAAGGGCCTGGGAGGCCGGAAGGGCCTGGGAAGCCGGAAGGGCCTCCGAGGACCGGGGGACCTGGGAGGTCAGAGGGGCCTGGGTGGCCAGATGGGCCGGGAGCCGGCCGGCCGGGAGTGCCGATGGGGTTACGGGGGCCGCGGAGCCATGAGCCTGCACGGTTTTCCTACTTTTAACGACCGATTTAGTCGGGGAGGATAAG
Source organism: Phengaris alcon alcon (assembly GCA_037179445.1). Classification (NCBI taxonomy): domain Eukaryota; kingdom Metazoa; phylum Arthropoda; class Insecta; order Lepidoptera; family Lycaenidae; genus Phengaris; species Phengaris alcon. The sequence goes on along the minus strand of JAYRCH010000208.1, from coordinate 4,731 downwards.
ACTGGAGAGGAGGTGCCCTCTGGGCGCTTCCTCTTCTTCGTCTTCTTGTATTTGACGGTAGTGAACTCGCCTTGTTCACTACGGTCGGATTTTTGCTCCGAGCAAGACATCTCTGAGGGAGATGATTGGGCTTCTACCGGTATCGGGACGACGTCGCTATCGGGCGACGCCGGTGAGTCGTTGGAGCTCACGAAGCGTTCCCATTTTGTCGCGCCGTCTGGGAATTCGTTCTTAAGGAACGCCAGGAACTTCCTGATTAAGGCGTCGGCCATAATTAGGAAGTTTTATCCTGATTGTGGGGAATTCTGCTCTCTAATTATTAAATGGATGGGGGTACAGCCCCTCCCGGCGACCGGGAGGGGAGGTGTGTAGGGAGGAAAACTCCTCGTGTAGTGTGCCTAAACGTGTCACGGTACTTACAATTGTTCCTCGGGAGGCTGGAACTCACTCACAAACGTTACGCTAAACACTAGGGCGCTAGTGTTCGCGAACGAGACGCGGCGGAGCGCGAGCAGAAGGCTCGAGCTAAAAGCGAGACGGACGATGCGACCGGTCGCACGCTCGTCCTAGCGCGGCGGTTACTACGCGGCGTGTGTGCGAGCAGAAGGCTCGCACTAAGAGCGAGACGGACGATACGAGCGGTCGCACGATCGTCCGGTAGGCGGCGGTCGCGGCGTGGCGCGAGACACGGTACGGCACGGGTCGGGCGGCAAAGGCGGTTGGGTGGCGCCTTGTCTTCACTCTTGAGTCTTCGGTCTTCTGTCTTCTTTCTTCAGGTTGTGTGTCTTTCGCGGGCGATGGCACACGCGAGAGAGAGAGAACGCAATACTGCGAGAGCGAGAGCGCTTAGTGAGCACTATCCGTCCGTCCGTAGCGTTCCGTCGAACGACGACAACGATCGGAGCTGTTCATCGGACGGTGTCCGAGAGCAGAATGAATTCAATACTAGATGACTGTCCAATACTAGATGTTATTCTGCCTTAAGGCGAGGTGAGTCGACAACTATGAATTATTCGATGGGATGAGTGGGGGACGTGCCGCCCCCGTAATGATATGTCCATAATGTACCAAAGCGTAATTTCGACAAATTAGTAATGTATTGCATATCCTAGCGGTTTTTTGTCCGCCTCGGGCAAAGCGTAGCGTCTAGGTTCAGATCTCATTACAAATTAATATATTTTTTATCTTTCTTGTTTTTTAAATAAATAGGTAATATATTATATCAATACATATTTTCATATTTTTGCTTTATTTCTGTCCGTATTTTTTTGTTACCCATTTTTTATAATCTTGTTTAAATAATAAAGTGCTAAAATAATAGTATAATAATATGCGGTCGAAGTACTGCGGAATATAAGCACTACGACATATACATTACACACATTGACGTTTCATTCTAAGACGACATTTCAAAATTTTATATTTCGTATAATTTTTCAGCGGTTACAATCAAATCGACAAAGCTATCTTTTTGTCGCCTGATATTAAATAAAATACATAAATACACAATAAAATTAGATATCCAACAGCCTTCCACATGAAACTTCGGTTATCTAACACCAAAAAAAATACCTAGTTTTAGTTTCTGACATTAGTGGTTTAAAACGAATAGTCTCTTCGGCAACATCATAATATTTACTGTAAAAATTAATTTATTACATTTTAATCAATACAACGCGTGAATTATAAACGTAATTTGCTGAATACATTTTTATACGACGACATACGACGAACGAATACGAAGACGACGACATTTTTATTAGACTCATGGTGAAGGACTTATTTATTAGAATTAGAATTGATTATTAAATTCAATGGGTGACGTTTGGATTTTGCATTTTTTTCATAAATGTGTGTTATTTCGGTTCTTAATTTGTAATATTGGTTGAATATTAACCATTAAATATTCGTTAACGTGCACAAGTGGGCAAGTGGTACAACTTCTAAAAACGTGCTATTTTGTGTTTCCCGCCAAAACTCCCTAGGAACTTTCAGTAAAGCGTCTACCACTGAATCGACTGACTTGACTCATTGACTGTACTGACTATTTATTTGGACTTTGACTAGACTCTAGACTTGACGTTAGAGGAATACAGTGTTGAAAATTGAAACGAAAGTTCTATTTACCGCCTTTTTTACTTGACACTGGCAAATGGTTTTAAGATAAGCCGACGCCATATATAAAAAAAAAAGCTGCGCTATCGGGTTCCTGACATAAGCACAGAATATAATATAATAGTACAAGTACATAAGATGGCGAAATTACTCGTATCTTATTAGTATTACACGACGAAAAAAAACATGACAAACTTAGATCCTTATGTCGTCGGCATGAAGGTCAAGTCCGAGGTAAAATAACTTTGAACGGACTTTCAACAATAAATTCGAATTACGTTTGAGCAGAAAAAAGAAAAAATGACATACGTCTCTTTAACAAGAGGCCTAAGCCGGTACTGTCGGATTCCATAGATACGAAAGAAGGAATGACAGGTCGCCATTTCGCGATGTTTTTATTTGGCTGGTCCGAATTATTTATCATTGAAATAAAGTAATCCTAACAAATATTTTATTCCAATCGAAAAATAAAAACGACAATTCCCTTCTTTTTATAATGTTTTACGAAACTGTAATTAATTTTCTATTTTTCTGTTCACAACTAATACAGTTACAACTCCAAGAATATATATTTTAATGGTTGTTTTATGATTTTTTTATCGAGAATATTTACAGAAAACGTGTTTTGAAAAGTAGGTTACAAATATGATTAAGATTAATATATATATTTTTTGCTGCACTACAAAGTATCAATTCATCCTAATTTTTTTTAAAGAAACCTATTTTTACGATGTAGAGCGCCTTAACTATGAACTAAAAATTTTCACCGTTTAAACGTTCCCTGAACTTTCACAATTATTCCAAGACCAAAATTAGCCAAATCATTATATATAAACAGCCGAACGTATAACCGCTTCCTTTTTTGGAAGTTGGTTAAAATCGACCCAAATGGTTATGGTTTTAGAGTTTAGATGGTGCCCTACTCGCCGGTGTAAACCTCGCAAGCTACGAATGACGAAGTTTCGTTCACCTGTTAGAGCTATTACTTACAAGTAGTAGTCAATGACGCCTCCGTGGGCCAGGTGTTTACAACTTGGCTCTCCACTACGGTGGTCGAGGAAACCCAAAAAAATGTTGATTTTAAGGCTAGGATAATCCAACCCTAACTACCTGATCTGACAAGAAAGATGCGTCGGATAGGCATGTAAAAATCGGTCCTGCGCCTGATCTCCCGCCAGTCGTGTCGGATATGAGAGTAAAGGAAAAGTGCTCTTGTATACTGCGCACACACTTGAACACTGTAAAATAACTCTTGCGCAGTCGGACTGGTTTAACAAAACAAGCAACCACAGCCGAAATGTGTGTGGGAGCTATTACAAGCAGTTTTTATTATTAATTGCGAGCAATAAGAGATCCCGCTGGAACCGTACATTTTGCCGCAATAAAGTAGTCTATATCCTTCTCCGTGGTCTTCTTTATGTCTGTACCAAATTTCATGATGACCGCTAAAAGTAGTCTTTACGTGCAAGAGTAATAACCAAACTCACTTTCACGTTTATAATTGTAGACTTACAAACACTAATCCATCACCAACACCATCACCACCACCATCACCAACACCATCACCAACACCATCACCGATCACATTTACTTGTATATCCAGCGCCTCGGTTATGTCGATCCCCGCGGTGAACCTCACGTCTCTGCCCGCCGCCTGTCTGAAAACCAAACACAACAAAACTAGTTTATGGGTGACAACTGACAGGCGACAGGAACTGTTTTGATCGTTAGATACGGAGAAGATAGTGGCTTTATTGACTAACGATACTACACCCTTTCACGTAATTAAACTACTAAACAGATTTTAACTTTGTCCTCGAATTTGAAAAACATTCATCTAGTGACCACTAGATGGATCTTTTGGGACTCTCCACCAGATAAACTTAGTTTATCTAGACATTTTGTAAAATATTCAAAAACATTAATGAAGAACATTGTTACCTCAATACGTATTATTTTGGATTCTAATTTGAGATTTCACTATTTTCAGTTTCACAATACAGAAACTGTTTCTCCGAAAAAAAAATAGATCTGCTGGAAGGAAAAAAGTCATTAGAAGAATGTCTTGTTATATCCGCGTTCTAGAGCCCTTGGAAGGGACAATATTAGCGACTTGTTACTTGTTATTAACCACATTCTGGCACCGTCAGTATGTCAGTAGCAGAACCACTTTGGTTCTGCTACTGACATACTGCTACTGACATACTGCTACTGACGGAGACTGGTAAGAAATACTTATCTTCTGCAAACATAAACGATAGCACTTTCGTAATACGTGTAATAAGTTTCCATATGGTACTAGGATAAATGTCTGTTTCATTAAAAAGTAACTAAAAATATGGTAGGTACTGGAATAAAAAAAAAATATTTATAAAACATGACAGGTAAGGGTCAGTGCACACTGCGACGATACACGACGCTACGTGGCGCTGCATTTTTAAGATAACTTTTGAAAATTGAATTTAATTCACTACATAAAAATATTCACGTTTCATAATATGACATCAGTCATAACTGCACATGCGCCGTGCAGTGCGATGCAACATGACATTCGAACTCGTATATAATATAGTATAAAATTACTTAGTACTTACGTACAGATATACATCTTTCAAT